>WNGW01000031.1:2699113-2758892 GCA_011952105.1 Coreoperca whiteheadi
TATATATATATATATATGGTACTACAACAAAAAATACAATGTAAACCGCTGTATTGGGAGACACTGTGCTTTACTATCTTTACTTAATTTTAACTGTAAATAGAAATACTGATTTAAATTATTTTGTTAACCCAAAAACACATTTGGCAATGCATTTTTTTTCAGCCCTGAGTATTGTCTGCAGGTATTCCTTTCAGGCATAATAAGGTGTTTTGGGGGTTTTTTCTCTCATCAACGTCGAGCAGCAGCAGACGCCAAACAGCTGGCACACAACCCCCCTGTAAAGTGTCACATTTTGTTAATTTTGGATATTAGTGGGCTTTGGAGGATTGGTTAAGTAGATTTAGTTACATTTGGATGGAGCTAGGCTAGCTGTTTCCAGTCTTTGTGCTAAGCTAAGCTAAGCGGTTGCTGGCTCCAGAATCCTATTTACCACACAGACGTGAGAGTGGTATCAATCTTCTCATCTAGCTCATTATTAATTCCCTGTAAACTTGACTGCATTGTATCAATACCACACACTTCCTACTTTGCTAAGGGACATTAACAAAACAACTACAAAACTAATGCTGTCAGAGAGATCTCCTCTTCAAATACCTCTGAGGTCCCCCTGGTCTGAAGTCTAAGTACCTCTGAAATTTCCTCCGCAAGACCTCATCTCTCATCAGAGGGGAGGTCTGCATCCCGAATGTCCCAAATGTCTCCATAAATCACAGATGTTGTAAAATATCAGAGTAAATACAAAGCAAAGCCATAGAACTGATTGTGGGGGAACCTGCTGCTCAGTCTGTTCAGAACAGCTGCTGCAGCTGCTGGGATGAAGTTAGGCTGCTCACACATACATACACAAACACATATTATAATTAATCAGTTAGAATTAGGGGAATTTGATTGGTGACACTGAACCAAAATCTTTCCTCAACGTAATCAATGGCAGTGGAACTTAGGTTATTGGTCTTTGACTGAAGTGTTGTTGGTGTACTGTTTTCAAAACTTGGTTTTTTTTTAACCTCATCAGGCCTCCGAAATCTTCTCAGAAATGTTGCCAAACAGAAGCAGTCTGCACCTCTTTCCTCTCTCTTTGTACTCTTCCCCCTCTTGCGCCGTGATTCTCGACAGACTGTGGGGGGGGGGGGAAAGTCCATTAGTTGTTTACATACTCCCACTATCTCCTCCTTCACTTGTGAATTAATGTAGCGAATCGTGCCGAGCGCTGTCCTCTCCTCTCCTTTCGAGGGAGTTATTCACATTTAAAATCCCATAATCAAACACCTACGCGTTAAATGGAAAGCCATTAACGCTAATGGTATACTTTGGACTGAGCCAGGATGAAACCTTGAAGAATTACAGACTGTTAGGGCACGGCAGGGACTTTATCCTCCTTGCGTTGAGTCATTCGCCCGGTCAGATATCTGTCTTTCATTTCGTCTGAAGTGGCTCTTTCTCAAAGCCCCCCGCCACCAATCAGCTATTTGAAGGTCAGAGATCGGAGCTGGTGGAAAGTCTTGAATCTGAAAAAGGAGAAAATCTTGTCCATTTCCTTTCTCCTTTCTCTTTGTAATTTCATCATCTGTGATGCAGGGCCCTCGAGCGGAGGAGAATATTGATTTGTACCTTTGCAAACCGTAGTTGAGGCAAAGTGGAACTTCTGACTACCTGAATGGCCTATTTTAAACAAATCAGCCTCCAAGCCAACTGCTGCCCCGTGGAAACCTGTGGTCACTCCGGTACCAAGCGGTCAGCCAGCTCACTCTGGGATCCATCATTTTCTTCCAGGGAGGGTCAGCAGCATTCAGCTTTTACAGATTGTATCTCCCAGATCCATGACTTCTTCCACGTCTCACACAGCCACAGAAATTCAAAGCAAAATCAGTTCCCTCACACAGGCGCTCATGTGTCTGAAGTGTTTCCCCTAGGGTTATTTTTAGGATGCCCCTACCCCACCCCCACCCCCACCCCCTCCCCTGCGGTGTTCAGATGGTCCGGTCCGGGCCAGAGGAAGGGGAGTGGTAGGGGAAAGGGGAAATCTTCAACAATGACTTCATTAACATGATGCCCACCATGACCAGTACAACTGGACTTTCCTGCTCCAATACAACCCTGGATACATGACTTAACCCTTTGGATTTAATTCTTTATACATCACTGTGTCTGATCCTACATCTGTTCTCGAGGGTAACATGGAAGTTTGCTAAAAGTTTCCCTCATCCAAGAGTTCAGACCTCAGAAGCATGTTGATCACAAGTGAGTATGTGTTCAGTTACGGCTCATACGTCGGGTTATATGACAGACAGGGAGATAATGAGAATCTTAGCCTCTCTGTTCTGCCTGTTTTCTTTTTGATGACAATTGACAATTAGTGCTTGATGACATTCATTAAGGAGATGATTGGTTAATTAGCTTAACGAGTGGTATTTAATAAGGACCTGATTGAGCCTTGATTAGACAGAGTATGGCTCCTGGGCTACTTGTAAAAGTCTCTTCTGGTAGTTTGCTGAACTAACTGAAGAAAGCCTTCAAATTATAAGTAACATAAAAGGCTGGAGTGATACTCCTGGAGTGATAGTTTTCTAGTTTTCAGCAGATGTTTGCTTAAATATGGATCAATATTTTTAACCAAAGTGTAACATGCTTGCTCTTGATTCATGCGTCGGAAAAGGAATTTGAAGCACTCCAGTATCGACTGAGGGTTCTTTGTTGTTTGAAGGCCGTGGGCCTGAAAACATCACGAGCGCAGTTTTGAACTCTTGTGGAATAAAAGCTTCTTTTTTTGCTGGCAGGAAGAGCGTAGGAATCACTCTAAATGCGTGTGGGCTACTTTTGAAATGTGATCGGATGGGAGAGAACTCATCTCCTGCGAAAGATAACTGGAAATGTTCAAGCTTTGTAAAAAGAATTTGTGTAAAAACTTTTAAAATATGCATCTGTGTCTGTAGTAATGCTCTCCTGTATGAAAATCATATGTAAATGATTCACAAATGGGGTTTTTTTTTTAAATATGTGACCTGATATTTGCGGTTTTGTTTGAATTTTTTAACTTTTTGCTTTTAACAGTAACATCTGTGGACCTCCCATTTGCACTCCAGTTACATAACATGTCGTAGTAATCCTTAACCTCGCCGGCGTGTTGGCGTGTGCCAGTGAATGTGTGAAGGAGGTTCTGACGAGGGGAAGCTGTAAATTATGTTTAAATTGGGCTACAATAAGAATGTTATGGCTTCACCTTCAGACGCCAACCAGTGTCCATCTGTTTTGCTTCAGCGGTTGTGACATAAAATTGACTAAAAAAATTTTCATTAATTTTTTTACAATTAATTTTTTTATTATGGTAAATACTCCATTAGCATTAGCTGAGAGATCGGTTAATGGCATCCCAAAATTGTGATTGTATCAATGCATATGATCAATATAGTTTTCCGGGTAGCAAATGTAAGACTGCTGAACAGCCTTCTTTGACGAGAGCCTTTAATTTAAGGAGTGGGAAAACCAAGAAGCACCAGGTTCAGTGTCACGCAGGACTTTAAAAATCAATTTTCCCCCAGTATTTCTCAATATGGATACATGCCCACATACAGTGCAGTGCCTGTAACCTCCCACCTCCACTTGCAGTGTACTGGAGCCAAGGACGGCCATGTTTTTGAACATTGCTTATCAGGCTTGCTTTCACCAAAATAACCGTGGCAATATGACTTGGCCTTCTAAAATGCTAAAATGGAGCTCATTGCAGCTCCTTATACATCCAGTGGAGGGCGATGTGACGAACTGAAAATACTGGGGGTATGTATGTCCATCTCGCAAATGTAGGATCAGTGTCTGCAGTCATCGTCTCAAGCATCGAACTCCAGCAACAGGAAATAACATCACGGTGTTGGTGAATTCTTAAAAAGCTTGTAACACGCTTGTTACTGAGATTGTAACAGGTGTAATATTACAGAAATTGTATTAGTAATGCGTCATATTACTGCATCACGGCAAAAAGCAATACGTTGCTGTAATTGCGTTACTTTTATAACGCGCTACTCTAACACTTGTAGGTTGTAGGTTGAGTTCTTTTGTGATAACAGTTTACCTTTTTGTGTACCTATTACCTGCAACCTGTGTTTTGTAATTCCAATTTAGTTTTCCCTACACTTCCCTACACTTTTACAACACTTCAACGAAGCTGGCACCTGACCATGTTGCATTGCATAGAGAGTTTCACTCCTTTTTTTTTCTTTCTCGTTCTTGTGACGGTGGGGCCTCTGTCCTTCTTCTACAGTGGATTCCCTGTTGTTTGACTGGTGAACATCAGGGTACAATGGATGCTTTGGAAAGAAACCTTTTAATTACTTTATTCTGACACCAAAACCTGATGCTCACTATGGCGTTTTTGATAGTTGGAAATGTTTTGTGTGAGCAAACTGCTCTGTAGGTGCTGGAACTATCTCGGTGTGATGTCGGTGGGATTTTCTACATTTTACCACATATTTGTAGGAATAGGACCCAGGAAAGAAAAGTACAGTAGATGTAATCCCAATGACAATGTACAAAACATTCAGGTAGCAGGCCTCTTATATTTAGCCAACGTAGCTAATGCTGATTAACTTTGGTTCTGTTAAGTTAGTCAAACTTCGTTTGTATCCGGTGAAAGTTCTCTCTGATGAGCGTAATTAGAATTTACAAAAGTGGACAAACTACAAATATTTGAACTTAAGTGAATGAAGCGATTCGATTCATGTAAATTAAATAGGTGTAGATGTAGAGCGGAGCCTGATTCTGTAAATGCATTTGTTCCTCAGATTCATTCAGAAGTCCATTTAGTTGGATAATCCAGTGGAAATTTGCCGTTCTCAGACTTCTTCCGGCATTGCTGCCATTCTTGGATGCAACGGCCAGTGAGAGTCAAGCAAATTGTCCTCTCAGGAAAGTTTTGATGTCTCAGCAATTATATAACTTCTCAATCATCTGTACAGCCTAAACAAAATGATGGTTAAAGGCTAGCCCACTTGCCTGTTGGGTAATTTTGACCATTTCCCACTGACGACGTCCTAAATTCAAGCAAATGACTAATCGAGCCTTCCCAAACCAAGCCTGTGCAAGAATCTCTCTCCCTTTTCCTGTGCAGGGCACATATTGTATTTTCTTTGTAAGACGTCTCATTGATTACAGGGAGGGTCAACATCAAAAAAAAAGTTCATATTATTTAGTATGGCAGGTAAGAGCAACTTTTTGGCAGGTTCATTTCTTGGTAGCCATTGGCAGGCTGAGAGCAAATTTTGGACGGAGAACACAACAGGTGCAGTGCTCCAAGATTAAAGAAATTAAAGGGAAAAAATGGGGTTTAGTTTGGCTTGGCTTGGCCTGGCGACAGCTGGTTTCCTGCCCAGCGACACGCTACTGGGCTGTGTCATAGCCGTTTCTACGAAATACCCCTGTAGTCCCTCCAGTTTGCTTTGCGGTAACCTTAGAGTGTTTATCTGAACCCAGTGAAGCCATCTTTCCACTGGCACGAAGGTTCAGGACAGACAGTGTTGTTAGCAACGGAGGGCAACAGCATGCAGGAGTGATTATACTGTACCTACGTCTGAGTTAATGCAGCTATAACTGACAGCTGAGGATGAGCCAAGTCATACACTGTGTGTGTGTGTGTGTGTGTGTGTGTGTGTGTGTACACTTTGACTTGCTACATAGTGAGGACTGAAACACATTTTTTTTACCTACAGAGTGAGGACATTTTTGGAACGTGAGGACATTTTTGGAACGTGAGGACGTTTTGGCCGGTCCTCACAGCTTCAAAGGGCTGTTTGGAGGTTAACACTTGGTTTTAGGGGTTAGGTTAGAATTAGGTTATGGTTGAGGTGCGGCTTGGGGTTAGGGAATGCATTGTGTCAATGACGGTCCTCACCAAACATAGAAGTAGAGTGTGTGTGTGTGTGTACAGCCTGGTCTCATTAAATTTCATGAAAAGTCTGAAATCATATTACAGCATATTAGAATACAAATAAGGGAGATGTGCAGAGCTGTGGCAACTACAGAGGAATAAAGCTGATGAGCCATACAATGAAGTTGTGGGAAAGAGTAGTGGAAGCTAGGCTAAGGGCAGAGGTGAGCATTTGAGAGCAGCAATATGGTTTCATGCCTAGAAAGAGCACAACAGATGCAGTGTTTGCTTTGAGGATGCTAAGCCATCGACCTGTCTCTTAGACCCAATTCCAACTAGGCTGCTTAAAGATGTTCTACCATTAGTTAGTACGTCTTTTGTAGATATGATCAATTTGTCTTTACTGACAGGTTATGTACCTCAGTCTTTTAAAGTAGCTGTTATTAAACCTCTCCTTAAAAAGCCCACACTGGATCCAGGGGTTTTAGCCAACTATAGACCTATATCTAACCTTCCCTTTATCGCTAAGATCCTTGAAAAAACTGTTGCTAATCAGTTATGTGACTTTCTAAATAACAATAGTATATTTGAGGATTTCCAGTCAGGTTTTAGAGTGCATCATAGCACAGAAACAGCACTGGTGAAAATTACAAATGACCTCTTAATTGCATCAGACAATGGACTTGTCTCTGTACTTGTCTTGCTAGATCTTAGTGCTGCATTCGATACCATTGACCATCAAATTCTATTACAGAGACTGGAACATTTAATTGGAATTAAAGCAACCACGTTAAGCTGGTTTAAATCCTATCTATCAGACCGATCTCAGTTTGTTTATGTTAACGATGAATCATCCGAGCACACCAAAGTTAGTCACGGAGTTCCGCAAGGTTCTGTGCTTGGACCACTTCTATTTACTTTATATATGCTTCCTTTGGGCAATATTATTAGAAAGCACTCCATAAAGTTTCATTGTTACGCAGATGATACCCAGTTATATTTATCGATTAAGCCGGATGAAACTGATCAGTTAGTTAACCTTCAATCATGCCTTAAGGACATAAAAACCTGGATGACCAGAAATTTTCTGATGTTAAACTCGGACAAAACTGAAGTTATTGTACTTGGCCCCGAACGCCTCCGACACTCGCTGTCGGCAGACCTAATTGCTCTAGAGGGCATTGCCCTGGCCTCCAGCACCTCTGTGAGGAACCTAGGAGTTATCTTTGATCAGGATCTATCCTTCAACTCCCACATGAAGCAAACCTCACGGACTGCCTTTTTTCACCTACGTAACATTGCCAAAATCAGGCACTTCCTGTCTCGAAATGATGCAGAAAAATTAATCCATGCATTTGTTACTTCAAGGCTGGATTACTGCAATTCCATATTATCAGGCAGCCCGAAAAAGTCCCTTAAGATTCTCCAGTTGATTCAGAACGCTGCAGCACGTGTACTGACAGGAACTAGGAAAAGAGATCATATTTCTCCAATATTATCTTCTCTGCACTGGCTCCCTGTGAAATCCAGAATAGAATTTAAAATCCTTCTCCTCACCTATAAAGCTCTTAATGGTCAGGCACCGTCGTATCTTACAGAGCTCATAGTACCTTATTACCCCACTAGAACACTGCGCTCTCAGAATGCAGGGTTTCTTGTGGTTCCTAGAGTCTCCAAAAGTAGAATGGGAGCCAGAGCCTTTAGCTATCAAGCTCCTCTCCTGTGGAATCAGATCCCAGTTCGGGTTCGGGAGGCAGACACCATCTCCTCATTTAAGAATAGGCTAAAGACTTTTCTCTTTGATAAAGCTTATAGTTAGGGCCGGCTCAGGAGACTCCTGAACCATCCCTTAGTTATGCTGCTATAGGCCTAGACTGTCGGGGGACTTCCCATGATGCACCTCTCTTCACCTCTGTCCTCCTCTCCATCCGTATGCATTCTCATCCCATAAATGCATGTCACTAACTTGACTTCTTCCCTCTCCCGGAGTTTTGTGCTTTGTCGTCCGTCTATTCTTTCTTAGTGTCACTTTCAGCAGGTATTTCAGTGTCCGGAGATGTATCTGGATCGGTGACTATGGCGACCTGCTGGGGCAGGGCTGCTGTGTCTATGGTACAGGGGACCAGTGGCTAGGGTCCTGCACGTTCGGCTCCACCTGGAGCTGCTCGGTTTGCCGTCTGGACCAATCATCTTCCCTTATGTTTTACCACCTAAACATTTCTAACATAATAATATATATATATACACAACAATTTTGCCATCATGGCTATATATGTTATAGTTTTGATGCTATAAATCTATTCTGTACTTACGACATCTATTGCATGTCTGTCCGTCCTGGGAGAGGGATCCCTCCTCTGTTGCTCTTCCTGAGGTTTCTATCATTTTTTTTTCCCTGTTAAAAGGGTTTTTTTGGGTAGTTTTTCCTTAATCGAATCGAGGGTCTAAGGACAGAGGGTGTCGTATGTTACAGATTGTGAAGCCCTTTGAGGCAAATGTGATTTGTGATACTGGGCTATATAAATAAAATTGAATTGAATTGAATTGAATTGAATTGATGGAGAAGTACAGAGAAGGTCACAGGGAGTTGCATTGTGTCTTTGTAGATTTAGAGAAAGCGTATGACAGGGTGCCGAGAGAGGAGCTGTGGTATTGCATGAGGAAGTCTGGAGTGGCAGAGAAGTATGTTAGAGTGGTGCAGGACATGTATGAGAGCTGTAAGACCGTGGTGAGGTGTGCTGTAGGGGTGACAGAGGAGTTCAAGGTGGAGGTGGGTCTGCATCAAGGATCGGCTCTGAGCCCCTTCTTGTTTGCTCTGGTGATAGACAGGCTGACGGATGAGGTTAGACAGGAATCTCCATGGACTATGATGTTTGAGGATGATATTGTTATTTGTAGTGAGAGCAGGGAACAGGTGGAGGAGAATCTAGAGAGATGGAGGTCTGCTCTGGAAAAGAGAGGAATGAAGCTTAGCCGCAGTAAGACAGAATACATGTGTGTCAATGAGAGGGACCCAGGTGGAACGGTGAGGTTACAGGGAGCAGAGGTGAAGAAGGTGCAGGACTTTAAGTACTTAGGGTCAACGGTTCAGAGCAACGGAGACTGTGGAAAAGAGGTGAAGAGGCGAGTGCAAGCAGGTTGGAACGGGTGGAGAAAAGTGTCAGGTGTGTTGTGTGATAAAAGAGTATCAGCAAGAATGAAAGGAAAGGTGTTCAAGACGGTGGTGAGAGCAGCGATGTTGTACAGCTTAGAGACAGTGGCACTGAAGAAAAGACAAGAGGCAGAGCTGGAGGTGGCAGAGCTTAAGATGTTGAGGTTCTCTTTGGGAGTGACGAGGACGGACAGGATCAGGAACGAGTCCATCAGAGGGACAGCTCATGTTAGATGTTTCGGAGATAAAGCCAGAGAGGCCAGATTGAGGTGGTTTGGACACGTTCAAAGGAGAGACTTTGAATATATTGGTAGAAGGATGCTGAGGTTGGAGCTGCCAGGCAGGAGGTCTAGAGGAAGACCAAAGAGGAGATTTATGGATGTAGTGAGAGAGGACATGAAGTTAATTGGTGTGAGTGAAGAGGATGCAGAGGACAGGGATAGATGGAGGCGCATGATTCGCTGTGGCGACCCCTGAAAGGGAGCAGCCGAAAGGAAAAGAAGAAGAATACAAATAACAAAATAATAGTGAAATGGTATAGTACCTGATGCAGGGTTTCAATTAAACGGGGGGAACAAACCAGAACACCAGCCCTGTCACTGTTCAAGTGGGGAACATCTTACAAAGAATTCATATTATTGTGCTTCCTGTTTAATACCCTAAGTTGCCTAAACCTAACCCCAACCTTAAATTTTAGTTTTAGATTTTAAATAACATAGGCTAAGTGGCCATGTGCCCAGGGCTCTGTAGTCCTGAGGACCTTGGGCCTCGGAATTATTTTAAGTGGGTAGAAATATGCCTAAAAGGAAAACCTGTTTGTAAAATAAAAATGTTATTCATGCATAATTATATGCATGTATGTTGCTGAGCAGAACTGGAGGAATGTTAATATCAAGTGTGAACTGGTTCAACGTGGAAAAAGCTCTCAAAGCGTAACCTGAAAAACAGAACGAAACCAGCCAGCTTTGGTCAGTGTCTTTTGGAGGGTGACTGGTTGTCATTGTGTTGTATTTTAATATTCCCACGTCACTTGTTGCTGTACGCGCTTCAGTATAAAGCACATTGAGTTACCTGTAATGAAATGTGCCTTGCCAAGGATGCAAGCTAGACACGGAATCAGCCAGTGTTGTGAAGGACAAAGAGCAAACACTCGTTCCTCTGAGATCGCTCGCATTTGGACGACTTTCTGATGAACTGATGCGCTTCAGATCTGTCGTCACGCCTGACGGACAGAGCCCTCCTCCATTACAGATACTAAAATCAATGCTGGATTACACGTTACAGTTTCCCGACGTGTGTACTAAAAGCATCTGGGAGGGAGAACATTACTTTTCTGAAATGTCAAGGATTAAAAAAAGACAAGGTTGACACAGTGACCCCCGAACAATTTATGGACAGTGAATATGGACTTCACCAGGCGATGGACTTTGAGGACTTGATCTATGACCTCGCCTCACAGAAGGCCGGAGGAAGCCAGTGGTCTAGTAAGGGGGGTCCCAGCCTATTTGGCCTGTGAACCCTTAAAACTAAGCAAACTTAGCCTAAAACTGCTTACTTGCGTCTCCGTCTGCTCCGACCACCTACCAAGCAATTCTCAGACTTTCAGACTCTCCAAATTTACAAAAGAAAAAAGCCCTCATAGGACTGATTCTTAGCAAAAATTTAAAGCAGTATGTGTTGTACCCTGACCATCCGTGTGTTTGTATGAGCCGGTTCGCCCAGCCTCAAGCTTATACGGGAGATCATTTACACGTTTTTTTTTAATCTTTTTTTTTTTTTACATTAAGCAAACCTCCAAACCACGTTTCCTTTTGGATGATCAAAATAAATGATGTCGTGCCAGCGGGATTATTATAGGATATCACTCAGGGATTCGTGACAGAAGGGACATTTTGTGATTGCTTTTTTTTTTTTTTTCAACATACAGTGGCAAGAAAAAGTATGTGAACATATGGGAATTTCATGGTTTTCCGAATAAATTTGTCATAAAATGTGATCTGATCTTCATTCGAAGTAATTATCTTTAGGCACAAACATAATGTGCCTAAAGATAATTACACAAAAGAATTCTGATCTTTCATGTGTTTATTGAACACACTCATTCAACATTCAAACTGGCAGTGGAAAAAAGTAAGTGAACCCTTAGAATTAATAACTATTTGACTTGAAGAGGGCCATGAGACGTCCAGAGAATATGACTGAGCTAAAGCAGTTCTGTCAGGAAGAATGGGCTCAAATTCCTCCTCAGCGATGTGCAGGTCTGATGCACAGCTAAAGGAAGCGCCTGGTTGAGGTTATTGCTGCCTGGGGGGGGGGCAACCAGTTATTCATTCATTCTAAGGGTTCACTTACTTTTTCCACTGCCAGTTTGAATGTTGAATGACTGTGTTCAATAAACACATGAAAGATCAGAATTCTTTTGTGTAATTATCTTTAGACACATTATGTTTGTCAGCGCCCTTGACTTCGATGAAGATCAGATCACATTTTCTGACAAATTTATTTAGAAATTTCAAAAGGTTCACATACTTTTAGGACAAAGGCGCACCAACAGTAATATCTCTGGTAGAAATTGGGTTTACAGTGATTTAAAAAAGTATATTAAGTTATTTTTGTTTGCAGCTTTAAACAAGTCAATTATCTCGGAGGCTGGGGCAGATTTTTGTACACACACACACACACACACACACACACACACACACACACACACAGTAAGTCACAGAGTCTTAGTGTTGGCCCCTCCAGCCCTTCGTGACTGCAGACATCTTAAACTTCCCCTTGCCGAGCTGACAGGGGAATACCATCAGAGAAACAGCGACTAGAAAGAGGGGAAACATCGTTCGCTGTTTTGACAGCTGACATACCCCTGATCGTCAAGCACACCTCTCAAGGCCTGTGAGACACTCTCAAGCATCTCCCTGAACTGCAAGCAGAGCAGTGGCTGCACTTTGCCCCCCCCACCCCCCCACCAGCTACGCAGGTGTTTAGTGAGGCGTAAAAGGGGGTGTGAAAGCCCTCAAACCAGGAATGAGGCTCCTCAGCAATATGGCTGAGACGAGAGGAGAAAGCTGAGCTCGTTCGGCTTCGGTCTTTTGCAGACAGCAAAGCATGCAGACATGTAGCCGAACGCAGGGTTTGATTTCATCATAGAGTGTGTGACAAGTTGCCTTGCCTCTCGTTCACTTACTTACTTAAGGGACTAGTTTGACATTTGGGGAAATGCGCTTATTCGCTGTCTTACCACGAGCTAACCAGGCTACGTCCAAAGCATTAGCGCAGTTCTTTTGGCGCTGTAGCCACTTATGCTGGCCAGAGTGAAACACAATGGAAATGTCATTTTACTTTATTAACTAATCTGGTCATGATAATTTTAACGGCGTAAATTCAAGTGCTTCTGGACGTATTATTCTTTTGTGTTTGAAGTATGATGCATATGGTAAATTTGAAGGATAAACATTAAAGAAATCAATAAACACACTCTAATCAGCTTCGAGAGGAATTCAAACCATGCGGATTGTTGCATTTTAACTTTACACATTTAGCTGTCTTTTTCTCTCGAAGTAATGTGTAGTGATCGCCCTGACAGACAAACTTTAAACCCTAAATTATCCTACGTTAGTCCAGGTCAGCGCTTTGGTGTCCAGCGTTGGGACTCAGCGGAAGAGTTCACTCATGTGGCTAATTTTAACTGAACTTTGATTCAAGGACGGCGTTCCCAGCCATTAGTTAAAAATAACAGATCACTGTTAGCTCTGGGGCATTGTGGAAGAAGACATAAGACATGGCTGCCTATCTTAAAATTACTGGGAAACATCCAAACGGGCTGTGTCAGTGCGGACAGCTGGAAACTGTACGGCATATTCCACTGTCTTGTCAGGGGTATGAGTGTGAAAGTGAGCTGTCAGACTTGGGAATCACAGTATGCTCGATCAAATCTGACTGCAGGTCTTCTCAGTCTACTGATAAAGCAGTAATTACATTTCTTATCTCCACTGCCCTATACTGAAGAATCTAATTAAATACAGTAACTGTCCTTTCCTGTGGAGGGCAGCGTTACGCGACTCTTGCGTACAGTCTGACAGAATCAAGAAGAAGAAGAAATAATGAGGAAGAAGAAGAAAAAGAAATAATGAGGAAGAAGAAAAAGAAATAATGAGGAAGAAGAAGAAATATGGAAAAAGAAGAAGAAATAATGAAGAAGAAAAACAAATAACGAGGAGGAAGAAGAAATAATGAAGAAGAAAAAGAAGAAGAAATAATGAAGAAGAAAAAGAAATAATGAAGATGAAGAAGAAGAAATGATGAAGAAAAAGACATAATGAAGAAGAAATAATGAAGAAGAAATGAAGACGAAGAAGAAATAATGAAGAAGACGATGATGAAGAAGATGATGAGGATGATGATGAGGATGATGATGATTCCCTTTTCTCCCTCAATCCCTGAGACAGTGAACACACCATTGACCTCTGTCTGACGTGTGACCCCGGAAGTCACCAGGTCGCAACCTCTGGCCTCTCTCCTCTCTCCGCTCCAAAGAAAGCCCGCCTTCCTTCAGAACCTAACTCTCACTCTCACAGCGGCGACGCAAGATCCTGCACGGGATTATATGGCGACGGGTTTGTTGGCGGCAAGTCAGCTAGCTCAACTTCAACAAGCAACGGAGCCGTTTAGCATCAAGCTAACTAACGTCACACGGAACACGACCGACAACCGGCGCGACTGAACGTCTTCCACGGACGGACGGAGGCCGGCCAGTAGGGAAGCGGCGTCCCGGAGCAAACCCCTCTCTTCTTCCCATCGGGCTGGTAACAACCACCGGGCATAGCATGTTAGCTTAACAGGCTGCTGTAAAGTGATGCTGGTCTCTTTAATGCCAACCTCTTCTGTGTTTGACTTCCAAATCCGTCACCTGCTAATCTAGATATATTGGGTTTTCACGACACGTCATCAACCCGGAAGTCGGCCATATTGGCGATACTGAACGTAAACAACGCCACTGAACCGAACGGAACTCGCAAACTTTTGCTGATTATTTCTGCTGAAAATGGTCAATTATTGTCGTGTTTTAGGCTGTACTAATCGGTCGGACAGGAAAAAACATTTGAAGTTTTATATACTGCCAAAAGTAGTAGCAAATCAAGGAGAAGAGCGCAAAACACTGACTAAGGAAAGAAGCCGTCTGTGTTTGGCCAAACTCAACCAGGATTTCAAGGGCAAGAATCTTGACAACATTCGCGTTTGTTCTTCTTATTTCTTGTCAACTAGGTGAAATATTTGGCTACTATCTTAACAAATTTTTTAGTGTAAAAGTACACTCTCATATTGATATTACGTTGCGGTTCGTTATTTCTTGGCTAAAAGTCCGATTCTAATCTCATTTCTTAACCTTCTCCAACAGTACAAGACTTCCATGTTTTCTGTAAAATGTTACTGAAATTTAGTTAACGGTGCTATATTTATTATTACTGTGTTCTAGGTAAAAGATCCGACCTGTATACAGACTGGGTGCCGTGCGTTAACTTCTTTCCTTTCGGCTGTTCCCTTGAATGGAAAACAAGGACCACGATCACCTGAGGACTCACTGACGTCACGCTACAAAAGTGTAAATCGAACCCAGCAGAAACACAAGGATGCTTCTGGCCATTCTTTGCTTTTTTTTCATGGTTTAGACATAATTAATTTGTAGAAATTAGTCTTCAGTGGTATATTAACCGTGCAATCCGTGCTGTTGTTTACATTAGAGTATCTCCAATATGGCCGCGCATCCGGGTAACTGGCCAAACCGTGACGTAGTTGTAAACCCTCTATAAAGGGTAATTCTGGGTTAGTTATCGATTATAATAATCTGAGTCACAACCTGATAGTTTAGGCTATTTTGAGACTCAGTCAATTAATTGGCTATCATTTCCTTTATCCGAAAGATGGTGCCCCGAGTTCTCGAGTTCAAGCTTTATTTATGATTATCTTTGATAATCCTGACAGTCAGATCTAATGTGATTGCACCAAACTAAAATCGGTGGCCCTTTTAATCATGGTAAACCCCATCAGATGGTGCTGCCATTTGAGGCGTATTGGCAAAGGAATCTAATTCAGGGCGTGTTGATACCTTCTCCTCCTGTTCCTTTTTCTCTCTCGTCTTTTCTCACCGCCGCATTACGATACGATACGATACAGGGTAGCTAGTCGAGGCGCAAAATCCGTCAAGCCTGACAAGATGAGCACGTCTGCAAGCCGAGTGAGCAGTCAGGCCTTGCAGACGTGCTCATCTTGTCAGGCTTGACGGATTTTGCGCCTCGACTAGCCACCCTGTATCGTATCGTCTCGTCACACGAGCAAACAGAGACGTGACATCGGACGGCAATGTACATCTTACCCAGCAATCATCAGTGCATATCTGTATATGACAAAAATGCCAACAAACATAAGAAATGATTCATTTCATTGAGTAGTTTTTTAATAGTCTAGAGGGAATCATTTCGTTATAGATTGCTACTTACTATTGTTAAAACCCAACACCAGACAAGCATAAGCACCCATACACAAACGATCCACCGAGCACGTAACCGCCACCCCCCCCACCCCCGAATCCACAGTTCCTCTCGGCATCCACGCACACGCTGTCCAGCTTCCTGGCGCTAGCAGGGCGGAGGCGCCCTAATCATGCATCCAAATCTCTTATCGGAGCCCAGAGGGACCAAATCACAACTTCCTCAGAGACAGAGCCATTTGGAAAGGGAAGAGGCCATTGTCTGCTGTGGTCGTAATGAAACGGGAGCCGAGTAGATACCATCGCTTGCTCTGAGCCGAGTAGAGAGGGGCCCCTGAATGTGGCAGCCGAAGTCAGTGAGCGAACATACGGGCATAATACTACATAATGCTGTGGCTTGGTGGCAGAGCGGTCGTCCACCAATCGGAAGGTTGGCGGTTCGATCCCGGCTTCCCCCGGCCATGTGTCGAAGTATCCTTGAGCAAGATACTGAACCCTGAACTGCTCCCGAAGCTGCGCCTTCGGTGTCTGAGTGAGTGTGAATGATTAGTTTAAGTTGTACTGATGGGCAGTTAGCTCCTGCCATCAGCGTGTGAATGTGTGTGAATGGGGTGAATGTGATGTAGTGTAAAAGCGCTTTGAGTAGTCAGAAAGACTAGAAAAGCGCTATACAAGTACAGTCCATTTACCATTTAATACGTAGTTTACTGTTGTTTCTGACGGGAGTTTGTTCCTAACTGATCTCAGACATGTATTGGGGTCATTCTTAAGCCTGTGACTGACTGGGTTTGTTTTTGTTTCTCTGAGAGCAGAATATATGTGCACGTTGTTAATGTCACCGGAGAACCGGCGCCATATTCAGTATTCAATCACTAGTGACGTATCGGGCTGCTCTGATGTCATTCACTGCTGACACTGTGGCTGCGTTAGGGCCCCTGCTGGTGATTCAGATTGCCACCTTGGAAATAAACCTGTGTTCAAAGAATAAGTCATGTTTGACTAAAAATTGTTGCAATTTGCTTTACACTGCCAGTCAAAAGTTTGGGCACACATTCCCATTTACTTGAATGAGAAAGTGTGTCCTAACCTTTGACTGGTACTGTATACGCCCTCAAAAAGGCAAACCCATGTCACAGTTTTCATTTATTTTATTATAAGTAGTCAGTAGCAATCTATAATGAAATGATATGCTTATTCCCTCTAAACTATTAAAAACTACTCAATGAAATGAATCATTTCTTATGTTTGTTGGCATTTTTGATATATACAGATATGCACTGATGATTGCTGGGTAAGATGTACGTTGCCTTCCGATGTCACGTCTCTGTTTGCTCGTGTGACGAGACGATACGATACAGGGTAGCTAGTCGAGGCGCAAAATCCGTCAAACCTGACAAGATGAGCACGTCTGCAAGCCGAGTGAGCAGTCAGGCCTTACAGACGTTAATGCGGCGGTGAGAAAAGACGAGAGAGAAAAAGGAACAGGAGGAGAAGGTATCAACGCGCCCTGAATTAGATCCTTTGGCTTTTTTTGCCAGCCCACGGACAGCAAAGCAGCAGTTGGACTGGCATCAGCATCGCTGCCCTCAGTGGTGTGTCAACAGCCGCACAGCAGGTAACGTTAGGATAGCAAGCTAGATATAATGATAGTCCTCAATAATCATATTGCGTTAGATATACATTTTTAGACAAGTCATGCTCCAAGTACTCCATGTAGCAACTGGACATTGGATCTTTTTTCTCTCCTCTCACCTCTTTGGTATAAAGGGTAACCGGGCGATCACTGCGGTTGGTAAACGCGAACACACACTGTGCAGTTTACCTGCCTTGGCTTCCGAGATTTCTGCATTTTGATGGTGACGTTGTCATTCGTCCTACTGCCTTTCGGGGCCCGCCTAGTGCAGCTTTCACGTCCAAACACCTCGTAGCATGTAAGGAATCAACGAGACCAACTGTTTTGTTTGCTCTCTTTCTCTTCTCATCCAGGTTCGACCGACTCCTCTGATTTGCGTTCCTTTGCATTCAACAGATATTGGGTTTGAATGCTTACTTAAGAACTCCAAGATAATTCTAATAATAATAATTCACTTTCCCATTTTCAGCAGAAGCCCCTTCTCTATGCTCTGAGCCACAGTTGCATTAGAGGAGAATATTTAGACCAATTTAAAGTGGGGAACCAGTTTAAATGACAGGAGCTTTTAACTCGTGACCCTTGAGGTTGCAAAATGACAGACTGTACTTTTCAGTGTTTGTAATGGATCGGGACAGCGAGTGACATCGGCGGTGAAAAAGCGGTGTGGGTGCCTTCGCTAAGTTCAGGGCTTTAACTCCAGTAGAGCCACATATCCCTGGATTTACAGGTCCTCTCGCGGACATGCGAGACCGCCGCTCGCAAAGCACACTTGATCCCTTTCCCGTCTCAAATGCCTTATCTCCATTGAATGGGCTCTGCACTCAGATGTTTAAGCAGGAGGACATTTGAAGGGTCACGGTAAACATACTTATGGTAATTCCTCTGTATTTTACCATTCGGCCTTTAATTCCTTTGCCCTGTTCCTCACTTTTAGTCAGTTCACTGCGGCCTTTCCTTCTGTCTTTCCCTTCTGTCATTTTGATGATTGCCATGTCCGCTGAAGTTCCCACCAGTGTTTACATATCTGGGCCATCTGCTTTGCGTCGCGCTGTACTCCTGACCCCAGGGGCTTCTGGGGAAACGGCCAGACCACATTGTGAGCCAAGTTTCCATCCTGCTGTCAGGCGCATTTTAGGCAAAACTTTTGAAAAGTCACAAAAAAATAAGACGTGAATTAGGTGCCTTTCCTTCGTCTCGGCTGAAGTGAGTAAGCACGCAGTAAAGAGCACAGCCACCAGACAAGAAGTGTTTGAAGAACCGATCAGTCATGGGCAAACTGCTGTTGTTGTTCTTTAGTGGAGAATAATGTCGGCCATATTTCATGCTGTCTGAATATGAAAACGAGAAATGCCCTTGGCAGTATTCTAACCGCGGCAGGCATGGAGAGAGAGCAGGTTTAACATTTCAGGGAGGGTTGCGGCGGTCAAATATTTTGAGACGTCTTCCGAAAATCCAAATCCTCTCCTGAGCTGTGCCACCAGACTGAGTAAATGATTTCCGTGGAAAACTCATATCAACCGGATAGCCCTGTAACCTGAGCAGGAATAACGCACTCTACAGAGCCAGGGCTGAGTACAAACCCCCGGAGTTTGTTTCAGCGCGTCACACTGAACGAACTGCTAGCGGCCCGGGAGGCAACATTCGCTGAATCTGACGAGACGTGGACTGGATTAGAATCGCCTTTAAATCACAGATGGGACAAAGAGCAAGCGCTAACAGGGTCGACCCTCCAGCTGTGTGTCCGTTTGAGCTGTAGCAAAAATACGAGCTGATTTAGCGTCCGCCTACCCAGATGTTGCACCAATCAAATTACAGCACGGACATTGTCAGTCAGAACCAAAAGGCCCCCTAATGTAAGAGGCACTATCACGGCAGGAAGATATATAACCCTTAATTACCCCGAGGATATATATGCTGATTTCTTCGAAAATATTTCCAGTTCTACTTTAAATAATAACACAAATGAGAAGCAGCAGCACCATATAGAATATTGCAACAGTTCTTCACAAAGACACTATGCAGGCTACCTGGATACTCAATGAAATTTGAGTTTGTGTCTCAGCAGTGGCACAAAGGTTCCCAAAGCTCAGAAGGTTCATTTTATGTCCATTAGAAACTTGCAACCATGTTTTACAAAACACACACCTTTTTTTTAATTAAAATTTTCATGGGTGTCACTAGAAAATGAGTCGCGACTGTGGTGTTGATCTGCCCATCCGTGGCAACGACCTCAGAGGCTGAAGCCAGGCAGGTGGATAGAAGATGAAGAGAAGGGAAACGTGGAAAAAAACCCCTCTTTTTCTTCTCTCTCAGAAGCTCAGCCAGTTAGCAGTAATTAAAATGGCCTCTTCCAAGAGTCACAGATAATTAATAGCCTGTGTGTGTGCTTCCAGTTTTTCGCCCTCAATGTTTTTTTTGTGTTTGTTTTTTTTTACCCAAATGCAAATGTAATTAAACTTCATAAACAGACGACTGATTAAGTGCAAATATTTGCCCTCTTAACGTTTTCCTTCTCGCTGTTTGTAGAGATTGAAGCCAAGGAGGCCTGTGATTGGCTACGAGCGGCTGGCTTCCCTCAGTATGTGCAATTATTCAAAGGTAAATATGAGACTGTCACTGTAATCCTGTGCCACACACACCCCGCAGACTAAATCCGAACGATGTCTCATTGTTTCTTTTGTCTTGTTTGTGCTTCAGACTGTAGGTTCCCCATTGACATCGAGTGGGCGAAGCGTGATCACCACTTCCTGGATAAGGATTCCCTCGATTCACTCTGCAGGTAACACGCTCATTCAGATAACTTCTGTTTCCAAGTGCTATACACGAGGTGTGGACATGATATCGTGAAGAGCTTTTACAATTAAATGTAATCCAATGCAACCACTCAGCAGACAATACAATCATCAAATACAGTGTTCGGTTTTTGTGTTCATTAAACTCTCTGGTTACTGTATTTCTGAGGCCGTAGATTGTACTGCTGTTGTACTGGATTATATTATAGAGTGGGGTCTTTATGTTATTTTGACCCCTTAGACTCCCCACACACCTTTTATGTAGATCAGTTACAAAATACAATGAAATCTCATACTTTTTCTTTAGGGTTTTATCGGTCCAATTTAGAGGATACATTTGAGAGGCGTGGAAGACTATTGTCGAATTGTGAACCGATGTTTTTGATCGGTTTAAACATTGATGTATATACATCTCTATATTGAGAATTCTCTCCACAGTATAATTATTGTCATCAATGCAGATGAAACTCTAAATTCGAGTTTGACGCTCTGTAACTTAACCCTACAGCTAAACTCTTTCCTGGTTGATGATGCTATACTGAAGATTTAAAGGTAGTCTGACCCAAGGGGGCAAAAAATGTACACATGCCTACAGTGGTGGAAGGCGGGTTCGGCATTCTGCGTCACTCTCTGTTGCCTTTCCTATTGTGTAACACCCTAACCCTAAGTTCTTGCCGTCCTTTGGTCATGCAGAGGTGTACTCGCGGTGTGACCAAACCCAACAAAATATTACAAAGGGCTTTACAAAAAGAAATAAAACCAGACAAGGCAGGTAAAATGAAAATATGGCCAAAGATAGAAGCCGACTAATATATCGGCCCGATATTTGTCATTTTTTAATATGTCTGCATCGGCTGATATCCGAGTTTAGTAGGGCCGATTTTTAAACAAATTATTTTTATTTTTTTTGCAAATACAAAAACAGCATCAGTGACTACAACAGTAGCGCCGATTTAAAGTCAGGCACGTCCGCGGGCAGCCCCGTGTTATTGGTGCGGTGGAACGTGCTGCTGCCGCACGTGAAGGACCCCAACTTCTGGATTCAACAACAATCCTTCACTCAAAAATGAGTGGTTTGCTGCTACATTATGTGCACTAAAAGAGATTTTTGATGGTGCTAAGTCAAGTGCACCACAACCTTTAAGTTTTTATTCACAGTTGGTTACTTGAGAGGACTTTCTATAAAAATGCAGAAAGTTAAAATGCACTCTAGATGTTCTGTCATTTATACCAAACACAAATGTTGCTGGTTGCTAGTATGTTTGCAGCGCTATTATTTATTTTTTATATATTTTATTTGATATTTTTGATATTTTTAAATTTAATTGATTTTTATTTATAAAGTTGTATTTATTTAATTTAAATATATATTTAAGTTTACATTTACGTTCCAACATACTTGAAAATTTCTGTTTATAAATACTCTCAAACTTAAGTAAATGATTTGAGTTGATTTGTTTGGTTAACTTTGGATAAATATTTTATTTTAATATCGTGCAGTGCACAAATTTAAGATTCGAGAGATGAGCCAAGTCAGTGTTCAATAAATGAAGTTAAGTTTAGAAATGTTTTGCATCCACTTATTATTAGTGTGACATTTTAGCTAATGAAGGGGAAAAATTCAAGATATCAGCCCTAAAAATCGGCGGCACATATCGGCCATCGGCTGAACAGCAGGGCTCCATCTGCGGATCTCAGTGGTCGAGCGAGCTCATTCCGGGTCAGTAAATCAGAAATGTATTTAGTAACCAGACTGTTTAAGGCCTTAAAAGTGAGAAAGAAAATTTATATTCAGTAATCAAAATACAAATCTAACAAGTGTAGGGAGGCAAGCACAGGGGTGATGGGATCGTGCCTCGTTGTCCTGGTAACGAGTCAAGCAGCAGTGTTTTGTACCAGCTGGAGACAGTGGAGGGAACCCTGGCTGATACCCGAGTAAAGTAGATAAAAGCAAGTACAACTCTTTGTATATCAGCATTTCATTAAAATACCTATTTTTACCTATTTTTCTTTCAGGAGATTAAGCACTTTAAACAAATGCGTGGAAATGAGGCTGGAGCTGCGCAGATCAAAACGCAGGGTGAGTGTTGAGAGCAAACGCCGAGAAACTCAAACCCAGCAGGACTCTAATATCGATTTTGACTGATATCAACAGGCGAGCAGTCCTCCTCCTCCTCAACTGCTTCTCTTTCTAGGGGAAAGTGAGGTCCAGGAGGTGTCAAGGAAGTAAAGAGAGGAGGAAACAGAACCTGAAGTTAGAAAGAATTTATGCTGATTTTAGTTTCAGATACCTGGATCTTCAAAGCCTCCAGTTTTACACCTCTATATTAATGTTATGTGATATGTAATTATGAATTAATGCCTCAGGCTTCATGTTAATTTCTAAAGTATGAAGGTGCTCTTGCTTTGCAAAAACATTTGCGACTAAAATTGGTAGTCATTTTATTTTATTTTTTGTAAATGCCAACCGGCTAAACAAAATAACTTTAAGATTTTATAAACTAGGATTAAAATCTAACATTTCTGACCTGAAATGTTAGGAATGAATTCTCTCTTCCATTACATTGGCTGTCTGGCATCGAGTTAAGTTCATAATAATCCAAACAAAGATCAAATTTATAATCAAGCCAAGGCAAGTAACATTTACTTGAAAGTCCAGTGACTTAGAATTTCACTTCTGTGAGGTTGGAGGATTCACAAGAGAAGGACTAAAAAAGAATAGTCAAAGCAGAGGGCCAAGTGCCAAAAATCCGACATTTCCCATAATGCAACTTTTTGTTTAGACTCTCCCTGCCTGGTAAACACCTAAGACTAAGTTTCTGCAGTGTGTGATGTTTGTATGAATTATTGAAAACATCTGTGTGTGTTTGTGTACTTTCCATGCCTCTGTGTTTGTTTGAGTGAATGTATTCTGTTTGCAGATTGTTGTCCGTGTCTACGTGTCTCTCCTCTGCATATATTAGTGTCAGTGCGTATTCTGTTTGAGTATTTGTGTACCATAAGCTGATTTTTGTGTGCTCTCGTCTGTGTGTCTGAACTATCCTTCTTCGTCAAGGGAGACGACTGTGATGAAGAAGACTTCTGTGCCATCAGTGCCAACTGGACCTACGACAGGCGGACGCGGGGATGGCGACGCCTCGGCTCCACCGTGGATTTCCTTCGCTTGTCTGACAGCCCCACCGGGCCCCAGGAGGTGTCTCTGTGTGATGTCAGCGACCGCCACGATGTCTGCTCCATCCACAGCTCCAGCAGCAGTGAGAGCGAAGGCCACGGAGACCACAAGAGTCACAGAGACGATACTACCGGCACAACGAGCGCCGCAACTGCTGCCGCCAGCACCACAGACAACCAGCAGACCAGCAGGAGCCCCTCCTGGTGCTCCTCCACGAACAAGACGCCGTTCCTGGACACCTCCTTCAGTGGACCCCCCTCCCCGGGTGGAAGTGGTGGAGGATCATCCACCATGGTTCTAGAAGCCGAGGGCTTTTTGCCAGATAAACCGCCCAGGAAGAAGGGCACCAGTTTGCTGAAGAAGATGGAGAAACTAAGGCTGAGAGGGACAACTGGCCTCCTCCCTTCTGCTCACAGTGGTGGCAGTAACAGCAGGAGTCGGGCCCGGCACGTTCTCAGCGGGCCGGTTCTGGTCCAGGAGGAGGAGAGGATGGAGAGGCTGCACTGCGCATCAAGGTGAGGATTGTGGATTGCAATCCTTCAAAACCCCAGAAGGTCGTTTTACAACATTTACATGGCTACTTCTATTATTTAGACCAAGAAAGTTTGGGAACACCTTAAAGATCGTTTTGTTCCAGAATTATAACTACATATCGTGCAGCTCTAACTGTAGCGTGCTGCCTTCCTGAATGTCTCCAGCCCTCAGGGTCGACCCAGCAGCCGTGCGTCTTCCTCGCCCTCGTCTCCTCACGCCATCAGCAGCAGCAGCAGTAACAGCCACTCAGAGAGCAGCAGCACTGTCAGCACGCCCAGCCCGGTCACCCGGGTCAGGAGTAACTGCAAACGCTCCAACAGCGGTGTCGGGGTCGTCGGTGGTACGACCCGGAACAACCAGAACCACACAGAACCAGAGGTCAGTCCAAGAGGTCGAAGAAGAAACGAGTTGAAATCGATCTTATAAGCGCGGCGTATCACAATAACCTGATTCAGAGCAATTTTATGTATAAAAACAGATCCTTTGAAGGATAGAAGAACTACTTTAGAAACATAAACTCTTATTATTATTTGCCACGTTTTGCCAAAAGTAAATAAAGCTACACGTCTTCAGCTTGATGATGAGAAACTTCCTGGTTAAGATTTCTGCCAGTTGACTTAGCTGTGTGCATCAGTTTTCCTGTGCAACCAGGGATTATTACCGACATTTCACGTGCACCTGCCTGATTGTCCAAACTCCACGGTCTGGTTATCCCGGACTTTTCAGATTCATCCCCAGAAAACCCACATGGTCAAGCTCACTGGAGTTGATACCAATCCGATGGGATGCTTGTCGTCCCACCCAATTTCAACAAGTCACCTTGGTGGATTGAAGATGTTTAACATTTGGCTAAAGTGTTCAATGCTAATATAACCCTTTTGGCTGGCCAGTTAAAACACTTCAAAGCCGTTTGTCTCCATTGTACCCTTTGCATAGAACTAGTTACTGCAGTTAGGCTTTGTAGGCCAGTATATGTTACACTGAATAGAAACAGCTTATGTCCAATTTTGAAGCCATTCATTTGACATTAAGTGGTCTATACAGTATTGGCTAATATTTTACAATCTTAGTGTTTTAATGTACATAGATATCCCATTTGAATAATATGCTCAAGTTCTTTTCCTTTTCTTTAGAGCTTCACTCATCCGTCTATCCCCCCCCTGCCCCCCCAGGACTACAGGAACCAGATTAACAACAGCAGCCACGAGAGTCTGGTCTTCCAGATCCCCCACGGACACAAACCCGGGACATTCCCCACATCTCTTGCACACAAACATACCATCCTGTCCCCCATCATCAACAACACCTCTGTCAACTGGAGGACCGGGAGCTTCCACGGTTACCGGGGGCGACACAGCTGCCGGCACGGCACGTCATCGCTGGCCACTGGTGACCAGGAGCCCTCGTCGTCGTCCTCCTGTGAGGTCGGGGCCCCCAGCCCGCCCGCTGTGCTGGATCATCGGCAGAGTATCTACGACAACGTGCCAGACGACCATCAGCTGTCTGAAAGTGAAGGCGGCAGCTGTGGAAGTGGCAGCGTTGCAGAACGGATGGGTGAGGAGTCAGAGGTGAGTCAAAGGACCGTTACTTGTCTTTCTTTTTAGATTTACATATTTTGATTGATATCTTTTCAGGAGAGAATAAGGTTGTCTGTCAGGCATTTCTTGATATTTTGCAAAAAAACACGACCAGGCTACTTTATTTAATGATACCTCAAGGCCTCAATATGCTTCAAACTAAGTGTTTGTCAGACCGTCTAACAGTGTTTGAAACCCTCTTTCCAACGGTGGAAAGCGGGGGCTGCGGCCAACAATAATTTATATTACAACAATCCAGACCACTTCACGCAGGTGTGCGGAGGTGTGAAAGAAGGCAGGGTTTGAACTTCTCTCTCAAGTTTCACGCAGCTACATCCAGCACTTTTCATGCCAGCGCAACACCAGAAATGTCTTCAAGGACAGACTCTGTGAAAGTGTGTGCCATTATCCCATTTGAACAATTTATTGCGTCAGTAATACAAAGTCACACAAAAGACATAATTATTTTATTCTTTTTTCGCCCTTTAGGATGAGGTATAAACATTTAAGATGTAGGTGGACGTCGCTTCATATGTCCTAGTTCCTTTGAAGCATCCAGAGACCTCGACAGTTTGCAAAAATTTAAAAAGAGTATTTACTGATCAGTCATAGGACTTTTTCTTTCACTGGTTACTCATTACATCTAATGCTGACAACTACATTGCAATATTAACAGGTGTCTTTGCCTGTACTTAACAATATTGGTAAAGTCACAGTGTCTAAATGTAAAAGTACAGCTACCTAATCAAAGAAGAGGTAATGTATCACAATCCTAAATACTGGAATAACACTGGTAATAGCATAAATACCACTGTTGTTTTGCTTCTTTTTTTTTCTTCATTACAAAACAGTATTAGAAATTCCAAAATAGATGTTTTGCGATGCCACTTGTAGTTCCCTCCTCCGTGTTGTGAAGCAAACAATCAAAGTAGATGGGGACAATGACGAGAGTATACAGTATGTGTGTGATATTTCACATAAGAGGGCAACAAAGTGATTCAATTGCTGGGAACAGAGCATTTTCTAAATGCAGAAAAAGTGGCACAGCCGAGTGGAGCTGTCCAGGTGCCGGACAGGTGATCTCTGTTGAAGGGCGTCGGTCCACGTTGCTGAACCGCTCATCGTCACTACATGGGACGAGTGGGTTCAAGGGCTCAGATATACTGGGTTTGTTACTGTAGGCTTTTTGTAGTTCCACCCGGGAAAACAAAGTGAGAGAACGGGTCAGAGAGTGATAAACAGAAAATGATTACTTGGAGAAGTAATTGTTGAGTCATTGCTAAGAATCAACATGTACAATATATCATGGATATTTAGTGTAACAAGGCTGTAAAATTCTGCCATCTGTCTCCGCTCACTCTGCCTTTGGATCTCATCCCTCTCTGCTTTGAAAGGATAAAATCCCCTGAGAAAATCTCAAATGAAAGTCTATAAAAACACAGGTAATTCAATCGAGGAAATTGATTCTGCTAAGTTAAACTCCATATGGAGTTTCCCCATAAAGCCAGAAATCATTTCGTGAGTGCTCGTATCAGATTCCATTTTAGATTGAAACTATACAATAATCTCTGACGATTTACATCAATCATCTTTCTTCAGACGGGTTACTTTCTAGAGGAGGCGAGGAGCCATTTGGAACCCTCTTTGACAAAACGATGGGAGCCATGGAAGTAAAAGTTGACATAAAATATTATAGAAGTCATTAGGTAATGGCTTTTAAGGAACCATTTATTTTTACTTCTGATCCTTGGAGAAATTGAGTAATACCTTACCTCTAAAGCTGATGTATGGCAATGAAATCCTCCATTTGCAAAATCCTCAAATCTGCTGAATCAGTCAACTGAAGAGAAAGTAAATGCAGATGGCACTGTAAAGACAACTTTCCTTGTTGGCGTTGTATTTACATTTTAATGATGCTGTGTTGTTGTTTTCTTGTTTTTCTTTGCAAAAAAGCCCATAACCAAAGGTTTGAAAAGCGACAGATGAAACCATATCTGCAGAAACAAAAAAATGTAATATTTGTAGTCCTTTGTTATAGTGAGGTTCCTCACTAGCAGCTACAATGTGTCTTCAGGCCTCCCCACTGGGGTATCAGCTGGTTTTGTGAGAAATGTTAAAAGTTTCTTTGGGGAATTTTCTCCTAATTGCTTTCCTCTCTCAGGTGAGTCGGCTGTTGGCGGGTGAAGACGTTTTCTCGGCCCTGGACAGCGTTTTGGAGCGCCTCAGCGACCTCCAACAGCTGGTCTCCACCTGGTCGGCAAATCTATCCGAGGACGACTGCCAGAGAGCTTCCTCCTCCGCCTCCTCGTCGTCCTCTCCTTCGTCCCAGGACTCACCTGGCCGCGGCTCCTCGGCCACCTCCCCCTGCCCCTCCTCCCCCAGCCACATCCACCTGGAGGTGCAGAATCCGGGGGAGGAGGAGGCGGAGGGGGAGGTGACGGAGAGCCGTGAGAAGGTGCCGGTGAACGGAGAGGAGCCGAGATCACCGCAACCCAGGAGCAGGTGAGAAAGCTTGGAGTGTAATGCTAGGAGTGAAAACCGCAGTTAAATCGAGTTTTTATTTATAGAGCATATCATATGTCACAAGCGATAGAACTCAAGTGTTAAAATAAAAAGATCAGGGTCATTAAAAAGACAGTCAACACAAAGAACTCCGGAACAGGAAGAGTGACATTTAAGTTCCTCAGCTAAAAGCTGTTTTTCTTCAGCAAATATTGATTAGCTTCAAAATTCAGGTCTAGGAAGTAAAAACAAATTATTGGACACTTTAAGTGGCCCTGGACATTTGTAAATGTAAGCCTTTGCGTCCAGCGGAGCAGTAATAATGACTGCTATGGGGATTTATTCCCTCAGGTATCAGCCAAAGTCAGAGTGAGTTATTGTGAGGCTCTTAAGATAAAAGCAGTAACCTTATGGTGAATAGTTTTAAATGCCTCTTTATAGTGCTGCTTTTATATCTCTTAGTTGTTGCATATTTGTTCTGAGAAATAGAGCAGTAAAAAGTTACGAAGCCTCTCCGGTAATGTAAAGTCAGCCACATCATCACTGAATGCCGATGGACACTGCTTGTTTCTCATTTTCTGCTCTGTGTATGTTTTACTGGCTTAGTTTTAATAAAGATGGCCAGCTGTGTGTGTCTGTGTGTGCGCACTGTACGGACATGTGATGTGTCTCTGAAACTGCTTTTCCACCACAGTGGCTCGAGAGACAGGAATGCCTGTTGGTCCAGCACTTTGGTTAAACTAAACTGTTGGATTAAGTACAGATATGCATGCTCCCCATAGGATGAATCTTGATTACTGTGTTGATCCCGTGACTGTTCATCTAGCCCCACCAATAGGTCAAAACTTGTACTTCACTTCATGACAACTAACTAACTAATTAACTAATGACCACATTCCCATCGGCTGTAGTGTACACTGCGAATAATGCTAACATAGCATGCCAATATGCTAAGGTAAGCAAGTTATGCTAACATGCTAACGTTAGCGTAACAGCAGTCTAGCAACCTAAAGTACTAAATGTTACGTGCTAAACGTCAGCATCATGTTAGCGTAGTTGTTAACGTGCGTGTTTTCATGCCAACTGTAAAATGTTAACATGAGCATGCTATGTACAGCCGAAAGCTGAACCAAATCTGTCAATGTAGGAATGAGGAAGACAAGCGTACGGAAACATTAGCATATCAAAGGTCCAGTGTGCAGGATTTAGCGGCATCTAGAGGTGAAATAGCAGTTTGCAACCATTTGAACGCCCCTCGCCTCACCCTCCCCTTCCAAGTGTGCAGGACAAACTACGGTGGCAGCGAAACCCACGAAAAACCCGAACGGCCTGAACTAGAGCCTCTGTTACCCCGTTTCCACCGAGGCAGAGCTGGTGCTGGTTCGGAGCCAGAGCCTAGTTTCAAATCGGTTCTTTGTCTTTCCACACCCAAAGCAGCAGCTCCGAGCCAGGAAAGATGTGACGTATACGGTCACGTGAGACCTGGCTCTGTGCTGCTCTGAAGCCAGTTGAAACACAAACGGGTTCTTAGACGGCTCGTCATTTGAACCAACTCCGAACTGGCACCAGCACTGGCTCTGAACCAGCACCCGGCTCATACTGGTGGAAAAGGGGTATGTTTGGTGTGTCCATTCTGGGCTACTGTAGAAACATGGCGGCCTCCGTGGAAGGGGACCCGCTCCCTCTGTAGATATGAAGGGCTCATTCTAAGGATGATGAAACACAACGATTCTTATTTGCAGGTGATTACGCACTAATGAAAACAAACATATGAATATTATTGCCATATTCTGCAAATAGAGCCCCCTAAATTTAATTGGAATTAAAGCAACCGCGTTAAGCTGGTTTAAATCCTATCTATCAGACCGATCTCAGTTTGTTTATGTTAACGATGAATCATCTGAGCACACCAAAGTTAGTCACGGAGTTCCGCAAGGTTCTGTGCTTGGACCACTACTATTTACTTTATATATGCTTCCTTTGGGCAATATTATTAGAAAGCACTCCATAAAGTTTCATTGTTACGCAGACGATACCCAGTTATATTTATCGATTAAGCCGGATGAAACTGATCAGTTAGTTAACCTTCAATCATGCCTTAAGGACATAAAAACTTGGATGACCAGAAATTTTCTGATGTTAAACTCGGACAAAACTGAAGTTATTGTACTTGGCCCCGAACGCCTCCGAGAATCGCTGTCGGCAGATCTAATTGCTCTAGAGGGCACTGCCCTGGCCTCCAGCACCTCTGTGAGGAACCTAGGAGTTATCTTTGATCAGGACCTATCCTTCAACTCCCACATGAAGCAAACCTCACGGACTGCCTTTTTTCACCTACGTAACATTGCCAAAATCAGGCACTTCCTGTCTCGAAAGGATGCAGAAAAATTAATCCATGCATTTGTTACTTCAAGGCTGGATTACTGCAATTCAATATTATCAGGCAGCCCGAAAAAGTCCCTTAAGATTCTCCAGTTGATTCAGAACACTGCAGCACGTGTACTGACAGGAACTAGGAAAAGAGATCATATTTCTCCAATATTATCTTCTCTGCACTGGCTCCCTGTGAAATCCAGAATAGAATTTAAAATCCTTCTCCTCACCTATAAAGCTCTTAATGGTCAGGCACCGTCGTATCTTACAGAGCTCATAGTACCTTATTACCCCACTAGAACACTGCGCTCTCAGAATGCAGGGTTTCTTGTGGTTCCTAGAGTCTCCAAAAGTAGAATGGGAGCCAGAGCGTTTAGCTATCAAGCTCCTCTCCTGTGGAATCAGATCCCAGTTCGGGTTCGGGAGGCAGACACCATCTCCTCATTTAAGAGTAGGCTAAAGACTTTCCTCTTTGATAAAGCTTATAGTTAGGGCCGGCTCAGGAGAGTCCTGAACCATCCCTTAGTTATGCTGCTATAGGCCTAGACTGTCGGGGGACTTCCCATGATGCACCTCTCTCTTTTCACCTCTGTCCTCCTCTCCATCCGTATGCATTCTCATCCCATAAATGCATGTCACTAACTTGATTTCTTCCCTCTCCCGGAGTTTTGTGCTTTGTCGTCCGTCTATTCTTTCTTAGTGTAACTTTCAGCAGGTATTTCACTGTCCGGAGATGTAACTGGATCGGTGACTATGGCGACCTGCTGGGGCAGTTTTGCTGTGTCTATGGTGCAGGGGACGAGTGGCTCGGGTCCTGCTCGTTGGGCTACACCGGGAGCTGCTCGGTTTGCCATCTGGACCCATCATCTTCCCTTATGTTTTACCACCTAGACATTTCTAACATAATAACATATATATATATACAACAATTTTGCCATCATGGCTGTATATGTTATAGTTGTGATGCTATAAATCTATTCTGTACTTACGACATCTATTGCATGTCTGTCCGTCCTGGGAGAGGGATCCCTCCTCTGTTGCTCTTCCTGAGGTTTCTATCATTTTTTTCCCCTGTTAAAAGGGTTTTTTTGGGTAGTTTTTCCTTAATCGAATCGAGGGTCTAAGGACAGAGGGTGTCGTATGCTACAGATTGTGAAGCCCTTTGAGGCAAATGTGATTTGTGATACTGGGCTATATAAATAAAATTGAATTGAATTGAATTGAATTAAATCTTTTCTGACTTTTCTTTGGCGGCCCCCTCAGGACAAGCCATCGGTCTCTTACTTGTTTATCCGTACACCAAGTGTGTTTTCTGGTGTGTATAGAGCCTCACGTGGCTCCAGCATGGAATACATGCAATATTTGAACCTCTCTCTGTCTTTGTTAGGGTATCTAAATAGATCATAACATGTAGCTGCATACAGTGTTTTGTCTGGTTGGTCTGTTTTACCAAATATGGGGGCGCTGCTGTCAGAACTGATGAGACCACAACAACCATCGTTTTAATTTAATATTTTCTGTAATAGGACCGAAGAGACACCACTTATTTTCTCCAAGAACATGTGCACCAACTCTGGAATTGGTTCCCATTTCTGTTGGTAAAAACTGGCACTGACGGGGGCGTGTGTGTTTGCGCCTGTGTGTGTGTCCAGCAGAGTGAGCCAGCAGCGGCACTGGTCCAGCGAGCAGAACCTGTCCTCCCCGCCCACCAGTCCAGGAGTGGAGAACCTGTCTGTCTCCCAGTTCCTCCTGCTGCAGAAACTCTCCCTGCTCAAGCTCACCGCTCTGATGGACAAATACTCCCCGTGTAGCAAGCAGGGCTGGAACTGGTAAGAAGTGTGACGGGCCCAAGGTTCGGGGGGGGGGATTTCATGCTTGAAAATAAATGTGAGGGTTAAGGGCGGAATTAGCAGATGGGTGGGAAGGTAGGCAACAAAACTCAGTCGTATTCCTATATTGTTTGCTCCTGCACACCTGCGTAGAGAAACTTCTTCAAGGAAACAACTGTGGAAAGGCGGGCGGGCGGAGGGTAAATATTTCAGGCAGCCTATTAAAATTCAGTTATTATTCATGGCTCAGGTGCAACCTTCCCTCAGCTTTAAAAAAAACCACAAAAAAAAAACCCCAGCAACATGCTTCAAGAGGAACAAACTCCTTTCTTCCCTGTTTCCGTTTAACGTCCGGTCAGACTCAGGAACAAGTGTTTGTGATGACAAGGGATTCATGTAAAAATCAGGTTTATTTGATCAGCTGTCGGAGGCGGAGAGTGCAACGTCATCATGGCCCATAGAACCACAGTAGCTGCATTTATGGGAAATACGGCAGGTTGAAATACACCGGAATTATCCTTTAATGCTATCCTCAATGTAGGTCCCTGTCGTTCTGCGTTTGTAATGTCCGTTTAGGTGCTAAACATACTGGTGGTGAAGGTACGGCAAGCCCTAAGGGATAGCAGTAGGACGAAGGAGGGAACAACGCGATTCTGGCCTGTGTCTTTTAATGAAGAGTTGCAGAGTGTTGAGCTCAAACTGTAGCTTGTTCTTGTTTAAAACGTAGGACGTGTTCACTTCACCTTTCATTGACATACATGGCTTTAATGAGATCAGCGTTTTGCCTCCCACACTCTGTTTCTTTGGAATAAGCCCTCGTGCAAAATTGAGTCAAATTCATTTTTAAGAATAATGCAACATTCAAACATTCTGCTTGTTTGCGCTGCTCAATACATTTGTATTTTTCTAATGTGTTCTGTGTAAACACATGACCTGCTTGTTTTATGCTCTGGTAGAAAACCAATTAGGTTTTTGCAGAGGCTGTTATGCTCAGTGAGATAAGGCTGAATGTGGGAACCGAGCATAAAACAGAACACCCTCATGAATTTACTCCTCATAGATATTCGTCTTTTAATTTTCAGGATCAAACGTGTTCGGGGCGGGGGATTCAGGGGGGGAAACAAACAGCCGCCCTGTGGCAGCAGGTTGAAAAGCATCAGCGAGGCTTCCTGTAGTCCAGGTGTGCTGTGTTTTAGCATTTCAAACTGCTCCAGGTTACCGAGTTTCCACTTTTAATACATCACATGAAAGGAAAGGGAAATGAACAGGAATCGTGTCAGAACCGTCCTCTACGGGGGAAAGGAAGAAAACATCAAGTTAACGTTTGTTTAAAAAAAAAAAAACAAATGAGCACACACTGAGTGCAAATTACCTGTTCTTACACAAATTATGCGAACATAATGTTCCTTCAGCTCAAACTGGATTATGTGACAATAATAGAACAATAATAGACAAAAATCGTCCCCTTTTATTTCTCACACAACACATGGGAAGTTCAGGCAAGTCATGTTACTTTGCTGAGTGTTATGTTAGTTTTTAGGCTGGTTTGGGAACGACATTAGTCGTGGGGAAATAAGAACAACTTGAGCCAGTGAGAGATGGATGAGAAGATTCATACCACTCTCATATATGTCCATCAAATATAAGGCTGCAGCTAGCAGCCGGCAAGAAATAGTTCAGCACGTGTTAAGCAGAGCGCTTTAGAGGAGCTTGTGGGCAGATTTTATGTTCGGACAAATCCAGGCAACCTTTGCTCCATATTTCCCGTCTTTGTCCTAAGCTAAGCTAACCGGCTGCCGGCTGTAGCCTTATATTTAACAGACAGACATGAGCATGGTATCAGTTTTCTCATTTAACACAAAGCGCTTAAGCGTATTACTCCAGATGTTGTTGGATCCATCCATCCATTAACCCCTAGAGGGGCGCAGGGGGCTGGATCCAAAATGTTTAAATCAAAAGTCAGACCAAAATTAAACCCAACACAGGTCAAGAGTAACTTATCTGTAAAAGTCAGACACGGTGAGTAAGAACGGCATGCTCCGTCACTAGTGCAGCGCCATCAGGCCAAACGCGCCAGCAAAAAATATCTCTTCAGGCTTCAACAATTAGTTCTATTCTCGTCATTTCAATGATTTAATCACTGATGCCGAAGCGAGTGCTAGATGATTCAAAATACAGCAATTAACTGCTGATTGGGAATGCTGATACTCCGAGGCACTTTCCTCAAAATAGCCGGTTTGTTTCCGAGAGCCGCTGTTAGATATGGAAGAAAAGAGCTAAAAAAGCTTTTAGAGCGCATGTTTGATACCATTTTGTCTTTGTGACTCCGTACTTTGGTGAAAGCTACGGGGCTGACGTGTTTTTATAACTTTTAGGATGATGAGCCAAGTGCAGAGGAGGTTTCATTACAGATTGTTGGAGTGCTTTGGCTCTGTCTTTTTATTTTTTTATTTTAAACATGGCTATTAAAAGACTGCAGTTTTATCCGGAGTGCACAGTTTTCAGAGTTAGAAGCTAAAAAGCATTGCAGCTTTCTGTGCAGTTTTTAAAAAAAAAAAAGGAACGAAAGTTCAGTCCAGAAGTTAAGGTTTTGGGTCCCCTGCATCTGGAACAACATAAGTGCCCAGTAGAACGGAAAAGAAGCAAAGTCACTGGTATTGATGGTTATAAGGTCGCTAATATCGGTTCAGAAACGTAAAATTAACTTCAGCACAGTCCTTCCAAAAGTCCGGTGTCTTTGATCAGCGTCCATGGTTTCTCCGTGCCTGCATGCTTTCCCTGCAGAGCTGGTTTGAATGGCACACACATTTTAGCAATCAATGGGGACTTATGCAGTCAAAAAATGTTCATTTGGCTCGTCCTTCAAAAGGAAACGCAGCCAAGCTGTTTATTTATTTATTTATTTTTTAACACTTGACTGGCTGAGATTACAAGTTCCCAATTTCTGAGCATACATACATTTCCACAGCGGCTCCCTCAGCACTAGTCCATGCTGTTTTGAATATTGGAGAACTGCCGGATCTAATGGATGCCTCTGTCGCCTGCAGGACTGTTCCTAAACCGCCGAGGAAGACCAAGGTGATGGAGATGAAAGGCCGGCGGGTCTTTGGGGTTCCTCTGCTCCTGAGCGTCCAGCGGACAGGAGAGCCGCTTCCCCCCAGCATCCTCCGAGCACTGGCCTACCTGAGGACCGAGTGTTTGGACCAGGTAATGAAGCAGAAGAGCACAAGACGCATGACGCGATGCAAAGATCTAATGAAATCATTTTGAGGCAGTGAGTCGGCAGGTGGCTCTTTTTGTTTCTGAAAAACTTAGAGAATACAGAGACCATTTTAACCATAATAACAATAATAAATACGTGCTTTTTGTGATACTTTTAAAACAATCAGCGTACAAACTAAAATGAACACTTACAAAAAATGAGAATAAGGAAAGGAAAGTAACAGAAAATAGCAAGAATAGTGGTGCTTTTTTACTAAAGGTTTATTTAATTTGTGTTGCGTTCTCTCTCAGGTCGGTCTTTTCCGGAAGTCGGGGGTGAAGTCTCGAATCCAGTTCCTCCGTGAGCTGGTGGAATCTGACCCAGCCTGCGTTTCCTACGACGGTCAGTCTGCCTTCGACGTGGCCGACATGGTGAAGCAGTACTTCAGAGACCTGCCTGAACCCATCTTCACCAGTAAACTCTGCGAGTCCTTCCTCCACATTTACCAATGTGAGCAGTTGCCACTGTTGTCGTGTGACGGGCACGGAGAAGACTACATTTTTACTCGTTTTGTAAAATTAGCAGGAAAGTTTGATTAAAACACCTCCACCGCCAATTGATGGTGAATCCTAAAGACTCTTCCTCTAGTGCCACCAGTGCTCAATATGCTAACATGCTAAGCATTAGCTATTCTTTTCTGAACGCTAACATGCTTTTACTAGCATGTTCCGTACACTTTTCGCTATTCACCACACGCCAACGACCACTCCTCCGTCGTTGAGAGTCAGACAAGCTTGTTTGTGTGATCATTCCCAGGGTGAATGACCATTGGACAGTCCACACTTTGATTGATGTCTTTCGGACCAACTCATTTCGAGGAAAGTCAGGAAAAGTACCTCCTCCGCACGTGTACGGAAGCTAATGAGCGTTAACGGCGTTCCGTACAGAGCGCATAAATGATTCCAGCGCCAAAAATGGACATTCAACAGATCAATTTTGAGCTGTTGATTTGAAGGAAAGATAGTTAAAATCGTCAATGTCATTTGATGTATGAAATCCTATTAAATATGTGAGAATAACCTCTCATTGTGTCTGTTAATGTTAAATAACAATGTTATTTTTTAATGAAAAGCTGGCTATGCAATAACCTCACATTCTGAGTTATGTTAGATAATGTTTTGGGTTTTTTTTATGAAAGACAACTTAAAATGTTAAAAGATGCAATTCATGTAACTTAACGTTAACTTAATGCACGCTTTATGAATATAAACGCCGTCGCCAAGATTCGCACCAAGCGCTTATCGCCCGCAATCGACGTTTAAAAATTCCCATTTCAAAGCATTTATCTAACAAAGGGTCATATATTTAAACCTTTGTGATAACATAATATTCATTTAATAAAGACCGTAATACTGTGAGAAGCGTAATTTAAATCGAAATGTACATTTTTGCCGCACTAGTCGTCTCCCCACCCTCTGACGTTCAGCTCGCCCACCAGGCATTTTCACTCCTGGCAACCCTTACTGAAAGTTCACTGGAGCAAACGGCGGCGGACTCTCTGTCGTGATTGAAGGTGAAAGAGGGAGAAATGATGATGACACAGATACATATTTTATGTATGACCAGTAAGTATTTATTCGGCGATGGGCAGTAAAAGGTCAACTGTACCGAACATGGTTACCCTCTCCTTTTCTTGTTCCCGTGCGTTTTCTGAATTGGAGTCCTAAAATGCCATGTATTCAAATCAAGCGCACTCTGCCCTGCGAAATGAAGACATTAACCGGTTAGCTTTCTGCTTGCAGATTTTGATCCGAAGGATCAGCAGCTGGTTGCGGCTCAGGCGGCCCTCTTGCTGCTTCCCGATGAGAACAGGGAGGCGCTGCGGACGCTGCTATTCTTCCTGCGGGACGTGGTGGCCTGCGTGGACGAGAACCAAATGACTCCAACCAACATCGCCGTTTGTCTGGCGCCGTCGCTTTTCCACCTCAACACCCTGAAGCGAGACGCCAACGCCCCCAGGTGAGAGGAGTCCGCGGACGCTTACTTCAAAAACATTGCTGGGAGAAACAAAGGAATCCCCTGCATTGGTTTTCTGTTCAGTAAGACATCTTGTAAAAGCTCAGGTCGTGTCTTTTTCAAATGATGTCAGAAAAAAGATGGAAGTGGAAGGAGGGCGTGTCTGACGCACGTTGTCACAGTTACATAAGACCAGTGCTGTTAGGTGTGGACTCCACTGTGTGTGTGTGTGTGTGTGTGTGTGTTTTGCTTTAATTTTAATTCATATAATAAAAAAAGAACATGGCGATCATAACATTTCAAATATTTCTCTGACTCATTAACTGCAAGTTGTGTTTATATGATATTTAATCTGGAGTTTTTATTTTAGCTCGTCCGTGCTGTGCTCAGTTCTTGGACTTACTTCAGGCAAACCAATGGCTGTCTGAAAGTGTGTTTTCTAAAATAGTCATATAACGTAAAGATTACAGGATTCAAGCAAAAACACGCAAAACCACACGTATGATCCTTCACGGTAAAATTCAGTTTTTAACAACCTACGTCTAATTTTTGTAGTTCTGGTAGCCATCATTCCTATCAATTTAAGAATATTTAATATTTCTAAGTCAATTGCTGAGAGTCCAACAGGAAAACGATCGTTCAGGTGATCAAGGAAACTACCAAGTTCGGTCTCCTTTTGTTACCACTGCAGTAAATCTCACCCTCTGACTTCGCTTCAGAGCCCGACTGCACCGCTGGTTAGCTGGTACCCACGGCAGGTTGACGTTTAGGTGCCACAGAAACATGTTTTCCTTCCTCCGTTTGTTGCCTCATTAGACGTCATGTTTCCAGAGTTGTCGCGGATGACATCACCTCTGGATCAGAGCCAGCTGATCTCACACACACACACACACACACACACACACACACACACACTTTGTCTCTGTAATAAAAAGCACAGAGAGCACGTTACATAATATCCACCACTTTCCACCTGGCCTCAACTTCACTCTGTCGTATGAAAGTTATTTTCCTTCTGCTTTTTAGCTGACGATCTCGCTGGGGAGGATGTTAGAAATGAGGGGGACTGTTGCGAACGATAATGGTTGTGCAGCTGATGATTTGTATTATTAGGGTATGAGCTTAATTATTAGGAGACACTCCAGTCCAGTCAGCGTCCGCAGACCATTTATCTGAGCTCAGAGTTTGTACTGCAGAGGTGTGTTCACGAATGCATTCCTAAGCATCAGTGGAAGCAAACATGGAAACGTACTTGCACACTGTTAGTGTGTTTGTGTGTGTGTGTGTGTGTGTGTGTGTGTGTGTGTGTGTTTGTGTTTGCTCACACACCCATGCTCGCTCTCGTAAAAGAGACATTGAGGAACCTAAAGGTCAAGGCTGATGTTCTTCTGCATGTATTTTTCTTATTGTCAACAAATCCCAAGAAAAGACCAAAGCCAACAACGTGTCAGTCCGCCTCTCAACACTTTGTGACTTCCTGTCTGTGGCACTCAGCTCCAAGCCCATTGGCTCCTGCTGAAGATGTAAATCTTTAAAAACACCTCACGACTTTAGGGTTTAATTTAAAAAGGCTCAGTCAATGTCTAAAACAGCTTGGACGAAATAGTGCATTTGTTGGGGACTATTTTCAACCTTTCCTCCTCCTCCTCCTCCTTACTCACCCCCCTTCATCACCAGTCTCCACTCTCCTGTCCCTTCTATCGCTATGCATTTTGTCATCCATCTCGTTTCCGTTTGTTCGACGCAGCCACTCACTGCTTCCCTGGAGCCCCGGTCCCTGTCCTCCTGGATAAGCTCCCGGGGCTGCTGCGCTCGCTCTGCGCGTCCTCTACCAATCAAGTGAGAGTTCATGCTGGGACAAACGATGCAGCTCAGCAGCAGTCTGAGCTGACCAAAAGGGACTCGAACGACCCTTTTTAGCTTTCTAAGTACCGGCGGAAAAGTCTATTTTTACTCCCGGTCCTCTTCCCACGCTGGCCCGTGGAGTAGGCCGTTACAGCAGAATCCTCAGCCTCCACGCTTGGCTCCAGTCCGCCTGCACAGCCCACAAATATAGGTTTTATTGACAATTTTTAATCTGTTTTGGACTCGTTTCTCCCTCTCCAGGACTGATGGCGTTCACGCCAACACGCTGGGTAGCCAAATGGGACTGTTTACATTCCACACTCCCTCCCCAGAACCTCTATCTCTGACTATAGTGGAACCTCAGAGTACTGTTTCCCCCGCTAGCTCATCTCTTATTAACCCTCTCACCGTGAGTGTTCCCCATACAGAAGCACCACTGGGCACAGAGTCCTCCCGTCCACACGGCATATCTAAAGGTACTAAAAACAGTAGCAGCTTACGTCCTATTTCGCTGTGTGCCCGTCTCTTTCCCCTCTGCTCTGACACCAAACTAATTCTGACCTCTTGAATGTGAGATCTCTTGGTAATAAGAACTCATCCCACTCTTCTTGTTCCTATTTTACATCTTCAGAAACAAGCTTTAACAATCACCAGCTGTGTACAATCAGCTCAACCATAGTTTTTCCAGTCAGGCATCATCAGTGTTTGTCAACCAACTACAAATTCTTTTATTTCTTCACAGTTCTCTGAACAGGACCCTATCCTCATATTTTCATGGACAGTATTCCTACCATAATCAATTCCACAATTATTCTACTCGAAATAAGTATGAACCTAAGCCTCCTATCTGTCGAACAGCTCAGTTACAGTTTGGCTTAATTTACAGAGGTTCAGTGATATCGAATGCTCTGACATCTCATACCTAAAACATTAGCACCTGCACAATTCACGAAAAGCTGTTTGCTTTTTATCTCAGAAATGTTATCTTTATGGATAGTCGGCCCACTAATGATAATTAGTGATTTAATTGCTTGTGAAAACTTTATTTATTTTTTTTTTTTATCAATAAATCCTTTATCGTTAATGATTTTATTGTTTCTAATGGACTGGACTTTTTTATGATTACTGAGACACAGCTGTTCCCAGGGGACACTGTTCCCCTGATTGAGGCTAGGCCCCCTCATTTCATATATTTTCATATTCCCAGGCCCTCTGAAAGAGGGGGTGGTCTAGCTGTTTTAAGTGCCATCCTGTTACTTTTGGAAATGTTATTTCCTGTGAAGTTTTTAATCACAGGCCGTCCCCCTATTACTCTACATCTTAATTTATAGGCCACCTAAATCTTTTATCCATTGTCATGCCTAAATGTGACAGGGTGCTTATTCTTGGTGATTTTAAGTATTCACGTGTGCTGTCCTTCACATTCCCAAACTCATTTTTTTAGATCTTATAGACTCGTAACAACCTCATTCAATCGGTTAAAGGGGCCACACATTCTAAAGGTCACACCTTTAGACCTGGTTCTTTCATCTGCTTTCTCTCTCGGGTGTCTTAATTTGGTGGTTATTCCTATAACTGACCGTGAAGCTGTTGTTTTTAAAGTTACACTGCGGTCCCTACCCTACAACACACTCTCGCATTCTCAACGCTGGTTCTGCGGTTCTGTTGCTTTTAATTCATCATACCTTAAGTCCGTTATATCTCCTCTCAATCCAGATGCACTGTTAAATGCATTTAACGATCGGTGTCTATCTATCTTCAGCGAAATTGTACCTTTTTTTTTAAAACTAGGAAACAAAAATGCAATAACCTCCCCTAGCTGAATGATCACACGCGTGCCCTTAAAAGACTGCAGAAAATCTAAACGACAATGGAAGGTCAACCAAACAACATCCTTAGAAACCATCAGAAAGCGGTTAAGGATGCGAGATCGGCTTACTTTTCTGAGCTGCTATCTAGAAATAACCACAATCCTAAAGTTTCTCACCCATTTTGTTAATAAGGCGGAGAATATCAGGTCCCAAATCCCGCCTGACCCTTGCATTCCCTCCAATCCCCATGTTAATTCTGCCTGTCTCTTTCAATCATTACAATTTCAGTGTTAGGGAGTACAGTCTCCCATTAGAACTCCTCCTCCTAGATATCTGTGGAGGACTGAAAGTGCCAGAATGAAATAAATAAATACACCATTAAATAATTACTTAAATGTGTCATTAAATAATTAAAATACCAATTATTTCAATATTTACATTTAGATTTCATGATTTACATTTACATTTCACAATTTACATTTACATTTCATTTCATGATTTAATGATTTACATTTCATGGTCCTGTGTTGCAGTGCTTCATGAATTGTCAAACTGTCAAACTCACCCATCAAAGTCAGTGGGTGGGGCTAACGCTAATCTAGTCTGATCCATTGCTTTGGTCTGAAGTCTCTTTCCTTTGGGCTGTTCCCTTTCAGGGGTCGCCACAGCGAATCATGCGCCTCCATCTAACCTCCTGCCTGGCAGCTCCAACCTCAGCATCCTTCTACCAATATATTCACAGTCTCTCCTCTGAACGTGTCCAAACCACCTCAATCTGGCCTCTCTGGCTTTATCTCCGAAACATCTAACATGAGCTGTCCCTCTGATGGACTCGTTCCTGATCCTGTCCATTCTCGTCGATAACAGCAACAGTTTCCTGGCAGCCTCACCGGAAAGTGCCACTACTAGCTGACGCTGAAGCGGCAGGGTTCTGCTGCGAATGAGCTGCTGCAACTTTTAGCCATTTTGTCCCGGCGTTCTCAACGTTAGGGGTTAGGAGGTTCGACTTGGCGGTAAAGTTTAGTGTAATAGTTATCTAAACCAACGTTAGAGGCGAAGAGCGCCACCCAGTGTATTGGAAGTAGCTCTGCATCGATCCATTATCTGGAATTGATTTGTCTTGACTTGATGCGCAGGGTAACCAATCAGGTGTCAGGATCCGCCTACCAACTTTGATGGGCGAGTTTGACAGTTTGACAATTCATGAAGCACTGCAACACAGGACCATGAAATGTAAATCGTGAAATGTAAATCGTGAAATGTAAATCGTGAAATGTAAATGTAAATCATGAAATGGAAATACTGAAAAAATTGGTATTTTAATTATTTAATGACACATTTAAGCAATTATTTAATGGTGTATTTATTTATTTCATTCTGACACTTTCAGTCCTCCATAGATATCATCCCCATTAAGCTGCTCAAGAAGGTATTTTCCAATTCATATATCTTTGACAATTCTCTGGCTTCTGGTTCTTCAGCCTGCCGTTGATCACCCATTGCTGAAGAAACCTAATTTGGACCCCCAAATTACTGCATTAACTATAGACCAATCTCCAAGTTATCTTTTTTTTATCTAAGGTTCTGGAGAAATTCGTTTCATCTCAATTGATATCTTTTCTAAATAATAGTACGTTTCTTAACGGTTTCCAGTCTGGTTTAAGAGCACTTCAGAGTACCGAGACAGCACTTGTTAAGGTTACTAATGCTGACTACAGACAGGGGTGACAGCTCAAATTTCGTTCTTTAAGATTTAATACAGTCGTTCATAGGATCCTCTTAAATCCCTTGGATACTTGGGTAGGAATCACGGGCTCAGCTCTTAGTTTACTGCGCTCATACCTCTCCAACAGAACTTTTTCTGTTGCTCTGGTTAACTCTACTTCCTTGATGGCTGAGTTGTTGGAGTTGTGGGGTCCTGTGGAGTCCCCCATGGCTCAGTTCTTGGCCCCCTTCTATTTTCTATATAGATGATGCCTCTTGGCCAGATCATTTAAACTCATCATGTGCTTTACCATTTTATGCAAATACCATTAAAACCCACAGATCCCAGCAGCCTACCAAATCTCACAACCAGCTTCTCTGATATTAAATCCTGGATGTCCCAAAATGTCCTTAAATTTAACAATAAGTCATTCAGTTCGGTCCCCGAATTCTGTCAGCATGGCGCTAATCATGGCTCTCTGTCAAATAATATTAAACAGGCTGCTAGGAATCTAGGGGTAATATGTGATGCTAACCTCTGTTTCGACGATAATGTCAAAAATGTTGTTCGGTCATGTTTATTCCAGCTCAAAATTAGGTCATTTTAATCAACTGCTGATTTACAAAAAGTTGTACATTCTTTTATCTACTCCTAGCCAGGGCTCCCTCCCCCGTCTCCAGTTGGTACAAAACGCTGCTGCTCGATTCGTTACCGGGACAAAGAGGCACCATCACATCCCCCCTGTTTTTGCCTCACTGGCTCCCTGTTAGTTTTCAAATTGCTTTTTACATTTTTTGTTTCTCACTTTTAAGACTGTCAACAGCCTTGCTCCTAAATTCAATTCTGAGTTGTTGACCTGGTATGAGCCCTCTCGACCATTGAGATCCACGGATGGAGCCCTGCTGGTTACTCCCAGGTCCCAGTTTGTGACAAAGGGTGATCAGGCTTTTGCTATTAGAGTCCTCATACCAGGGAACTCTCTGCCTACTGAGCTCAGACACACTAAATCTCTAACTTCTTTTAAATCGCTTCTTAAAACTTTTCTTTGTTAAAGCTTTTGCAAATGTTCGATAAGTTGTTATTCATGCTGTTTTTATTCCTATTTATTTGATCTAAATCCTTTTATTGTCTTTACTTCCTCTGTGCTCATGTCTTTATTTTCATTTATCTGCCTGGGCTGGTTTTATTTCTTTTTGTAAAGCACTTTGTAACATTGCTAAGAAAAGTGCTGTACAAATTATTATAAACGTTATTCTACCCTCATCTTCTGCTGTTGTCTTTTTCTGTCATTTTCTTTTCTCTATCCACCCTCACATAGTCTCTCTTACCCACGTTTTTCTTTCGCTCTGCTCATCTTCCTCCCCTGATATCCCCCCTCATCCTTCCCTCATAGCTCCTCCTCGCATTCTCGTAATCACTCTCCTCTCACTAACTCCTCTTCCTCCTGTACTTTCCTCCCTCCCTTTCATCTGCACCTCTTCCTTTTTCCACTTTGGTTCTTTTCCTCCCTTCAGGCTGACGGGACAGTAGATGGAAATGACATAACGACACAATCAGCACTTTGTGCCTCCCTGCAACTGGAAGCCAAAGTCCCAGCCTGTCAGAAATCATGTCACACTTTGTGGTGGGAACAATAACTCGGGAAATTGACTGCTGCTCGCAGCTGTTAAGTGTTGGTATCTAATTTCCCAGTTTTGCTGCGCTGAAAAGACCGTGTGCTGTTTGATATGACAAAACGCTCTTCTAACTTTTTCTTAGTCGTCAGAAACTTAAACAACTTTAAAAGATAAAACTTTCATATCAAATAAAATCAAGGAAAACAACTTCCTGTGAGTATCTGTCAGTTTCCAGTAAACGTCAGAGATGCAACATGAAAGCTTTCCAAAATAACCTGAATCTGTCAGTTGCAGTAATTGTGACGCAGTGCTGCGGATTCCTGTCTGCTGCCTGTAAACGCTACTTCAGTTGACTGGCACGTAGACTACCTGCACCGTGAAGCTGCCATCGCTGCTGTGAAGGCGACGCGTCACATGTTTCACACCGTCTTACTATATCCCATCAGTTTTCCCAAAACTGTAAATAACGTTGGAAATAAAAGTATAGAGCTGTGTAGCAGCCTATCTGAAGCAGTCAGCAGGTGCTTCCTTACTTTGTGCCATAGATAACTGGTGGTGTTTTAAGGCCTCATGTTCTGAGTTGTTAGCAGTTCCCCCAAAGAGAAATTTCCCCCTTAACTTCTCACATGGTTTCCTTTACATAACAGTTTGAGGTCCAAAGAGTTAAAACACTTCGTTATTTTCACAAAAGAAAAAAGCAAAGACTGGAGAAAAGTCTGAAGAAATGAATCCGCAAACCCCTTGGAGGTTTGTTAACCTCTGGATTAAACTAGCTACAGTAACTGTATATAAACTAGTTAAATTTAGCTCCACTTCAACCTGCTAAGACAGTAAAATGTTACTTACACATTGATGAATCAGTATTAACAATTTAATAATGTTAGATATGAAAATATAACAGTCACAGAGGCCCATTTTCTCCAAAACAGCTACTTTTACTTAGTAGGATTTTAGGGCATTTCCACACCTACCTTGTTTGGTCTGAATCAAAATTACAGTGTGAAACCTCCCTCGGACCAAACAGGCGAAATTTGGTCCGACGAAAAGAGGTGGTCTCGGTCCGGATCAAACTTAACAAAGGTTCGGTTCGTTGACAGTGTGAAAGCATGTATAAAATGTATCAAACATGAACTTTGGTTCAGACCTTGGTGCGGACTTTTAGGTGTGAAAACGCCCTAAAATGCAGGACTTTGACTTGTAATGGAGCATTGATACTTAAGTAGTTCTTCCACCACTGGATTTCCATATGTTAGCTGCCTTGAATTCAAGACAATGAAAGTGACCTTGACCTTGTTCCTGTGTTGCTGCTGCAGGTCCAGTCACAGGAAGTACAGCCTGGGCCGCCCAGACCAGCGGGACCTGAGTGAGAACCTGGCAGCCACCCAGGGCCTGGCCAACATGATCACCGAGGCCCAGAGACTCTTCCAGGTACAAAACCGGACAACCTGCTGCAAAGTCAGAAACAATACAGCAGACTGTGTTTTTTTTTTTCAGTATTTTTTTTAATTATTATAGAAAACATTTTTGAGGCCGAAGCTGAGGAGAAAAAATTAACAAAATAGTGTCAAGAAGTAACCAAATTCTTTCCGTAGCTTCCAGAGTTTTGGCCCAGTCGGTGTGCTGCGGGCCCCAATGAAGACTCCCACTCTGAGGAAGGAGGAGGCCCAGTGTCGCCCAGTCAGAGTGGAGGTGAAGAGGAGCACAAGGAAAGAATGACCAAGCTGCAGCTGAGCACACAGCACCTCCTGAAGGAGGCCAGAGAGAAGAGCCGAGGCTGGGAGAGCCACCCAGCTCCAGAGCATGTGGAGCTGGCCTTCAAGAAGGTAAACTGAGGGAGGGAAGTCAGAGAAGATGTTTCGATTCCTTACTGCATACTAATTCAAACCAAATAAATTAATTTCATTGGGCATTTTATCTATCTTCTATCATCTATTCTTAATACCCACATGCCAAATGTACATTGGAAGAGTTACTGGTAGGTGTAATCGTTCCTCCTCTGCATACTGGCTGTGAAGTGATCCTTTCCTAATCCACGTTTCTGTGTGTACAAAAAAAACAAAACAAAAACGTTAGCTATTTTGAGGCTAATTAATGTGGTGGGTGTGTTAAACCTTCATGCGACTACCAGGACCTATCCCTCCACCACGGCTCAGAAAAAAGCTGCCACGCATTTCTTCTCAAATGGTTTGCTGCCATGATTATCTGGCATTATCTGGTGGCTCCCTTAAGCTCTGATTCTCCACTTGTCTGCAGATGGACGACAGCTGCCCACTGTGGATGTGGCGTGGCTCCGTGGAGGTGGACGCCCCCCAGGAGGAGCTGCTCCACCGGCTGCTGAGGGAGCAGGAGCTGTGGGAGGGAGGTCTACGCCAGGCCGCCGTCATCCGGACCTTGTCCAAGGACGCCCAAGTTTACCGCTACCTCCTCCAGGGCCATGGCCACGGCCTGGGCTCTCGGCCCGCACAGGAGCACCTGCTGCTCAGGTAATGAGGCAAGGCGAGCTCCGGGCTTCATGAGCCTCTGGGTCTTAACCTGCCGAGCTCCACAAAGCAGGGAGGACGGAGGAGTCAAAGGCAAAAATACTCTGAAAGCGTCAGCTTGATTTAAAGTCGGAGACAGTAGTCTGTTTTGTGTGTGTGTGCGAGGTATGAATGGGGTTGATGAAATTTTAATCCAACCCTGAAGTCAGATGAGACATGACAGTATCTGTGTTTGCAGCTGGATCACATCACACTGTCATATTTCCTCTTTATGACAGCTTACGTGAACTTTGAGTTACCCCCACAGTAAGACGATCTGCATGCAAACAAGCAAATCACAAGGACATTTTCTTATTGTTATCAAGTTGCAGAAATCCCAAGAAAAGATCAAGATTTAATCACATGTGGGACCCGAGTCAACGTAAACCTCAGTGTGTGTGTGTGCTGATGACGGAACACGTCACCCAGAGCAACGGGGAGGCTCGCTGATGTTTTTAAGAGGTTTTGGACAACAACGGAGCTCTGTGGCCCAAAGGAAGGAGATACTGTATATCAGGCTGTGATACACACATAATTTAGGTCTTTTCATGGTATTTGTTGACAGTATATCTCACCTTGTCCTTAATTATCCTTTAAGACAGCTTTTCGGAGGCAGCCTTGTGGTGGAAGGCGTGCTTCATTGAACTTGCCCCAAGTTTAGTTCATCGCGGTTAGCTTTGTTGTCGTCGCCGTCCTCGTCGTCCCCTTCTCTCTGCTTGTCCTCAATGGCCAGATATCAAATAAGGGCCAAATGCAGAAAGAAAGAAAAAACAATGATACATATTTAAAAACTGTTTTAAACTGATATGAGTGGGAACCCTGCGAGTGTGATTTTTACAAAACAGCGCAGGTAGCAGTTACGGTTTGTCTTTCTGATGTTGTGCGTGTCAGTGCATCACGTGTAGGCAGCAATCAAATGCTTGCGTTTACTTTTTGCTATTTTATTGCCATTTTCACTTAACACAATGCACAGGGTAAGAGTTGCATACAGTCAACAGCTCAACTTTAATGGCTGAAATTGCAATGTAATGGTTGAAAACAGCTGGTGGCAATCAGATTATCAGCAGCAGCCATATTTTTTTTTTGTTTTGTTTTCTGTCACATTTTTCTTTCCTTCCTGATCATCTCCTCTCCCTCCTTTTCAGGACCTGGCAGGCAGACCCATCCTCCGGCCCGCTGTGCCTGTCCTCCGTATCCACGGAGCACCCTGAGGTGCTTTTGGAGGGGGTCAGGGCTCACGTCCACTCCTGCCTCTACCTGCTGGAGCCCACGGGAGCCAGGAAGACGCGGCTGACACACCTCTGCCGGACAGATACCAGGTAAGGATGGAAAAGTAGAAGAAAGAGTGACTTTGTTCTCACAAATGGGTTTAAAGGTGAGTTAGAGAGGAGACGGTAAAAGACTCACCCGGGCATATTGAATAACTGCCAGGATGCAGGGAAAGCAGTTATTTAATAATCAGAGTGGAAAGTGGAAGAGGAGGAGGATAACTGCAGGAGCGATACAGCTAGCAGATATTTCGGCAATGAAGACTGACGGAAATACTGAGATGAAGAAGGGGAGGAGGAGGATTTAGCCGTGCTGGTGTCGGCTCGGTGCAAATAGTTTCAAACATCCATGTTGAGATTTCTTCCCTCTGCTGCCACCCCAATGCAATGGGAGGTGACTGGAATTTTGTTTGTGCTCCTAAAAGCATTGAAAGGTTCCATTTATGGACAAACGAAAGACGAGTGGTCGAGGCCTGTGGTACGAGTCGTGTGCACATAGCGTGCCGTTCTCCACATGGATCTTCCCATAACACTTATTATAAGGCTTATTATAATGGGCAAAATGAATGTGGAGTCGTTACCGAAATCAACAAAAATATACTGTACACCTGTTATTGGCATGGCAACTCAAAGGCGGGCGTCGTCCTGTAGCGCCCGTCATCTGTTGAAAAGTATTCTCTTGCCCATCTCAGGCATGGATCGCTTTACTTTTAAAAAGACGTTTTTCAGCAGCTAATTTTTCCGTCTGTACTTCTGCCACAGCACAGCTCTGAGGACGCGTCGCTCACAGCTGTACTAATATCGGACTCAAAACACTCGTATGTACGAGTAAGGGTTTGGAGAAGAATACAAAAATTGAGTAAGAGTTGAATGACTTTACGATTAAAAGTAAAGCATTTTGTTTGTCTAAGGGAACCTAAAGTTCTGACAGCTTATGAAAACACACCAGTCCATCTTCAAATTATTGACTTATGGCAGATTTCAGTCCTGTGTTGATGGTTATACTTGGTCACATTAAAACGGCAGAATGGTCCTTTTAAGGAATCAGGACAAGACAGAAGCAAAACCAAGGGCAAAGTGAGCTGCAGGAACTACAGAGAGGCGGAGAGGATTTAAGGCCGTGAGAAGCCTATTAAAAGAAATATCTGGAGAGGGCGCTCAGTCCATCTCATCCGTCTTAATTGAGCCTGTTCTGTGTTTTTGACCTCTGCCAGCATCTAATCTGCAGCACAATCACAACCTCCCTGCAGGTGAGCACAGGGAAAGACGAGGAGGAGGAGCAGCCCTCCTCCTCATGATTCATGCCCTTTGAAACGAAGTTGCTGCAGATTTTCTGCTGCTTACATGATCAATTTGACCCCCGGCGGAGCCCCGCAGCTCTATTTGTCTCAGCTGATTAAATGAAATGAAGCTCGGTGCGGCAGAAGACAGGTGGCAGCAGTGCTCTCACATAGCACCTCTGTCATTAAACTGCACCGTGGTTTGTGTTTGAGCAGCCCAGGCGGCGGGAGAAAGAGGCTGCAGATTTGGCGCGTTCGGTTATGAGCTCGCACAGCGTTTCCTCCGCACAGGGAGGCCGAGGGCGGAAAAAGAGAAGCAAGGATCATAGCACTGCACACCCGTCATCGGGGCAATGTGCTGTGCTTTTTAAACTCACACTAGGTCCGATTACGGTTTAGCCGAAACCTGGGTAGTGTTGCTTAGGAAGTCCAAGAGAAGCTACAGCTGTACTTGGTGCTGTGAGCTAAATGCTAACGTCAGAATGCTGATTTAGCAGCTATCAAGTTCAGTTCACTATCTTCGTTTTATGTTAGCATGCTAAAATCTGCTAATTAGCACAGCGTGGGAAAGGGAATGTCAGTTTTGCAAATACTTAATCATAAATAAATAAGAGCGGACTAATTGACGGCGTTCTGTGGAAAGTCAAAGGGTCACCAAGGTTATTGCAGTTCATCCTGGGTAAAACATGAATGTTTGAACCCAACTGAATGGCAGTACATCCAATAGTTGTCCAGACATTTCACTGAAAACCACTAATTTCACAGTATGTCAGTCTAGACCAACGTGATGGAGTGAAAGACTGACATGGCCATAGAGCCACGCTGCTAGCTGAGCCACCATCTCCTACGTTTGCCTTACGGTCTCGTAGCTCTTGACCTAGACATTAAGCACTTTAAGTAACTTGTAATGTTGGATCCGTATCTCGTAATTTCAACCATTTCTTAATCGGCAAGTCAAATTCACAGTCATATTTTCCATTTGCGGATCATAAACCCTCAAGGTCGGTCAGAGTTTTGATTTACCAACCTTATTGTGAATAGTTTTTATATCTGTGGAATGAGCTTCCACAAGAAACAGACTGAACTTTGAATTGAAGCATTTGAGGAAGGAAATGGTGACTAATGACACCAGAAAGAGGAAAGGCAAAGACAGATTTGATCTATAACTGTGATTATCTCAGCAGGGTTTTAGTGGGCCCATTACAGCGGAAGTGAAAGGAGCACATCAGCACACGTTATTTCACCGCCTTGTGTGACGAGTGTGCGCTGAATAAAGAGCAGTGTGTGTGTGTGTGTGATAGGGAACGGCCAAAAGCTCAACTGCTACCGTAATCAAGTGCACACACACTCACATTTCAGGCATTTAGCTGCCGAGGTGAAATAAGCTTCAGTTCCAAGATCATTTGCGTCTCGAGCCACTTCGGCCGGCCAGTGCTCCTGTTAAGCAGGAGCGGTCGTGTAGGGAAGAAGGGGGAAACACCCCCAGAGGGATGAGTGCCTTCGCGCTCGCCTTTGTCATTTCCTCTCAAGCTAAACATCTTGGGCTTATTTGCTGTGACATTCATCTTAAGTGCTTGTTAGCTTTCAAGGCAAGACGACAGAGCCACAGCATCAAGGTCAACGGGGCTTTTTACAGTACAGGCCTATGAAACAGATCCCATCGCCTCCAGACGAAATGAAAGACGTTATGGCCTCAGTGGGGGAGAGAGAGAGAGAGAGAGAGAGACATTAAAGTGCAGTGAAAACAAAGTTCAGAGGCCCATAAAAGGTGCAGACAAATATACCGTTGAAGTGCAGTTTTAGTGAATGTGCTGCTGTAACCTGAAACCGAGCAAGTGAGGCAGCCGTTACACACCTTTTTCACAGCAGACATGTTGACAGGGGATAACAGGAAAAGCACAGGTGTAACAAATAGCACGTGTGACAGCAAAGGTGAAGCTACTAACAAGCGCGGGCGTCTCTCTCTTTACATCAGTGAAAGCGCAGGTTTGCCTTCCAGTAAACCGTTTCTGGGGGCCCGCATCCATGCCACCTGACCTGGGACTGGTGCACCTTTTTAATGGAGCGCAGTCAGTGTTATTACTGGTATTAGCCACGCCTTTGCTTTTCCTGCTACGACGAGTCAAAATGTCTCTCATAAGTCACCTTTAAAACGTGAAGAACACAACTGTTTGAGCAGGTGCGGCTTCAAAGATCGATTACTGTGCTTCCTTTCAGCCCTGTCTGACATGGTTGAAGTAGCATTAGAAGGTATAATTTGAACTAGTACACCCAGATGCATTTACGTTTATCCCCACAAAGCCGTTAACCATGACATAATCTCAAAGATGCTGGGGCAGCAGGCTGAGGGTAGCGGACGCTAACAGACTCAATAAACTGATCCGTAAGGCCGGTGACGTTGTTGGGGTGGAGCTGGACTCTGTCGGTGGTGTCAGAGAGGAGGATGCTGGCCAAACTACACGCCATCCTGGACAGCGTCTCCCACCCACTCCATGACGTGCTGCTCAGGCAAAGGAGCACCTTCAGCGGAAAACTCCACCACAGAGCGCCACAGGAAGTCATTCCTGCCTGTGGCCATCAAACTCTATAACTCCTCCGTCTGAGTGTTAGTCGATATGACCAGAATTCCCTAAACTGGACACCGATCATGAACATCTCCGCAATCCTGGACATGATTTGGGAATATTCGGTGCTTAAACTACTGTGCAATACACCCTGTTTTAGATTTAATTTGTGATACTTATTTATACTTCTAGTAGGCTGTGCAACATCCTCCATCCCATTATATTTTGTTAATAAGCTCCACGTAACAGCTCATGCACTATTACTTTATACTGTAATATTCACCTCAACCGGTTAACCCACTTTATACATTAAACTTATTTAAATTTATACTTCTACCCACTTTGTACATACCTGTATTATAGTGTATTATTTTATTGCTTTTTGCTGAGTACTTCCATTCTTGTGTGCACTGACGTGATACTGAGCTGCTGTTACAAAGAGTTCAAGGGATCAATAAAGTATTTCTAATTCTGATTCTGATGCTGACGTCCTCTCAATGGGGTTTAATGTCTTAACTAGATACATGATGTTTTCCGATGACTCTGCGGAAGACGGAAAGGTTTTTAACTAAGTATTCAGCAGCAACTCAACCTCCTCGACGGTGCAAGTTCAGTCTTCCATGAGCATCTCTACAAAGAAAATAGAGGCGAATAGGCTTCTCAGGCTCGTGGTGGAATTGAACTGAGTTCTCTGACCTTTCTCTTGTCTGTCTCACCTTCCAGGGGCCGCTCGCAGGAGTGGCACAGCAAGGTGAGCGGCCATCTTCTGGCCTCTGGTCTCCTGGCGATCAGGGACTCCTTTAGAGCCGAACACAAAGAGAGCAAGATATGAGTCATATGCAGAAGCTGAAGGACTTGGGATGGTTCACAGGAGCATTCACCCCCCCCCCCGACTTCAAGCCTGGTTGAACTACATCCCTCCCCACCTCACGGCAGAATGCTGCAGATAAAGGAAACTACAGCAGCATTTGTACAGGACTTTCTCTTAAGTTTTAAAAGGGAACGTCGTGGCCCAGAGCACAGCAAGCAGGGAAGGTGACCTATGAGTGCTTCCCTAAACCATTTGTGTCTCTGTGGCTTCTTTTTGAGTCGCTGTATGTGTTTCGCTTTTTTGTCGGTGACCTTGCAGTTTGCCAGCAGCACTCCCTGCTGCGTCGGTTACGCTTCACACTCAAGTTCACAAAAAAAAAAAAAAAAGGAAAGCAGACCACGGCGAGCTTTGACAAAGGACGTTTTGATGGGACGATGAAAAGCTGAGGCCTGGTTTGACTTCCAACTGAGGAAAAAGGCAGAGATCCAGCAAGCGGACAGTATAGTGACGTTTCTATCAGGAAGTGACACGGTTATGTCCCCGATGTTTTGCCTAAACTTTGTTATAAAGAAAGCGAGAATCACAAATTTTAGGATAATGAGTCGCCGTTCTCCATCGAATCCTTTCCTGTAGCAAAGGAAAGAGGCTGGGGAGCACATGGCAGCTGCCTGGACCAACACAGGAAGTAAGGAGAGAAAACAAACAAACTGCATACAGACCTATAGCCACCAGACATTTGGCTTCAGTGGAAAGAAGTGAAAGGAGAGCGGGCAGGGCAACAGCATCTGTACTAACCCTACGACCAGGAACAAAGCCACGTCACAAAAGGAAACTAGATGCAGCTTCCCCCGACAACTGGTCCAGCCAGTCGATGACGGGATGTTGTACCGAGTCTGATGCAATGATGGCAAAACAGGAAAGAGAAACCAAATAGGCAGCAGAGAGCGCTGCCTCACCTGTAGCTGTGCGAAGCCGAGAGAGAGACACTTTGGGTCTGACTATTGTGGCTCATTCTGAGACAACTATCAATGTACCGAAGCCAGATAAACTGTTGAGGCGAAATTAAACCCCACAGAGAAAACGGTTTCCCCTGAAACGCAGCAGAGCGCAGCTGGACCCAGCTGTGACGCCACAGACGGCCGCGGCCATTTCACTTGCTTTGTACTTTGGCCCGTTCTACAACAGGACACATGCATGACAGCTCAAAGACGAGCGATATCTACCTCTCCACAGGACGACGCCGCAGCTGCGTGACTTTGAAGCGCAACAAAGTTGTGAACTGACGGGGGGGGGGGGCGAGCCTTTTTTGTGCGTTTCCCGGCACTGTGACGGATATCCAACCAGACACCCCCCCACACACACACACACACACCCCCCCCCAAACCTCCTGAATTTTTTAACATTTGTATTTATTCTTGTCTGTCTAGCGTGATGTCGTGTCTCTGTGCTTGTACAGTCTTATTTCATGTGGCACTTGAGTGTTACTTCACTGTCAAAGTCTGCTTGTCCTACATATTTCAAAGTGTCGATGTGAAGTAGGGCAGGTGTGTGCGTGTAAATGTCTACAAAATCAATTTAACTCATTCATATTTCAGAGGATTTAACTTAATGTATATCGACATACAGACAGAGCTCTTATTTCTAAGTATAAAAATCTCTTATTTAATTTCACAAAATGTCATCTTCTTTGTGTGCGTGTGGAATCCAAATTTTTCTGTGCCAAACACCTAATTAAAATGTTTATTTCTCCCTGAATCCGTTTCCTGTTGGGGGGTTTTTCTCTCCTCTGTGACTCGTCTAAGTGCCAAACAGATTACTGACTGTAATTTCAGAGGTAGGTGGGGGGAAACAGCAGGCAGTGCGAAGATGAGGTACCACACTGCGCCGCTGAAGCGCAAGAGATTAATAAACCTGGCAGTGTGATCGCGCTGCAGACTTCCCAAAAACTCCAGCCCCTCACGCCTTCTCCTGTTCTCATGCTCACTTGCATCTCATTTGCATGAAGCGTATTTACATATCTTATTGATTCATCTGTGAGATCAGATAGTTGAATCGCTGATAAACACTCGGCGCCGAGGCACTCGGAGCGCGAGACAGATGCCGAGCAACGAAACGTGATGTAAAAATACTTCTTGTGGCGAGGACATCATGCCCTGGTCTAAACAGGATTTTAAGGAAGAGGAATAATTTATGCAAATTACAAATAACAGAAGCACAGAAGTGCCTGCAGGCACCTTTAATTTCTGTAGAAGTCTGTTCCCTCCTTATGGTGCTAAAATACCATGACGTGAACTTGGAATGAACTCGAGGTCAAAAGTTAAAGGCGAACAAAGCGCTCGTCTATACAGGCTGTAACGCAGAGATCACAAGGTTCACCCAGTGATTTAAACTTAAATCAAATCACTCTTATGTGAAAGGAGCCGCCTGTAGAGCTTTTTAGCCCCTCGTAACTCAAGCTTTTGGTTTCGCAGCCCCGCTCGCCGTTTGGTTCAGTCTCTCGTTCAGTTTCCAGCAACAGCAGGTGCCTCTGATAAATCCGCCGTACGCTGCCTGCCCAGCACTGGGAATGTGCCATAAAACCAAAACTATGAGCTAAAAGAGTCTAAAATGGGGAACAGCGGAGATGGTAATTATTCTCGGCGGGGGGGGGGCGTTCATCACCATGAGCGACGTCTTTCACATTAAACAGGCCTTCAGGCTCTCCACACCGGCAACCTCCCCGTCGCCATCCAGCCTCTCTAATCCACCCCGAGACACGAGAGAAAGAGAACAAATGTCACCTGAGGCCACCAGGTGATGAGATCCGTCTGTCCCATTGAGGCCAGGGAACGTTATTGCTTCCGCAGGTGTTTTTGAAGCTGCGTGGCAGGCTTTCTCCTCCTGTCAAAACACCTTTAACACTGTCCTTCAAAAGCAGCTACCGGCTCTGTGAAAGCGCAATGAGTGTTTCATGAAGCTGCTGTGGGAATTATTGCCTGAGAAGGCACTGAGATCAGAAATAAAGTCCTGGGACGTGCAGGATGATGAGTAGCATACTAGCCCAGGTATTTCATAAGTTTCAAAGATGGGTGACAGGCATGTGTCTTCCCCTCGGCACGGCTTAAGAACTCTTCTAACAACTATTGTATGACTTGTGGCGACTCCCGGAGTCATACAACTTTTATATCTATGGAAGTGCACAACTGTCTGCTGGGTAAAGGCAGACTTAACAATTACATGCTTCCAGGCTGCCTCGGAGTGTGCGTGTGATGTATAATTAACTTCATCAAGTGGGTTTGTTTGCCTTGCACTTTGGGTTTCTGCAAACAAAGCCCACTTTGTTTGTCATGGAAGGCAAAGACTGTAATTGTCGTAATGTAAAAAAGCAGTGAAATGTGACTTCCTATAGCCCACATCAAAGTCTGGGAGCAGCATTTCAACTCTTAATTGCAAGAAGCAATTAGAGCTGAAAACTGTTCTCTGACTGATGCTTTAAGCTCGAATGTGCAGAATTTTTAAACAAACAAACTTACTCTGATGGCTGAAGGCGTTCGTATAGAAAATGAAATAATCCCAGTGAACATTGGTGCTCGAGTCCGTTCGGAGTAAGAGTAAATGACAGCTGCTGCAGATAATTAATAAGGATCCAATCAACTCCAACAAATCCAAACTATTCAATAGCACAAGTAGAGCGGAAACAATTAGTTATAAATCAACAATTCTGATTAATTGTTAAAAGTACATTTTGGAGCAAAATTCAGAAGCATTTTTTAAATTGTGAGTATTCTGATGTTTTCATTTGTCTCATGTGATAACAAAATTAATATCTACGAGTTTATGGACAGTCAGAATCGGAAACCGTGATTGGAAATTAAACTATATTCCCGAGATTTAATAGAGCAAACAATTGGTTAATTGGGAAAATGATCGGCAGGTTAATTGATAATGAAAGTAATCGTAAAGGCAAGGGAAGATGGTTGATAGGGTTGGAAAGATGTATGCAGCGCCGATGTATCAACCTGCAAATGGTGTCTGATGCCAGATAAAAGCTACCATGCAACGCCAAGAGGACGCAGAGCTGCATGGCCTTCTGAAGGGAATATTTAAGTATAAATCAGATAGCATTGGAGCCATTGATAAAACGAAAGTCATTTGCGTTGTCTGTAACAAGGAATTTGCATATCATACCTAACGTACCACCTGAACTCAAAGCATGTTTTGGAGAGCACTGCAGTCAGCTCACCACCTGTGATGGGCAGCAAGCTCCGCCAAGCCACACTTACCAAGATGAGTCGCCCCAAATACAACCTGCACACTGCCGTCAAGAATTACAGTTCTTTCGAGAATAAAACAGATGTATGACACTGAAAAACTTTCAAAGCGGGACAAATTAGCTCAAGCTAAATATGTGGCCCTGACCGGAGATCAGTGGACGTCAGTCTATAACCACAACTATCTAGATGTTAGTGCGCACTTCGTTGACTGTGACTTGAAACTTATGTCCTCCACGGTAACTGCGGTAAAAGGTTTGTTAAAAAATAAATGGTTAAACATTTTCTTGTAATGCCTGTTCAAGTTCATTTAATAGAGACTTTAAATCATATTTTTGGGGTAATTTCCCAGCCACCATTTTTGTGTGATTATTATTATTATTTATTATTATTATTATTATTATTATTAAACACACACACGCATACGGGGGAGGCTGTGGCTTAATGGCATAGCGGTCACCTGCCAATCAGAAGGTCGGCGGTTCGATCCCCCAGCCATGCGTCGAAGTATCCTTGAGCAAAATACTTAACCCCAAAATGCTCTTGAAGCTGCGCCTTCGGTTTGTGAATGTTCTCATATGTAAGTCGCTTTGGATAAAAGCATCTGCTAAATGTAATATTTGTTTTTGTGCATATATATATATATATATATATATATGGGTGTACCTATATATATGTTTGTATGTATGTATGTATGTATGTATGTGTGTATATTTATTTATATATATATATATGTTTGTGTGCATGTGTATATATATGGGTGTACATATATATGTACATTACATTGCATTACATTTACATTGTAATGTATGCACGTGTCTATATGTGTATGTATGTATGTATTTACTTAGATAAGGTTGTGTTTATATAATTATATGTATGTGTATATATTTTTATGTGTCTGTGTGTATATGTGTTTGTGTATATATATGTATGTATGTGTGTATAAAAATATATGTGTAGGTATGTATGTGTGTATAAAAATACATGTATGTATCTATGTATCTATCCATGTATGTATGTATGTATGTATGTATATGTGTGTAAATATATGCATGTATGTATGTATGAAAATACATGTATGAATGTATGTTTGTGTGTGTATAAAAATATATCTATTTATGTATTTATGTATGTATGTAAGTGTATATATAAAAATACATGTATGTCTGTTTGTATAAAAATTTATGTATGTGTGTATGTATGTGTGTATAAAAATATCTGTATGTATGTATGCATGTGTATGAAAATAAATGTATGTATGTATGTATGTATGTATAAAAATACATGTATATATTTTTTCATAAAAATATATTTATGCATGTATGTATGTATGTGCACACATACATACATACATTTATACACATACATACACATATTTTTTTATATATAGATACATACATACGTATTTATTTTATACACACACACACACACACACACATACATACATACATACATACAGACATATATTTTTATGCACACATACATTCATACATACATAAATATATTTTTATAAAAAATATATACATGTATTTTTATAAACACAAACATACATAGACATATGTTTTTATACACACATACATACATACATAAATGCATAAATATATTTTAATAGAAAAATACATACGTTTATTTACACATGCATACATACATTCATACACACATACAGATTTTTTTAGACACACATACATATATACACATATATTTTTTTATAGATAGATACATACATACGTATTTATTTTATCCACACACACACATATACATACATACATGCATAAATATATTTTTATAAAAAAATATATAGATGTATTTTTATACACACATACATACATACATACAAATATACAAATATATATACATACATACACATATATACATAAATTTATTTTTATACACACATGCATACATACATACGTACATTCATACATACATACAGATATTTTTATACACACATACATACACATATTTTTTATACATACTCACATACATACATACATACATACATACATACTACCATTTTTATACACACAGATTTACATACATATTTTTTGTACATACATATATATATACATAAATATATTTTTAAACACACATACATATACATACATGCATACACGCATATATTTTTATATATACATACATACATACATTTTTTTATAGACACTAATTAAACACATACATGCACACTTTCATACATACATATATTTTTATACACGCATACATACATACTCTCTTACATACATACATACATACATACTTACATTTTTATACACACAGATTTACATACATAAATATTTTTTGTACATACATACATATATACGTAAATATATTTTTAAACACACATACATAGATACATACATATATTTTTATACACACAGATGTACATACATTTTTACACACAAAAACATAGCTACATACATGCATACACACATATATTTTTAAATATACATACATACATACATACATGTATTTTTATACACACATATACACACATACATACATTCAGACATATTTTTATGAACACATACATACATACATGCATAAATATATTTTCATGCACACATATATACATACATGCATAAATATATTTTTATAAAAAAAATAAATATATACATGTATTTTTATACACACATACATACATACATACATAAATTCATACATACATACAGATATTTTTACACATACATACATACATATATTCACATATATTTTTAAACTCACACACACACATACATACATACAAACATACATACATACATACATGCATAAATATATTTTTATAAAGAAATATATACATATATTTTTATACACACATACATACATACATACATACATAAATACATTTATTTTTATACCGACATGCATACATACATGCATAAATATATTTTTCTAAAAAAAATATACATTTATTTTTATGCACACACACATACATACATACATAAATATATTTTTATTAAAAAATATATACATTTATTTTTATGC
>WNGW01000031.1:2759594-2789906 GCA_011952105.1 Coreoperca whiteheadi
ATACATACATACATATATTTTAGACACATTTTTATACATACCTACATACATATATTTGTATACACACATACATACATTTTTAAACACACATACATACATACATTTATTTTTATACACACATGCATACATACATATATATATATATATATACATACACACAAACATTTATATATATATTTAAATACACACATGCATACATTTATACAAACATACATATAAACACAACCATTAATATATCTGTACACATAAATACAAACTTATATACACACACACGCATACATACATACATTTATATACACACACAAATCAATGTATAATGCATAATAATAATAAATAATATATATACACACATACAAGTACACCTACATATATATACAAATACATATATATATATATAAATACATTCATATATAATAGCACATACATATACACATGTATTTATACACGCACATACATATACACATACAAATAAAAATGCATATATACATATACATACATCTATTCACATACATATGCACATGCATATATATACAAATATATACACATACAGATATACACGCATATATACATACACATGCATATATATATTTATACATTCATTTATACACATATTTATACACGCATATATACACAAAAATGCATGCATGTATATACATACATATACACATGCATATATATACACATACAAATGCACATGCATATATACACATAATTATATATGTATACAAACACATACATATATATAAATATACATGTGCATGTATATACACATGCATATACACACATACATGTATACATGCATATACACACATACATGTATACATGCATATACACACATACATGTATACATGCATATACACACATACAAAAATAAATGCATATATACACATGCATATGCAAATATATATATATATATATATATACAAATATATACACATAAATACATTCATATATACACATGCATATATACACGCACAATCGCAAATTCATTCATATATACATAAATATATACATACACATACATATGCATATATACACATTCCAATCCACATACATATATATATATATATATATATACACACTAAAATTCCAAACCATTGACTTACCACTTTCAATCTGGTGTAGTGAGGTTTGGGGTCCACTCAGTGATCAGAACTACACTACATGGGACAGACATCCAAAATAAGCATTACACAAGGAATTCTGAAAAATGATCCTAAAACTAGAAGGAAACACACCCAATAATGCATGAAGTGCAGAATTAGGCTGATTCCCATTGATTAATATGCAAAAAAGAGCCCTCGAATCCTGGATGCACCTAAAAGCAAGTCCCACAGAATCGCTACATTTTAAAGTGTTACAAACCCAAGAACTGAACCCCGAAAAAAGTCCCCTCATTCAGCTGGTTCTGAGACTTACTAAAACAACAACCTCTGCTAACACTATCCAGTCTCGGACCAGCACTGCTTCTCATCCAAACATCAGAATAAACCAAATTATCAAACAATCTAAAAACACACATCTGGAACACTGGGATCAGGAAACTCAAACACAAAGTAAATTACAATTGTATCGAACTCTAAAGTCAAATTAGGAATTGGAAGAAAATCTCCAGAGCGTCAGAGACACAAAGCAGAGACGGATCCTGACCGAGTCCAGGCTCAGTGAGCACAGTCTGGCCATCGAGACCGGCAGACACAGAAAGAGCTGGTTACCCAGAGAGCAAAGGGTGTGTGTTCACTGTAGGACGGGAGAGATCGACACAGAGGCGCACTTCCTCCTTCACTGTCACAAATACAGTTCTGCAAGAGACCTCTACCTAAATAAATTCAGTACATGAATAAAGAACCTTACAGCCATGACTGAAGTGGAACAAATAAAGATAATATTAGGAGAGGGACAGGCTGCAGCACTGGCTGCGAGATACGCAGCCTGAGAGACAGCAGGTGAGTGTTTGTGTACGTGGGAGTGTGTTTCCCTGCTGTCCACCACAGTGACCCTCAGCATGTGAGTGTGTGTGTATATATGTTAAAACACTGTGGCTTGGTGGCAGCGCAGTCGCCTGCCAATCGGAAGGTCGGCGGTTCAATCCCCCAGCCATGTGTCGAAGTATCCTTGAGCAAGATACTGAACCCCACAAATGCTCCCGAAGCTGCGCCTTCGGTTTGTGAATGTTCTCATATGTAAGTCGCTTTGGATAAAAGCTTCTGCTAAATGTAATCTGGAAATTCCTTTCACACAAGGCTCTTCTCATCAATCTTTATGTTTACACAACAATTTTAAAAGTATCACAATTGTTTTACAGTAACAATGAGAGATCCATCCATCCATCTTCTTCCTCTTATCCGGGGCCGGGTTGCGGGGGCAGCAGTCTGAGCAGAGACACTTCCTCCAGCTCTTCCGGGGGAATACCGAGGCGTTCCCAGGCCGGCCGAGAGACAAAGTCCCTCCATCGTGTCCTAGGTCTTCCCCGGGGCCTCCTCCCGGTTGGACACCTCCCCGGGGAGGCGTCCAGGAGGCTTCCGGGACAGATGCCCGAGCCACCTCAGCGGACTCCTCTCGATGTGGAGGAGCAGCGGCTCTACTCTGAGCTCCTCCCGAGTGGCCGAGCTCCTCACCCTGTCTCTGAGGGAGCGCCCAGCCGCCCTGCGGAGGAGACTCATTTCGGCCGCCTGTATCCGGGATCCTGTCCTTTTGGACCCAAAGCTCATGACCACAGGTGAGAGTAGGAACGTAGATCGACCGGTAAACGGAGAGCTTCGCCTTGCAGCTCAGCTCCTTCTTCACCACGACAGACCGGTACATCGACCGCATCCCTGCAGAGGATGCACCGATCCGCCTGCCGATCTCCCGCTCCGTCCTTCCCTCACACATGAACAAGATCCCAAGATACTTAAACTCCCCCACTTGAGGCCGGAGCTCCTCACCAAGCTGGAGAGATGCACAATTTGAAAATGATCGACAGCAGACTGGGTTTTGATTTTATTTCATTTTGGTTCTTTAATAAAAGAGAAAGTTCATATGAGATATAAATGAAGGTAATTTTTCCTGTCTGGATGGATATAACAACCGTGTGGAAATTAATTAAAGACCAGTGCCTTTTGGCTGCGACGTGAGTGAAAGCGGCTCACTATTTTTTAGCTTTGCTGAGATACATAGACGTAAAGCAGGGTGGATGACGTCATGTCCTGTGACATCACATCTTCTCGACGGGGTTGATGCCCAGGATGTCAAAGCCTTTGGCCATGATGATGGCTGTGGCTTCACACAGCAGCATCCTCCACATGTTGATCTTTACCACCTTACCTGGAAAGAGAGAAACACAGAGAAGAAACATTTAAGATTTTATTCCTTTACTTCTCAAAAACAAGGCCTTGGGATCCAGTAGCTGCTCACATTTTAGATTCAGCTCCAGGGTTGGTGGAAAAGCAAAGTGCAAAGCATTCAGTGTTGGCAGGCCTCTTGTTAACACCAGTGGAGGGAAGTACTTTTACTTTTACTAAAACAATCGAAGTCCAATTGAGGTAAATATTGTATTTTTTGCTCCACTGAATTTATCTGACAGATATAATTCTGCATTAAAACAAAAACATGAGCAGTTTCTAGAATACAACATATTGTCAAACCAGTGGTTTCCAATCCTTTTGCTTTGCAATGAATCGCTGTCTAGGTGACATGTTCCCGATGTCCGAGTTGTTTGCCGTTCCCCTCTAACCTTCTCACGTGGTTTCATTTCAAGAACTGTTTCAGGCAAAACAAAAACTATGATTGGAGATTTAACGGGTTGTATTTCACTATTACACACTTTAGAACCAATCGGTGATTTGAAAGGGTTCGGATTCGATAAGCGGAAATGGGTGTTGCTATTTAGCTAAAAGTAGTCTGTTAAAATGCTAAACGCTACCGTGATAACTGTACATGAACATCTTGAACATCAATTTGAACAAAATTGAGTGGTATAATTTACACTGATGTATAAATAATCTGATTACGCCATCTGTATACAACTGTAACTGGGATACTAGTGGGGCTGTTTGTGCACTCAGATGGAACAGAAAATGAAAGAAGTAGAAAAGAAAAAGAGCGAGCGAGCAAAAGAGGGCGAGGAGAGATGACGTGAAGGGGATGAAGAGAAAGAAACCTTAGAGGAAGAGAGAAAAAAACAACAGACTGAGACATACTGAAACAGAGAAACAGTCAGCTGGTAAGCAGAGAAAGATACCAACGAACAACGAAAAGGTCAGAGGGCACATTTAATGGTGCCGCCATCACAGAGCAGCAAATGAAAATCAATGACCTGGACATCTACATCCATGACCGTCCAACCCCATCTGGCCAAATTGCTACACGGAGCAGAAATCCAATAGAAATTAAGTCCGTAATGAGCAGCAGAGGGTGCATTAAACAGACAGGTCGTTAAAGGGGCGTGAACGCCGATGGTCATCGACAGACAGCAAAATTAGTTTGGAATTTTCACAAACAAGCCGACGCATCCAGGCACACAGGACGCCGACAGGGTGCTGCTGATGAGAGAGACGCTTTGAAAAGATAAAAGAGAGGCCAGGCGCAGATTTCTCTTTTGAACGCGTTGCTACATTTTAGAAACCTGCGGGGGGGGGGGGGGCTACTCAGTTGTAGCTACCTTTTACCTGGTAACATCCTGAAGCTTAACGCAGCTCCTAACTGGCCCAGATAGTCAGTTAGGACTGACGTGGCCCGTATTGTTTCACAGCTCTTGTAATGACATTTTTTATTTTTTAAAAGGTGAAGGATTCAGTCAGCGCACCGACCAATCAAAACAAGCGAACTCCACCAGAAAAACGCAGTTTGCAGCACGGCGCTGATGAACTGAGTCATCCACCAAACAATAAATGCCCTCCTCAGACCAACTTCGTTCAACGATTCCATAAGTGTGCAGAAAATAATCCCCAACTGCAATAAAGGAATAAAGCATTTAGGATGATTCCCATCAGATTAGTAAAATAAAATATAAATAAATGACAGTATCAATATGCAGATGGTATTTGATGCCCCTCCTCTGGTTGTTAAAACCCCCAATGATCTTTGTACTTGATTACGCTACGTGATAATTTAATCTACAGGCCCCCAAGTTATTACCTCGCTGTAGATCCATCTTGTGCGTACAAGCTAACAACTGCGAGCACAAGACAGACGATTGAAAACCGGGTCTCAAGATCAGGCGATACGGCAGCAGCCAGCTTAAGGCCGATCACGTCAGCTGATACTGTGCTCCGCTGCCGCACATTCCCAAATACATTTAGACTGAAAATCAGCACAAACCCCATATGACCGGGGGGTGGGTGGGGGTGAGAAAAAGCTTTTGTTCTTCTTAAATATTCACCCTTCGACAGATGAATACATGTACTTACATGTAAGGCTGCAGTTCATGTAATTCTGTTTACTTTAACGCCGGCTCCACACACACACACACACACACACACCAGTCTGAACCGTATATATTCTACCAAAGCAAAATGACAAAATAATAACCTCCAGCTGGGGTTACTTCCACAGCGCTTACTGAGAATTAGCATAATTAAACAGCCCTAAGCCTGAAGTGCTAGCACTTCAGCGCACCGCAGGGATAAAATGCTAACAGGACCAAGTGGAGGGCTAACAGACGGCTTTTAATGAAAACCATCTAAGAGCGAAACGTCCTGCTTAATGGCTGACTCCCAGTGAGAGCAGACCATTGAGGAATTTCTGTCCTTTGGTTTTCTTTTCACACTGCTGAAATCGATGTTATTGAAAAACGAGACCTGGGGATTATCCGTGACGGCGTCGCTGTCGGTGTTGGGCAGGAACGCCGTAACGTGGTCACGGTTATCAGTAACGAGTGGCAGACGCGCTTACGATCTGAAAGTCAATAGTTGCATCACAGCGACACTCGGTTACTCTGTCTGGGTTTAATGGACGTTGGGTGGACGTTGTGCGTTCAGTCGACTCTGCGAGGTCTAACCGCAGCAACAGAAGTCCGACAACGTCCGACGGGAGTGCGGTGCTATTTTAAATGTCCGTGATCAGGACACCAAATCTCTCCACGCTCCTGGAAGCTGAGCAACATCTGACCCCGACCTCTGACCCCCTGAGAGGCTTTTTCCAAACATTCCCTATCCTCCGCCCGGCGTACCTGTCTGCCTATCCTTCTCCACGCAGTAGCAGCTGTCGTAGAACTCGGTGAAGGTGGTGGCGAGCTCGTACAGGTAGTCGCACAGCGTGTGGAGCAGCAGGTCGTCCAGGATCTTCAGCAGGATCTCCGGGAAACGGAGGATGCACTTCCCCAGCTTCCACTCCTTCTCGTGGTCCAGGAGGACCTCCGAGGTCTCCGCTGCTTTCTTCAGGGCGGCCTCGTCGATGTCGGCCAGACGGGCTATGGACCTGTAGGAAGTCAGCGACACCGTTAATAAAGACGTGCCTGGGAGTTTAAAAAGCTCATAACTGACATTTCACTCCAACGTGGTCCCGCAGTTATTAACCTCAATAGCACTATTAGTTTTTAAATCAACCAGGAAAGTGTCAGTCTTTTTAGTCAGCAACAACTGGTTACAGACCGACTTCACCTACATGATGTTAGCTACTTTAGCGGCTTTTAATAACAACACAGGGTACTGAGATGAGTGATTTCGGCATTGGGTGTTACTTGGTACTGGATCACCTCTACGGACCGCACGCACACAGAATGCAGTAGCGTTTCAGTAAATGTGCAAAAATCGCTTGAAATCGTCAGTAAGAATCACAACAAAGCTCCCGTCCTTTACACACTACAGCTCAGCTATAGCAAGGTGATGATGGCGTAATATTCTGCCAATTAGGTACCAGCTAATATCGTCATAACAACGGCAGCATCTTTGTTTAAAGTAAAATGAGGTAAGAACATTTTTCTGTGTAGTAATGATTTACGTTTGTCACCTTGAAAATGTCACCTGTGTTTGCAGGTAAGAATTATTACTATTATATCTCTAATTACTGATGATTTCTTGGATTTTATCTTCAGAGTGTGGAGGTGTCACATCCTATAGTAGACAACAAACAAACAAACAAAAAAAAAAACCAAACATTTAATGCCACAAGAGAGTTCAATTTTATTGCCAAAAACGCTGGCTGAGATGTGGACCTGTGACAAACGTTCGCTACTCGAACGTGACGATTTGCCGATCCGTCCACATCAGTGTTAGTTAAATATCTTTGGGTTTTCATGTGTCGTCACTGTGGGCCTCGCATTTTAAATATAGCTCGATTTGAAAAAGTCTAACAACGATAAATAATAATGTTCGCTTTGGTCTCTGCGAAATAGCGAGTAGCATTTCTTTGGTAGCATTTCCCTTCATTTTACAGGTCCTTAAAGTTCCAGTAATTTCTTAGGCTGTTTCCTGGAAACAACCATGAAATTTGGCATTAACTGTAGGTGAAACAGAGTGTTTAACTGGTACACTTCCAATTCCATTAATTGCTAAGCTAGTTTCATCTTTAACTCAGGTCAGACGAACAACAACGTGTGCACTTTATCTGAAAGGTAAAAATAAAAGTTTCCAATGATAAATGAAGGGTGAATATATAAATAATATACCTGAATAAATATACACAGTATATATACACTTCACATACTTTAAATGAAAGTTATTTTAAGGAAACAGAAAAACAGCTGTTTTTAAACTCGAAACAACTAAACCTTTAGAACGTTGTCACTATAATTAGCACCAAATTTCACAAGTAGCTTCCATAATTATTTTCCACTATTTCCTAAACATTTAATTGGGAAAAGCGTCATCAGAATATCGATAGCAAATCAATACTGGTCTCGCAAAAGATATTTAGTGCGACCTCGGAGCATGTGGATACAAATGGCTGCCGTCATTGTTTCTGTCTTTTTGTTGTCTTCCGACACTTGGACACCCACCACAGTGGGCGAGCGCTCTATTGACTGGATGCAGGAACATCGACTCCTCTCAGGCGAGACCGAGAGATCCCCCCCCCCCCGTAAAAAGAGAAGATCGATCTTCGCCGGGCACTCTTCCACCCCAAGTCTAACACCTCCAGGGAAACTGGAGAGGAGGGAGATCAACGTAAGCGCTCTGCAGCCAGGTGATGGTCTCTCGATGCAGGGGATAAGGGGTGAGGAAAAATTGGGTCTCGCTGACTGAAAATACCCAAAAGACTAATCCCTTTCCAGACTAAGCCCCCACAGGGCCGGCAAGGCTGATCTGATACGGGTAATGAAGGTATACTGGCACTAGTAGCAGCTTCTCTGACAGGACAGGAGTGGAGAAGAGGACACGTGAAGATACTTCCCAAAATGAGCGGCTGGGGTTTGAAGCTGAGCAAGTGAGTCACATTACCGCGCAGCATCAAGCTTTATGCGTTACTATAGTAACAGATTTCCAGACGCCCTGAACAGGGTCGCGTTTTCTTCTGCATCCCCAAATGTGAACTAATCAATCACTAATTTGTACCACCGTGCTATTTTGGCATCAATTTCAGTCGCAGAGGTATCCTATGCTAAATGCTACAACGTCCGATGCATCAGCGGCTTGTTGAAAAGTCTCTGTAAAATCAATAACACTAATCTTCTGGGGACCACGAAAGGTGATCCATCCAAAAGCAAGAGGCGATTTCAGTTATAAAACATGAACGTTAGAGCGAACCCTCACCTGATGCGGGTGTAGGCGTAGAGGAGATACGCCGCCGTGTTGCCACGGTCATCCAGCATCTTGTCAAACGAGAAGACGTAGTCATTGATGCGGTTGTGGGAGAGGTCGGCGTATTTAATGCAGCCAAAAGCGACGGACCTCTGGGCTTTGGTCAGCTCCTCTGGGGACAGGACCTGCAGAAAGGCAGCACAGTGAAGCTTTATTTACTAAAGCAGACATATTAAAGACAGCCATGGTGTTAACTATCCCCCCCCCCCCAACACTCTTTAAGGCGTTAAATATTCAGATAACTCTGTAGCTTTCATCAGCTTGTAACTACTGTAGGCAGTACTTCACCCGATGCTCCTAACAGTAAAACCAGTGAGTTGAATTTAATCCAAATAATGAATCTAATTTACTAACCTCAGGCAAAGATTAAATTGACTTATTAAGCCATAGCCTTCCCTTGGATCTGTGTGTGATGTGTCTGATGCCACAGGGAGTGACCAGAGTGTGTGTGTGTTGGCGGGGGGGGGGGGGCAGGTCTATCCAATCGAATCACTATCATAACAGACTGAGGAAATGACATGACAGGACAAAATATGACGATAGAGAGCACAACAGGACAGGAAATAAAAAGGGAAGGCGATAACATTTTATTATATAAAAGAATTGGAATAAACTGGACAGAAAAAGAGTAACAGTAACTAAACCCCCAAAGCACTTTTTTTCAGCTCAAAACCAACGTAGATTGGTATTCAGTAGTGCTGTCGATGGATTCAGGTCCAAATCGCTCTGATTGGTTGACAGTCTAGCCAACTGCGCCCCCCTCCCAGCGCTGCCCATGATGCCTTTTTCACGTTCTTAAAGCATTATTTGAATTTCCAGGGTAGAGGCACTTCAGCCAAAACTCTGGGGTTTAGTTACTCTTTAAGGAGAGGATCACGCCACGACAGCAAAAGACTGAACAGGGCATGAAATGAAGACAATCCAAAACGTGACAATGCATTACATGCTGGAGACTAGTACTTCGGATAATAAATAAACCTATTGTTTAAAGTAAAATGCTGGCGTTTGATCATAGTCAACAAATCCCTCCAGAAGACGAAAACCACAGCGCGTTAGTAGGTCTCAATTATTTCTGACTTCCCTACCCTGTCTGTGCCTCTCAGCTTCATAAATATATGGTTTCGCCCCAATTTATTCAGGCATACAAAGAGTCCTAAAAACAGCAAGACACTGTAGATTTTAGCAAAAGTCACTCAAACCAAAAGGAAATTTATTTTTTTGGGGACTAGTTTCAGCGGCGGATTAATCCACATTTGGGGCGGCAGGACGGTGTGTGTGTGTGTGTGTGTGTGTGCGTGCGCGGGACTGATTCAGAATAAACCACAGTGTGTGTGTGTTCATGGCAATGAAGGAACAGCAGTGAGGCTCACTGATAATCACCCGGCTATTTGAACAGATAAACACAGTATAATTCAGACACCAAATGTTTTATTTATATTTGAAATACTTTTGGCCCCTAAAGAAGAATAGTTAAAGGATTAAAACTTCTGTTTAGTCCATGTCCCCACAGTGTTGCATGACAGGGGAGAATACTGTTGGAACTGTTTTCCAGTGCAGAACAGTGTTGCGGTGCAACATGGGCTCTAAATATTTTGGGAACCTGTTTTTCTTTGGGCCCTCTGCAGTCCCCTCAGTGGTTCCACTGAATAGGTTTAAACTTTGACTTTGTATGTTGTGATCCAGTTCCAACAGTGCTCACCCTCGACTAACCTTCTATTTCTTCTGTTTCTGTTTTGAAGTTTTAAGAATATCTTTGCCAAAGCAACACGCCTGTTAATTCCAGCTTGTTCGAGCCTTTATTGTTCCCTTAACACTGAAACAGGAACCTGTTCCTGCTTAAATCTGCACAGATTTGAATGCTAAGCTTCCAGTTACTTTTACCAGCGACTGCTCATTGCTTATGTTCATATTGAACCGTCGCTCAGGGGGATCTGGGTCTCGTTCTGCCCTCTCAGCTGTCAGTCTGGTTGAACCGTTGTGCAGCGTTTTGTTCTCCACGTACATTTTTTGCAAACCCTTCATACAAAACAACATCTATGTGTAAAGAGGACTTTCTACAACCTAAAAGCAGGAAAGACCATTCAAAAATATTCCTCTCATCCACCTGACTTTTCTGGCAGGCGACTCCCAACTTTTGAACGGTAATGTGTACTGCTAATCAACTAAATATTAATCAGCTAATCATTGCAGCCCTAGTTTGAAGCCCCAATGACAAGCCATAGCAGGACAGGTCAGGTCATAACGGTCATACAAGGACATGACCGGAGAGGTCCCGATACAACAGGACGAGAGCCGGATGGACAGAACATAACAGGATACAGAAGTATAGCGCGCGCACACATAAAAAAACCCCTACACAGATAAAAATAGGCCAGGAGTGAAGAACAGAAGGGGGTATAATACAACACAACTGGAGTAAAGAAATCTCAGCAGCGGCGGTGCAGGCTGGGGTTCGTGGAGGCCAGGGTTGGGGTTTGTTATAATGAGGCAGGGTTAGCAGATGGTAGACGTGGGCACCGACCCAGACAGAGAGCAGAGCGCCGGGCCAGAAGAGCCTGCAGGGAAACGGAGTTGGCACCGGTTTCCCACAACCTTCTCAGCATTACAATCGTTGCAGTTCAACTGGAAGTCACTGACTGTTTACACTGCACCAAGTGCTCCAGATAATACTTAACCAGGTCAGGTTATGTTGTCCCCCCCCCCTCATTTTTATCCCCCTGCAAGTTTAATTTCAGAAACAAACACCTCAACATCAGAAGTTGTGAACACATACACTCAAATTACCCGAAAAGTACAAGAGTTTGCTGCGTGAAGTAAAGGGGAAAACAGCAGCTAACGATAGCCTTGGGATGGCTCGTCAACGGATGTTTTCTGGGTTGAATCCAGAGACTAACGGGAACAATAAGAGGTCAGGAGGTGAAAACTAACACTTTGAATTCCTACACAACCAACGCTCGCTTGTTTTTAACAAGGTCCAGCTGAGCTGCATAGGAGCCAGTGATGAACTTGTGTTGTAGCAGGGGGATTTGTAAGAGTGAGTCGGGGCGCCGCTGAGAATGTGCACACCAAGCCTTCCCTGGTGAAACCTCAGATGCCACAACGGATGATTTCAAAAGCTAAATGTCAGGGAAAAGACGACTGGGAGGAATTTCAGCTCAAACTAAACTTTTCAATTTAAGGACGTTTTCAGCGAATGTTCAGAGCCTTTCATCTAGCGCCATCATCAGGTTAAAATGTTTAAATTTAACAAAGCGTTATTATATCAGTGCTATTGGCTAATCAGGTGATGACCACTCTGGCGGGTTATATCCAATTCCAGTTTGGTCTGTCTGGAGTTGAGCTTGAACTAAAAATAAAAATAACCCCCCCCCCCCCACAAATCTGACAGACGGACATGTTTTCACCAATCAAAAACGAAAACGCAAGGAAAAGGCATCGGTGAGGCTGCAGACATGAGGAGGTTCAAGCTCACGCAAAACCCAGGAAGAAAACACAAGCATGATGAAAAGACGGAGGGGAGGAGGAAAAGAATACAAGCGAGTGCGTGTTCAAGAGAGAGCGCACACAGTTGGGACTGTCCTCGGCGCTCAGCAGATGAGAGGGGGGAAAAAAAAGCCCGGTGGCGTCGGTTCGTGTTTCAGCTGCGGTCGTCTCTGGAGGAGATCAGAAAGATCCAGAGTTTGGCTCGGGTTTGGGCAGGATGAAAGCGAGAAGAAGTAATGGCTACTGTAGAGCGAGGCGGTCATTACTATAAAACAAGCCTCGTCATTCAGGGTAAATCGAAATGGGACTCAAAGCAGAAATAATGAGCTGCTCGCTGGACTGTGTCCCTCCGACTAAATGGCTGCTTATCAAAAGATTAAACGTTTGACACGAAACACTGATATAAATTATTCTAATACAAGCTAAAATAATGGGAAATATCCCGTCAAAAATGATTTGAGCAAACTGGAACCACGGAGGGTTTCTGCCATAACGTTTCATTGCTTATTCTGAGGAGAAATTAGCGAAATCAAGGAGACAGATGATTAAATATGAACCCGCAGTAAGCCGGTCGGAAATACAACACCTCAGGAAGCTTTCTTGAGTTAAATGTAAATGTGTTGATTTTTATTTTATTGTTTTAAAACAACACAACAACTCCTGGGGTGCTGCAGCCATGTTTGTCTTCTTTTGTTGTTTCGTCCTCTAACTTCTTCTTCCTCGTCAAGAATTTTCCCCAATTTAAATCTTTTCAACGTGCAGTTCAGAGGCCAACATAAAACACAACTCCCTCTTCATTCACCGCCGCTAAACTGACCGTGTGCTCACAACCCCTTTTTGTTCTCCTGTTCATCCTGTTGGTGGCGCATGAGGAAAAGTCCAGGGATCACCAACGTCTGTAGGATTCAGCCTCCGGGAAAACACGGCAAGTCGGCGCCAAATTTCCATGGCAACTGATCCAATATTTGTCAAGATTTATAGGAGAGAAAGTACTGTAGTTTGGTTGTTTTCTCTTCTCACATCAGACTTACAATTTCCACACTGGCTACTTGTGTGTTTCAGAAGTGATTTTAGGGTTTTACTGATCACTTATCATTTTTTAAAAAGGGAAACTCAACAGATTTTGGAAGGAGGAAAAACATAGCTGCACTGGACCTCTGGCTGCACCCAGAGGTGTCCTTGTGACCAGAGCCAGCTGTGATGCACAGGGGGGTGGAAAAAGCCTGATGCCACAAGTTAGGCCAACCATTGTTCTTTTGCATATACTACCCACATTGTAATGGCTGGATGAAAACCTGCAACGTTTCCCTTTAAAGCTTGCACGAGGTTAGCTGACCTGACTCAGCCAATACCAGCTCAGTCTGGAGTCCTCAGGTAAGACCTGATTTGGGGCGTCATTTATAAATAATCCTTGGATTATATTTTAAGAACATTAGCTATGCACCAATAATGTTTCACAAGTGCTGTTTGCTTCCTGACCGAAAATGATTTTCAACCTTCCGTTGCTGGCTGCCCCTTGCTAAAGGGTCGGTTCGCTCAAGAAACACCCCTGCAGATAGATTTGGTGCTATTTGTCTCTGACATGTCAGCCAATTCTGCGGAGGTGAATGGAACTGCAGGCAACATTCATGAATTACGATACAACAAACAAAAAAATAAAAAATAAAAAAATCACTCAACATCTCTTTCCAGACACAATGCCCCCGTTTGACAAATTCATGTTTACTCAAGGTTTACTCACTAGCGTTTTCCTTCATAAACAAAGAGGTTGCTCAGTCGTCATGTATGTGTCATGTGACCTAAATATATAACTTGGGTTCCAATTAATCAGACTATTCCCAAGAGTTTACTTTCATGCTCAGTTGTTCCGGTTCCTCTGGATAATCCATAAAAACAGGACTGCTTATTCCTTTCGAAAGTAGCTCCAATGTGGAGTAACGAGAACACAGTTTCTGGAAAGAAGTGTTGATTTTACGCTGTTGAAATTCTTTGAGCATCACAAATGAAACTCACGTCCATTGTAATGGGGTGGAGGCACAGATCTCAGATAACGATATCTCAAAATCTGGACAAATAAAAGCAAAACTGTCTGCATGGCTGAAAACCACTAGAGGTAAGAGAAAATGTCTGGCGTCAACGTGACTTTCAGCCCACTCTGCTCTGCACTCCCACGTTCACCTTGTCTTTGCCTTTAATACATGCCACCTTTCTCTTTCAGTTTATGAGACAGCAAATCTGTCCTACAGCAGAGCGCAACTTTGCTTTTTTTTTCCTTTTTTATGATGTTCAAAGTGAAAGTTCGTGTGTAACGTATGGGTTTCACATCACATACTCTGCCCTTGTAAATCAGTGGTATTCTTGAAAAGCACATGAGACCAATCCTGACATCAAAGTGATGAAGAGCGAAGAGAGCGAGATGGTCTCTCGCCTCCTTAATTATCTCCGTCAGCGGCCCTCGATTCTAAAAGAAATGTTGCGTTTCTTACCTTGTCTCTCCCCTTCTCTTTCAGTTTGTCCATGGACCTCTTCAGTCCCTCCTCCAGCAGGTCCATCAGCCTCACCGTGTCTCCAGACCGGGTCTTGAACTTCTTCCTGAGCGAGAAAGACAAGAGGCAAAGGTTCAGTGAGAGCAGCTGGGTTACTGGTGACCTCCGTAGGTCAAGAAACCACATAAACCCCAACAACATACAATCTGGAAGAAACTAAAGAGAAAGATTATGAGACCGGCCTGAAAGCGATCAGACATCTCAACGTCCCCAAACAGAACTTTCCAGGAGGTTCTGAGGTTAAGACTTTCTGACAACAATAATTACAGCGACAACAAACTATTAGATTACTTCTGCTGCCTACGCCTGGGGGCGATACATTTTGTACAATCAAGCAAGTCAGATGGGCATTACAAGCAGAACATGAGCCAAACATTTAATAACCCCCCCCCCCCTCTTTCTTTCCTGTTTACGTGCAGCTATAACAGCTCCCCCCGTGGCTGCGTTAAGCCCTTATTGTCTGGATGAGCGATTACGAAAACAGCATGATAAATTTATAATGGAGTTTGGAGTAGCGCAGACATTGTGGGGCCAATTTACGCCCCCTCAGGTTACTGTGGGGCGTTTAGCAGCACTTAGTTATGGCCTCTGCGAAGCGCAACGTCAACCTCCAGCCTGCGCTTGGCTCTTCTTCTCTGGACGATTGATTGGGACAAAACACCCGAGTGACAGATAGTGTTCAAATTATAGAGCCTGCTCACCTATCAGCCACACAGTAATCATTGCTTACTATAAAAAGGGAAATAAATAATACACACAGGAACATCTGTCTTGTACACACACACACACACACACACACACTCGGTAAGTTCAAATGCATTCACTGGGATTGTGAAGTGAAGGAGAGTAACAGAACAGGACTGAAGAGGGTGAAGAAGAAGGGGGGGGGGGTTTAGGAAGAATAAGAAGTAGTGACCAAACCAAGGCACAGGAAGCGTCAATAGCATGAAACTGAAAATTTTGTTCAGCCATGCTCAGTGGCTTTGAAAGGCTACTTCTGCTTCATTACAACAACAACAACCTGTAACATGTTAATTATAAACAGTCAATTCCTGGGATTTAGGAAAGCAGATGGCATTAAAATGTTAAGCATTTATCAGCATTTCACAATTTTTCCTTTCAAAGTTGGAAATTTTTGTTTGCACACAACAAAGTCCTTTCACTGCAGAGGTCTAATAATGAAATAATCAAAGCGCCTGACTCTGCAGGTTCCGCCTAGTTCACTTTTATTCTTAATTAAAAAAAAAAAACGTTTCTCGTAATGTTTTTCCGTTTAAAAAAGGTTTTTCCGTTTAAAAAGGTCTCAAGTCTGAGTTTTTAGGACTTAAGTCTTCCCCAGAAACCAGTCGATCTCGGCGATGCATCACAAACTGATGCCATGAAAATGTTTCTTCTGTGTTGGAGTTGAAAGCATTTCTCAAACTCAACCTGATGTTATTGTTGTGCAACTTTTAATTACTGTTGTCCGCCTACTGCTGAACGTTTGTCCCCCCCCCCTCACCTCACATGCTGAGTAATAACAGCTTTGCTTCCTTTTGATACTGCAGTTCAAACACTGACTGTACTGTTTGTGGAGCTGCAACTGTACACTTCCTTTTTATTTGTCGATGCAGCCGTGTAGTGAAGTTCGGCCTTTATGCATGACAATAAACGCAATAACAACATGAAGCGGTGGCGATAAAGATACAGTGAAGGACATCCAGGTGATTACAGGTGGTGGTGAAGTCTCGTTCTTTCGTCTTTGTTGCTGCTCTGACGGCAGGGTCTGGATTCATGTTAAACTGTTCCAACGCTCAGTCGTGTAACACTGTCGGGGTCGGGCGCTTCACTGCCACAGAGCCTCCATATTTAACCCCTTAACAGCCGCCAGTCTTAGCGTACTAGGGTTAGGGTTTGTGATGACCTTTAAATTCCAAAAAGGCAGGCTTTATTTTGGGACAATTTTGGAAATAAGCTTTTTCCCTCTCTTGATAAGAAGCTCTACACCAGCCAGAGGTGTCAGGGACTTACACACTTACATTAAAAAAAAAAAAGAAGCTGCCTCAGGATTTCCAATGGCTTTTGTTTTCAAACGAACATTTTTCCAGACTGCTGAGAGCTTGAGGAGACAGAGATATTGAGAGAGTTACAGATAAGTCTGTCTCAAAACGATACCCACATGTCATAAGTACATCGTTCCTCCTGTGACGAGATCCCATACTAACGCAACTTCAATGTAGGCGACGGGATGAAATCCACAGTTCTTGTTATCAGATTCCAGCAGAACATTTCTGGTGATAAATTCAGGGTTTCGAGGTACAGAAACATGTTTGCAGCACCGACGCAGAAATCAAACCGCTCCGTGTGTTTTAAACTCACTTGTCTTCACCCAGCACCACTCCAAAGCCGGCGTGCTCCACCCGGGTCACCTTGGGGTCGTACCAGCCAATCATCTGGGCTGCAGCGAAGACCACCTGGAAGTGTGTGGACTAACAGAGAAAACGCGCACACAGACAGACACACACACACACACACACGCGCGCGCACACGTCATGTTATACTTTCCAGAAAAACACTTCCTATGTCGCTGCTGCCTGGAACAAAACTGAACCCTGAGCAGCTGCAGAGCTCTCACACGATAAAGAAACACATAAAAAAGCAATTTTATTACGTAAGACTAAGAGTCGACAGTCACGTTAGCGGTGCTGTGCGTTTGTACTATTTTGGTCATTACGTATTGGACAAATTACAATTTTGAAAGCTCTAGTTTCAGTTAGGCTGAAGACACTGAGCCCATCCATCCCTCTCTTTTGCATGCTTCTGCTGAGGAGGATGATGACGATGATGCCGGTCTTCATAACCGACATTTTAACCCAACCTGCTGCCTGATTAATTAAAAGTAGAAGAAGCCTGAATGCCACAAATATGTATACCTCACAAAAAGGCACCATCACATATACAGAGGGGCGGGTTTTGTGGCTGCGGGAAACCAGGTGATGCTTCATCTATGGTCTTACTAGATCAACGGTAATGTTTTTCTTAAAAAAAAAATATATATATATATATATATTCTGCCTGTGCTTAAATCCATTTTAGGATACATTTTATTCCTAAAACACTGTAGTGTACACGGTTTAAGGTAGATTTTGTCCTCCTTCACCCCCGAGGATCAAGAGTTGAAGAAAATAAAACTTAGTTCAGGACTAACGGGACAGAAACAGCTGTGAAACAGATGCTCCCTCTGCTCCCTATTAGATGGTTTAGACCCCCCCCCCCCTCCCTTTGTTTACAATTTCCCCTTCCAGGTTTTCTTTTTTTGTGCTATATTTCTAAACCCTATCATCCTCCATTTCCCTAACCTCCCACTTCCTGGGCACCATCACCACCCAGGGCCGCAGCAACCAAGAAAGCCCAGCAGAGGATGCCCTTCCTGAAGAAATTCAACGTGCTACGATGGTGCTCTCCTACACCGCCATCATTGAGCCCATCCTCACCCCCTCCACCACCCTCTGCTCTGCTGAGAAGGTGATTGGCTGAGGCGAGCATGAAAGATTGTGACCCCTCCCACCCTGGACATATGCTGTATGCTTCTTTATATTCCTACTATGTTTGATGGTCTGCATCAGAAACACCAAAGCAAATTCCCTGTGTGTGTAAACAATAAAGCTGATTCTGAGTCTCCACCCACCTGTCCACTGTCTACGATGTAGATGATGATGTCGGCTTTCTCTTCGAAAAGTCGGTGGTGCAGGGCCGCGAGGTCCGACGTGTCGTAGGTGTAGCCGCCGTCCGACTTGACGATGGTGAGGGGGATGGACTCACCCGGGGCGAAGACGATCTTACGTCCTTCGTCCAGCTTCATCAAGCCTGAGGAGAGAGAGAAAATAAAGATAAGAGAGATGGATAGGGGAGGAGGGGCACACGGGGGAGGTGGGAGAGAGTGAGGTGGAAGTGAGAGAAAGAAGAAGAAAGAGTAATAACATGGGTATGATTGGAGGGAAAAAAGAGGAAGGGAGATAATGATTGAAATGGAGGATGAAGAAAGTGTAGCAAAAGAGGGAATTGAGGGTAAAAAGGAAGAAATTAACCAATCCAAAAAAAAAAGAGACAAAAACAACAGCAAGGGATTTGGAAGGGACATTTATGGGCCACTATTGCCCCCTGGTGGTCACACCAGGCAACAGCAAACTACAATATCGAAGAATGAAAACACTATTGAATGTCGAGGATTTGTGTTATTGGAGCAAAAATGAGTTGACAAAGCCTTTAATAACCCAGGTACATAAAAGCACAACTTGAACATTGTGTAGAAGCAACGGGGACTCAAACTGAGAGCCACAAGCCGTTTTTATAATAAAGTGGAGTCATGGAGGCAAAACCAGTTGCCTCGAAGCTTCGTTTAGTCCGTTTAATTACACACGCTCATGTTGCAGAAAGGCAACTTTTTGTGTAAGGACTCGGAGCGTGTGCCGGCTGCGGTCATTCCCTCGTGTCAGGTGGGTAAAGTAATAAAAGTAGCCTGACATTCCAAACCTTGCGGGTGGATGAGAGATAAATGTTTGACGTGTTGATTTGAATACAGACGAACTCTCATTTCACGGTAAAACGCAATGAATGTGTCATTCTGTGACTTTTGGTTTCAGCTCATTTCGAGATCACAGACCGCGACGCGAGAGAAAGAGAGCGCGGCGTCATCACGGGTCATCGCATTTAGTCTCGCTCGCTGTTTTTAAATGAAGACAAACGAGCGTTGAGCTTCAGGACGCGACGCTGAACATTTGGGTTTGTGTGTCAGGTGAAGAGATTCCAACCAGCTCGATGGAGCGACCAGCGGGCATCATCATCATCATCGTGACGCGTGAGTGAAATGTTTAACGGGACTTTGCATGTACTCGATATCTCCGAAATACACAATTCACATGTTAATAAAAGCTAAGGCAACAAACAGCAGAACAAGCTGTGACTGCGTGATGCGCAGCGCTCGTGCTTTCATTGATCTGTGTAATTTAAATCTCACACTTTAACCACATTTTTAGCTCCTAACTTAATGAAACAAGCCGTGTTGCTATGATGAACGATTAGCTCAGAATGGAGATCAGAATGTGCGGCGTACTTTATCTGACTTAAACACAAACAGCTCTCTCGCTCTTGCTCACGGGCCAGCTGTTACTCCGTGCGCTGGATGGTTTGATTATTTCACAAATGTCATTTCGCCAAAAGATTTTTTTAAAGCAACCTACCTCAGTGTCGCTAACGTTACGATAGCATCGCGCTTAACATGGGAATTTCAATAATTGTAATGTGCGGATCGGGCGCGTAGATCAGAATCATGTGCGATGGATGGATTGTTTTTAACAGCTGATTCGGTGACGTCAGCGCATCTCTATGCCCATCTCTACTCTTGTTCTCAGCATTAAAACTTAAACTCTTTCTAAAAAAAGAAACAAACTAGTTGTTTTTAAGATACCTGTCTCATTTTCTCCTGTATATTTAGTATTGCTCTTTAATAAAGGAAAAGTACTTATCAGATTGCTAAAATAATCGATAGCTGCAGCCCTACAGTGGATCAAAAATGAATCGTAATGGAAACAAAATGAAGGGTCCCTCTGACAACCCCCTGGGAAAAGTCATCAGAGTGAAAACATCAGTGTCCAGCTGCCCCGCCACCCCCCCACCCCCCCCGTGAACTTTGACCTGCGGCACACTGACCTTTCTCCTCGAACTCTTTCACCACCTTCGTCATCATGTCCTGGTAGTACGACTCTCCTCTCTCGATGAGCGTGATGTCCAGGCAGTCGTAAACCCGCTGAAACTCTGAAACACGACACAAATCGCCAGCCAAGAATGAGTTTTAAGACCAATAAAATAAAATTTAAAAAAAAAAGAAGAAAATAAAAGCTGGAAAAACTGAATGAAAACAAACCGACAAAATGTATTTTAGCTAAAAGTTTATTTAGGTAGTTTGTTTTTATTCACCTCTGTAAGGAACCCATTGTGCCTCAGCGTGCCTTGTTGCATTCAACGTGATTACACGTCGACTACATTACCCACAATGCTTTTCAACAACCTTTCAAAAATGTACCAAAAGCCACCAAATTCGGTTGCAGGTTGTAAAGGTGGAAACGGCAACAACGTCACAGTAACAAAAGAACATGTATTTTCTTAACTTACCCTGGATCTGCGGGAAACATCTACACGTGAGGTCTAAAGAAACATTATCAAACTAAGAAAAGTGGCACCACAGCTGCGTGCGTTTCAGGGAGGTTATTTGGTCTCGTAAAACAGATCCATCCACGGGCGGTTTACCTTTCCGGGAAACGTCGCAGATGAGGTTCCAGGCTTTAATGAAGTCAGGATCTTTGCTCTGCAGTTTGACAACACACTGGTACGCTCGCTTCTTGAAGTCCTCCTCCTGGTCAAAGCGCTGCTTCGACTCCTGGATGAGGGAAGAGGAAAAGAAAAAAAACAAAACAAATAAAATGAGCGTACAGAAGACCAGAGAGAGCGGAGTGGGTGATGCACGAAGTGAATGAGGTGCGGAAGGAGAAATGAGGGAAGACGGCAGCAGAGAGAACAGACAATGTTCTGCAGTGAAACATGTACAGTACTCACACAATACACACATGCAACGTGCTACGCTGCCGTAATAATGCTACACAGAATATTGTTGCATCAACTGTTCAAGTTCACCTTTTGCATTTCATTTGCTTTATTTAATCAAACCATTTCCAGTGCACGAACGTAAACCAAAACAGTCAGACACATAGGTGATCTGCTTCCGGAAGACAACAGAAGTAAATTGCAGCATTTATTAACAACGCAGCCAGTTTCAGACAGCGGAAAACAGATGGGAGATAACTGACTTTGTAGAAGGCCTGCAGGTCACTGATGGGCGGGGAGATGGTTAGGTAGTCCGGGAATTGATCCTGCAGGTGGGCAATCAGCATCCCAAACTGGGTCCCCCAATCTCCCACATGGTTCAACCTGAAAATAAGATGAGCGGGCTCAAAAACCGACAAAATACCCGAGATTCGTTTTGCTTTCTACATATGAGGCCTTTACACGAGTAGTGTGGATTTTTCCTCCTTCTAGAAGCAAGACCAAATAATGAAGATCCCCGTCAGTCCATTCATTTATCCAGCACTTCAGTCCTGAGCAAGACATCTCAATTACCGACCAGACTGTCAGGATAATTGGTTCGGGTATTCAGGGTCTCCCACCTGTCCAATTCTCTAGCACCACCATGACAGCTCACCTTCAACATCCAAGATAAGAAACCTGGAAAACTGTTGGTCACATTTCCACCAAAATTCCCGTCGACATTCATGCTCTCCACAGATGCTAAGTGTTGGCTGGACAAATAGATGAATGCTACACGCTACGTGTTACAAGCTAATTGTTAACACGCATACAGTCAGCATCGCAACGCCCTAAAACTGTCCCGTCAGTTAACACCCAATATTCATTAACATACATATTAACGCTCACTGCAGGTATGTGCTTTATGGTAGCATGCTGACGTCGGCTGTCCTTTAGGCTGAATGCTACATGCTCACATAAGCACTTAAGTCAAAGCACAGGAACAGCGTAGAGTCTGAAATGTCCTGAAGTGGCCACCGTACACAGGATTTTGATTTAGGCAACAATGTGCCTTTTCCTCTGGCGTTCACCCTCAGGACGAACTTTAACCTGCTTTTGCAGAATAGAAAAGCCGTCTCTCCATTTTTCATCCATGCAACAATTTAGTTTGCTGCTGTGCAATGAACATCGCTGCCTCACGGGGATTTTAACGTGTCCGGCTCCTTTGCAGTCGGACAAACTAAAAGCCATCTGTGAGCACGGTTTGAGAGCTTAGCGGTGCGGGATCATGACATTTTGTCATCATAATTGTATGTTGTCATGTGTGACAGTCTGATATGAATCTATTCTGTACACATCTGTTTCCTGTCTGTCCGTCCTGGGAGAGGGATCCCTCCTCTGCTGCTCTTCCTGAGGTGTCTTCCACTTTATTCCCCCTGTTAAAAACGTGGGGGGGGGGGGTTCCCCCTGATCTGTGTGATTTGTGATATTGGGCTATGTAAATAACACTGACCTTAACCTGCGATCGTGTTTCAGGTGCAGCGAGTTCGTGTGAACAGCGGCTGAACTGACCTGAGAACGTCATAGCCCAGAAACTCAAACAGCCGACACGTGCTCTCCCCGATGATGGTGGAGCGCAGGTGGCCCACGTGCATCTCTTTGGCAATGTTGGGAGAGGAGAAATCCACCACCACCTGAGCAACACACACAGGTACAACTAATAAGTAATATGTAAATATATCCCCGTGAGACTAAAAACCTATTTAAACTTTACCAGGATGGTTCAGTTACATTTCAAATTTCAACTTGTGACTGAGATTAGCATCTTCAAAACTCAGATTATATATTTTACATCTAATATGTTCTACTGGTTTTCTATTATCTATACTCATTCAATGTTTTGCTATTATTACGGCCATCTGTGAACGCTGTGACTTGTGGCGTGATGGCGTCTGACAGCCTTTCCTCCTCGGAGAAAAATCAATCAACATAAAGGAAGAAAACTTGATACTTTACTTTTTTTGGCTGAATAATGTCAATAATGTAAATGAACTGAAAGAACAAACGGACGTTAATCTCAAAAACTGCTCTTTAAACAATCAGACAAATCTTATGGTCATCTGTTCGGGCTCAATCAGTTAAACTGTTTTTTTCTACGGTTAACGGTGTAAATTATACAACAGCCTCAAGTCTTATTTATTAGGATCGCACTTTGCCATATTAGGCTGACGATGGTCTGAGCCAGCAGACGCGGGACAGTGAAGAAAAGTGTTTCCATCCACCTGTTTTTTGTGTGCGTTTTCAATTTGCACATGTAAAAAAAACCTCAGTGGCCGGAAATTCTCAATAAGAAAAATCGAAATACTACAAAAACACTTTTACGCGTGGCGCTTCAACAAAAGCAAAACTGCAAAAAAGTGCAATGGGAACAGACTAAGATATAAATACAAACGAAAACATCCGATTCTGTGTGGAGCGATGAGGAGACTGTAGCCTTCGTCACATTGAGACATGAAACTAACAGAACTGTCATCATTCCCTCGCTTGAGCTTTGACTGTAGCTCTTAATTACTTCTTCTTCTGCGACGGTTTAATGGCACCGACTGGAGAGTTATCTCCGCCAACTCTTACTAATATTCACATTACAGTAGCGGATGCACATTAACTCGCATTTTCTTTTGCCGATTTTCTGGTAATTCGGTAAACCGTTTGCGCTACGTTTGGATGGAAACCTGGCTGATGACAAACTGGGTATTTGTGCGGAGGGAGACGATGTGAGAGAGCTGGTGAAGCACATGAGAAACGGCTCCCGACGCTTTCTGAAACTAGTGGCGACAGCTTTCTCTCCACGTTCCACGCCACCCCGTCTATAGTAAGAATCAAAAACGTGCAGGAAATCCCATCTGGCAACAGAAACACACACCAAGAGCTGATCTCACTTCTCAGGGTGTAAAGCGGTTTGAAAATGTCTGCATCGGGCTTCGTGTTTGGGAGCGTCACGAACCTTCTTCCTGGTGGCCAGCGGGGGGGGCTGCACGCCGTCGATCAGCAGGTTGCTCAACAGCTTGGACACGTACGCCTTCTTCAGGTGGATGTTGATGAACCCTGAAGACACAAAAGACATCAGACGGGACGACGAGCACGAAGCACAGCAGATAGGGATGGTGAGACTACAGCCGAATACCGGACACGCTTCAGTAAGGACTCTGGTCCATCGGACATCAACACATCTGCTGACTGGTGATCGGAAGAGCTCAAATTAACTATTGTATTTCTATTATTGCCATTTTAAGAACATTTTATGCCACTGATATAATGATAAGCATACCGCTATGTGAAAACAAATATTAAAACATTCTAAATAAAATCACACAACCAAAACAATAAATTAAATGCATTTTCAGGCTCTGTTAACAGAAAATTGCACTTAAATAAATATTAAAATAAAATAAAGGGTTATAGGGTTAGCCTATAGAGACATTCATTCCTCGACAGGCAGTGTATTAATGGCAGGGATTATTCTGGCATCATGTTTGTAAAAATATGTCCACATACAATAAGTCGATATCGTGACGGGCGATAATTAGATACCGTATATATGAAACGATAAGTCAGGGGCCAAAACTGAAGCTTAATCGTGGGCCACGGGCCAAAAGCAAACAGCTAACGTATTGTATTGTTAAGATGCAAAATGGTACCAGGATCCCAAGTTCCCTTCCTGCACAGTGTCACTCTGCTGTGCCCAGATTATGGAAAAAATAATTGTGATCCTGTATATTTAAAAAGCACTTTTACCCCAAAAAAAAAAACCCCAGTATGAACAGCGGATTGTATTATAATTTTTTTTTTTTTATTAATAATTTTTTGCTGCAAGAAACATCTGGAGGGCAAAATCAAACCTTAGGGCGAGTAAACTTTGGCCCGATAATTACATATCGCATATATCAAACGATTAAGTTGATATCGGCATTATTGTGACAGGCCTTAGTATACCTGCACGTCAATGCTGAACAGTTGTGCGTTTGTGCAAAGCTGTTAGATTTTTTTTTTCGGCTTGTGAAACATTACTATGAATATCCAAACAAATCTGAATTTGACGTACTAGCAGACCTAAAATTTAGAAAAATAAGCTATTTAGTTCATGAAAAATAAAAAAACAAAACATTTTTATTGTTTTGACGAATGATTTTGTGTGTAAACTCAGTATTTTTATTTATTTACTGAATTTCTATTGTGGCCTACATCCCCTGAATACTGTAACGTTCACACTGGTGTGTGTTTGTTCTATAAAAAACTAACGAAAATACAAATATGTCACCCGTTTCTGAAACTTTAAAATATACATGCAATAACAAAAAACGTGCAGGAAGCAGCAAGGCGAAGACGGCTAGGCAATCTCTCTTCGATGCTGCGTCAGAAAGTTGCCCGACACCAGAGAAAAGTCAGATATATATCGTCTGTACCCGGTCCGGCGATTTCAGTTTTCTCGACCAGTTCGTTGTCTGGAAGGTTCTGGATGATCTTCTCTGAGATTTCGCGCGGGTTGATTTTCACTCCCTTTGCCTTCAGCATCTGCAGCACAACAAAGTGCGAGTCAGTTCAGCGTGTTCAATGAGTCTCGTTTAATCCCAGAAAGAAACAAACATCCTCTGACCTGCCAGGCATCTAAACATCAGCACGTCACTGCCGAGCCCCTAACAGCTAAACGCTTTGCCCGTGTACTAACTTGTTTGACGAGTGCAGTTTCAAAATTTGACGTATTGGATATTTGGCCGATGAGGACACCTGTAGTGGCTGTGCTGATTCAGCAGTTGGCCACCACAGAACATCATCAGACACTGCACTGTGAAAATGAAAAGCCTCTAAATACGAGTCAGATCACTAAAAATACTTCAATGTTGTTTAAAATGGGCTATTAAATCCAAGTCTCTTCTTTTTCATAAAACCTTGAAACCTGACTTTCATTCTTAAAAAGGTTGACTTTTATACAATTTCAGGATCTGCAGACTCACTGAAACCTTTATTTAAAGAGCACTGTTCTGTGATGCACACGCAGACACACTTGGCAGTCTGACCTGGGCCATGGCCATGGCACTGTTGCACTGGTAGTCTCCAAACTTGGCCTGCTGGCTGGGCGCGATGGCCAGCGGAGGGTTGTCCAGCTCGGGGCAGGAGGCCCGGATGGCCTCGCCGAACACCTCCTGGAGCCGCTCGTTGATGTTCATCATGGACTTACTGGAGCGATTCCTCTCCTCTTGCATGGCCTGGGGACACACAGCACGTCAGCCTCACCGACGCCAACGTGACGGTGGTGCACGAGGAGGCAGCGGAGGAAAATACAGGGAGGCTTTGACGACGCGCAACGCAACGTATTTAGCCATAAATGAGTTCGGTGAATTTCTCTCGTAATATTATGGTTTGTGGTTGTTTCTATTGCGTGGAAAGAATTGGCTCACGTGTCATGGGCGGTGTCACTCACAGTTCACCTGTGTGCAGGGAGAAGAGAGCGTTGCCGTATTTAAACGTTACTTTTTTCACTGTGATTATCCTGATTAGGATTTGTGCACTTTATCATAAGTTGATCAATTTTTTTTTTTTTCTTCTCATCTCATTTTCTACCACTCGTTCCCGTTTTAGGGGTCGTGGGTGACTGGAGGGTGACCTGTCCCAGTGACTTTGGGCCTTAGGCGGGGTACACCCAGGACAGTGGCCCCACGACACCTCAGGAACATTTTTTTTCTTAATACAAATGTATTCAACTTATCAGGTCTCAGCTCAGTGAATTTTTTAAAAACGAAAGGCTGGACTCCTAATTTTGGCCTCAAAGTGAAAACATCTTTATCAAATCAGGAAACACAACACAGAGGAAGCTCATCGGAGCATTACAACAAGGTATATAATGAGTCACACGATATCAATCATTGTTGCATTTGAAAATAAAATGGCCATCATCAAATAATGCTGTCAAACAGTAACTGATTCCCATAAAACATTTGGTGTGTGGTGGGTGTTTCCTCAAAGGACATACGAATAGGAATGAGGAAAGCTTTCACATTATTCATTGAATATGCTGTGAGGAAGACACAGTGATGATTGTACCTGGTCATTTTTGCATCACTTTGCTTTTTTTTTTTTTTTGTTTGTTTTGAATCGACCACAAATTTCGTTCTATTTCAAGACGACAACTTAACCTCGTTATACAACCCCGTGTTGTGAAATGATGAATGCATCTACCTTGTACCTCAGATATTTCAGTCACTGTACGTTTACAGGGATGGTCTAAAATGCAGTAAGCTGCAGCAGTTCTGTGCCGCTGGAAAGCAAATAACCACAATTTACTTGACAGTAATGAGGCTGAAAGAGAGATGTGCGAGGGCGGCACTTTGTGTTTAAAGGTCAGAATTTAACAGGCAGCGTGGCTCTTTGTGTTTGGACTTTGGCACATTGAGACTGTTGTGAAAACTGAGCCAAAGCGGTCATTAAATACTGCGATACTACAAACGATGAATCCATTGAACAAAACTGGGATAAAGCAGGACACAGTGTTGAAATGTCAAAAATAATAAAACAATTCTGATCTTGTTTTTTTTTTTTTTGAGGGGTTTCCATTATTACAAAAATGTTTTGGGTGGGGTTCCATTTATTTTATCCTTTTTCCTGAAACTACAGAGCAGTACAACACCATCATTTTATACAAGAAACAAACTGAAAAATACTTCTTTTGGCATCGTGTTTTTCGGGCAGGTTGTCTAACAGCCGCTGATGGGTAAACGGCTGGAGCACAGCAGGAAGCAGCGTCGAACCCACCTTCGTGGGCGAGAGAGCGCCCCCTGCTGTGTCACTCACCCGCTTCAGGATGTTGAGGCGGTACTTCAACTTGGTGTTTTCCTCCCGCAGCTCCTCAAGACGAGGAGATAGACTCTGGTTCTGTGGATTTTTTAGACTCTCGATCTCCGCAGAGAGACTCTGGATCTCCTCCTCCTGAAAAAACAAACAAACAAACATTTTCATTTGTGACTCCTGTTGGTGATGAACACATTTAACCAGCGTGCTCTATTCCGGTGTAAGACCAACCCAACGCTTGCGATGCAACAGGCTGTGGCTTCAGTTTCATCAGCATCTTCTCTGACCAACAAGCATTGCCAATGTTTCACAAAACAGCCCTAAAGCAGAGCAGTGTGCAGTGTTTCCCACGGAGTGACAGTGTAACTGTGGCGGGGGTGGGGGGTGGATTTCACTATTACAAGACAACTTTTGGGCGGTGACACATTGTTTTATTCTTTTATCCTGAAACTTCTAGTTTATTTTGCAAACTCGGGAGTATTGTTTTATGGAACTAACCGTCCTAATCTACTGAACAGTACAACACCAACACTTTATACAAGAAACAAGCAGAAAAACACTTCTTTTGGCATCGTGTTTTCGGGCAGGTTTCACCATTGGGCGATGCGCACTACCTACCCGGTCTCTCTTAACCGTTCCTCCCTGTGTATGCGGCATTGCATCCCATCCTTCGTAAAAGCCCTTTTAACTGCCAACCTTTATTGCCGCCAACCACACAAGATGTGCATGTTAACAGATTAAACCTTCATCGCACAACACGAGACCAATACAAGGTACCTGCCTACGATCACACAGAAAATTAGGACTTCCCCCTAAACGCGATGTTTGCGGTCAAACCTAAGAGCCAATCAGATCTGTGATCAGGCGACAGCCAGGCTTTTCCCATCATGCCCTGGGTCTTGCCGTCGGTGGAGACCAGCTGCGGCGGCCCTCGATCTCATGAGGTTATCGTAGAGAGTCGAAGGCGTCTTTCCCGGGATAATTTCGAAACGTCGGCAGTTTGCAATCAGCTGCAACCATTTCTGATTGTGATCTGTATCGTGGTTATCATAACTATTATTGCTATGACATCTTGCAAAACATTAACTTTTAGATGCGCTTACAGATAACGTTGGCAATAAAAATAAAGTCACACAAGCTGAACGACAACGCAAGTAAATATTAACTGCAATTTGTTACGACATTTTCCAGTAGAATATCAAGCTGTCACCGGGCAGCAGGTCCTACATTACTGCCGCCTAACCATGGATGTATTTCCTTCCACCAAATGCATAAGTGCAGCGCACAAAGCATTGTGGGTAGGGCTGCACAATCAATCGAAATATCATCAAAATCGCAACACGGTCACGTGCAACATCCAACACGCAGAAGCTGCGATCTTTTCGTAAAAAAAAGGTCAAATGTGTGACAAACAGCGTGACTAAAAAAATTACTGTGATGTCTGTGACTGATCGGAAAAACAACCCCATGTATCATGAGACACAAAGGGAAAAGGAAAATAAAATGTAAAAAATCCCTCTGGAGCAGCTTCTCTGGATCCGTCCCACACTGGTGGAATGATCTGCCTGCTCCTACAAGATCAGCAGGTTCTGTAGCCGCCTTTAAAAAGCTCCTGAAGACGCATCTCTTCCGCCAACACCTGACTGACCATCACTGACTTCTACTTCCTCTCTGTCTCTTTTCACAAAACCCTTCCTCTCCTCAGCTCTGTAACAGACTCGTTTCTGACGCACTGATGCTTCTTGTTACCTCGTGTTGTTATAACCGCTTCCATTGTCTTCCTCACATGTAGGTCGCTTTGGATAAAAGCCTCTGCTAAATGACTCAATGTAAATGATTCAGATAACCCGTGATTCATTTATAAATAAAAAAAACACACACGGGAAAAAAAACGAACAAAAAAAAAAGTAATTCTGTTTCGTTTTAATTCGGTGATTATTCAATAGAATTCATTCAATTTATGAAAAACATATGTTTGTCATTCTGAACATTGTTGTACAATGTTTAGTTTAACTTATTTAGATATATAAATGAACGATTAATAGAATAGATTAGCCCGAATCATTTACTTGTTATTATAAGTTATGGGTGAATAGGTGAAAGTATGAATAGGTGGGCCTCTAGGTAGAAACCCCTGGTCTTCGACCTGGGGCGGCCCGTTAGTG
>WNGW01000031.1:2790115-2807362 GCA_011952105.1 Coreoperca whiteheadi
CCCGTTAGTGCACCTGGGCGGCCCGTTAGTGCACCTGGGGCGGTCCGTTTGTGTACCTGGGCGGCCCGTTAGTGCACCTGGGCGGCCCGTTAGTGCACCTGGGCGGCCCGTTAGTGCACCTGGGCGGCCCGCCCGAGTGAAGTCTGTGTGTGAGAAACACTGAGTTTGGTCAAACTGCGGAAATGCGCAGTAACTTCAGCTTCCCGAGTCAGAATGAAACCAAAAGCTGGCTGGCTGGCACCACACATCCAAATGACAAAGTGACGACCAGGAGTCCCTGAAACTCACGAGAACTGCAAACTCGACCGACTGATTCAGGAGCAGACAGATTTTAAGCGGCAAAGAAAACATCAATTAGCGTTAAAGTCTAAATGATGAACCACCCAGGATCCTGGTTCAGGGCCACTAGAGGGCCCAAACCAACACTTTAATAACCGGACTAAACGGTCATAATGTGAACTTATCATGTTTTCCTTCAGTTTTATCTGACTGACAGCGTTAATGTGTTAGTACAAAGTCTCCTCTGTGGAGACCAGTTTACTCGCACAAGACTTCATTTGAATATTGAAAACAAGACAAAGTAAGAACACGGCGCTTTGCGAATCAATAAAAACGAAAACGAAAACTAAAATCACTCCTGAGAGCCACACCCGGCTCACTTAACGTTAACGTTACTCGCTGGAGTGCCCGTCGACGGCCTCGAGAACAACAGTTAAACCGAAAGCCAAAGTTTAGTTTTGGACCACAGTAAGTTTTTGGTGTAAGGGTTGTTGGCCAGTGGCGACCACCGAAAACACAACAGACACGTCTTTATGTTTACGGACAAGCAGAGCCACGCCGAACACAAAGTTGTTATTTTCGCTAATGGAGTCTGGCGCAGCGCCGCTGGCTTCTAACCACAGCTGTGTGACGTCTGCTAACGTCTCTGCCGGACACCGGCGGCCACGCGCGTATTTAGCCTGCGAGCTGAGCTGCGCCAACCGTCCGCTTACCTGCTGCTGCAGTCTGGCCGTGTACTCGGTCACGCCGTCTCCCATTTTGTTTTATGTATTTAATTATTTATTTATCTGACGCAGCGAAGTGAAACTCTCCCGCCGGTTGGTGGAAGCGCGTGGCTGATGAAACGAACGGCGACACGAAGCCTACTTCCGGTTCCGGCCATCGAACGTCATCATCTTCTTCTTCGTGCCTACTGGCGGATCGCAAACCATCGGAAACGGCGGATGCCGCCACCTACTGTACCAGAGTGCGAAGCCTGGATTTAAGGTTCATGAAACTACTTTACATTATAAGATTTAATAATAAAAAATAATAATCACAATAATAATTAAAATAAACGCTCTCCTATAATACAGCCCTGTATCTTTCAGGTATTCCACAACAGCTTTCTGCGTGTCCGCGACGCTTCTCCTGTTGTTCCCAATAAACCCTCAAGGTTCCTCACGTTCTTCCCGCCCTGACTTATCTTTTGCTTTATTCTCTAGATTTCCTACAACGTAAAATCACGCACAATCTGTGGTTTTACATTCCAAACATTCATTCGACTGAGTTTTACCTAATAAAAACAATGTTTTATTTAACCCCGTGTGGTCAAAGCTCAGTCTGGTTAAAACTAACGCCTCCCTTCTGTTCCTTCTAATTACACCATGTGCTTTAACAGATTTCTGTATACTAGGACATTTCCTTCCATTATTATCGATATTCCCCCTATCCATCCATTTCTTTTTGTATCATTGCTTTATGATATTGTATGTCGAAGCATGGCCTTAAGTCACGTGTAGGTTAATTGTTAAATCCAGTACGTAAGAGTAACTAAATAGATTTACTCCAGTACTGTACTAAAGTACAATGTGGAGGTACTTGTACTTTGAGTATTTCCATTTCATGCTACTTTCTAGACTACTTCCACGCCACTACTTGGCTACATTTCATAGGTAGATATTGTACTTTACGGCACTAAATTAATCTAAAACAGCTTATAGTCACTTTCTTAGATAAACATTTTGCATGCAAAAAACATAGAAGCTTATAAAACGCCGCACACTGCTAAAGATTAAACCAGTAGTCTCCCATCTTTTTGGCTTGGTGCGTCTCCTTGTCCTGTCGAGTTGTTAGCAGTTCCACCAAGGAGACGTTTCCCCTTCTCAACGTCTCGCAGCGGTTTCATTTAAATGGGCAAGATTGAGGCCAAACTATCCAACAAGACGAGAGAAGCGTCCTAAACTCTGAACGTCTTCTTTCCTCTCCCATTAATCATCTCACGACCCCCTCGGATTTATTAATGAACTACTTGAACTCTTAACATAATAAATACCAAACGGAAAGGCTGAAATAAAATGTAAAGACAGGTAAAGGAAAAACAAATCGCAAGACCCTCTCCTGCTCCCCCACTACAGTCAGACTGCCCTACAGTCCCTGACAAAATACATTTTGTATATAATCCATTAAAAAGCTTGACTACAACTACTTCTTATCAAACGTTTCTTCATTTTCAAACAGCCCTGGTTTATCCTGAAAAGGAAAAGGTGCAACACATCTTTTTTTTATTTTTATTTTTTATTTGTTGTGAAACTACAAAACATATCGTTTGTTTGGGTTTATTATTCTTATTATTATTATTATCATCATTATGTTTGTGTGTGTGTGTGTGTGTGTGTGTGCTGGTGAAATATTTACAACTCTGGTCGACAGTACAGTGTCTGAGAATAAAATTCACAGCTTTTCGGGACTCTCGCGGTAAAAAGAAAAACAACAAAACACAAGCAACGAAAGAAAACAAACAAACAAAAAAAAAACAGGAAAAGCACACCCAAATCACAAAGTGCAATAAATACATGCTGTATTGTTTCTCATAGCCGCCTCCACACACATTACCGGGTTCATCATCGCCAGTCGTAATACAAAAACAGATTCATTGGGGGGCAATAATCTAATGAGGAAAACACAAACAAAACAGGAATGACATCACAACCTACATGATGAAAAAAAATAAAATATATATATATATTTGTGACTAACAGCATTAGTGTTTTTCCTCTGAATGATCGTGATTTCTACATTCCTGCATCCAGATGTTGTTATATACACACACGAGTCCTCTTGACTTGGAGGATACTCAACATTCGGTCCTCGGAGTTACACGGAGTCCCGTTCTTCAGAGCCAATCGCGCTACAGTGGAGGGAAACACAACGCGACCAGCCGGTCCACGTTGGGAAAGTGAACGCAGGGACTTCTCTACGCCGCCCCCTTCTTTCGGAGCGGGCGATGGCGGCCAGGTTTGGCCATTTCACACCCGAAAAAACCCCAAAAACAAACGAAAGAGAGAAAGAAGGAAATGAAACGTCACGGTTTCCATGTTGCTCTCCAAAAAAGGCACACTCTCGCACATTAACGCCGAAGGCTTCCAGCCACTTCACAGTGCTCCTGCGACAGTCCAACCCTCGGCCCCGTGTTCACACTGCAGGGCGACGGGGGAACCAGATCTGACGGCTTCTGTCACACGATGCCGAGCTAAATATACACTCAATGGCCACTTTATTAGGTACACCTGTACAATGCGATACAACTGTTCCGCTATGAAGAGGCCACTGAGTGCAGATTAGCTACAGTACAAAGGCATGTGTCTTAAACAGTAGTGGAATCTGACGATAAGTTAATTTACTTCTATGCAGTTGTATGCTACTTCAGTGCATTTTAGACTCCGCTACGTTTATCTGGCATCGTCATAGCAGATTTAGGTTTCATATGCTGCCTTAAGTCCCCGATGTAGCCCAAAATGGAGCCGCGGGGTTCAGCTCATACTGCGGCAGGGCGTCCGACATGTTCCGGGTGCACAGAGTCCACTCGGACACTCGCGGCTACGCAGACACGTAAAGTACTACGTGGTAAAAGGGTTATTACTCCGGTGGCCTCCACTTCGACGTGTGTACGTCAGGTGTCAAATCTTTGGCGTTGATCTTGTGTACGTTGTTTAGTTCAGAAGTGTGACTGTGCAGACGGATGTGGGACATTGGGGGGAAAAAAACCCCCAAATGAACCGTGTCTGAGCAGTAAATCAGAATCCAACCGTTTGTTCCTGCAGTGTGAACGTCCGCGCAGCATTTGATTCAGTTTCCATCAAGTTTCAGCTTTTTTTGTTGTCAGGAGATGAAGAGCTGTCGCGTTGTGTGATTATTATTATGTTATTATGTATTCGCGGCCTATTTATCATTCTTACTGACACTTGTGCAAAATATTCCTACTTCTACCTGAATGTGTTGTGACTATCCTTATTGTATGTGTGTGTGTGTGTGTGTGTGTGTGTGTGTGTGGATTTTAAACATTTACATCGTCGGAAAAAACAAGGCTGATTTGAATATTTGAGACTTTCTGGAAAATCACCGAAGGGCTGGAGGACGACGTGGGGAAAAAAGGAACAGAAAGTGGAGACAGCTAACAAGGAAAATAGGTCAACTTCCTCTGTTGGTCTTCAACACGCAAAAGAAAAAAGAAGGTCGTAGGTCGCCTCTCCACTGGATCTGCGGTTTGTAAAACAGAGACACGTCTGGAATGTGTCCGCCACGTTCTCATTTGCAGCGGGAATGGAAACATGAGCGTATGAAGGGTTTGTGCCACGTGGTGGACACTTTGTTTAGCATGGTGACCCAGCAAGAAGTGCACCCCGAACCGTCCAGAGGCGCCACAGAGACGACCAGTTCGTGACCTCCGACACAGTTTCTTTTTTCTCTTCGTCAACGCGGCGTGACGTTTATTCAGCAACACTGACGCGACTTGACAACCTGTGGTGAGCAAGGCGTTTCACTCTTCTGCCTCCAGTGGGTGTGATTTACAAATTTTGTTCCCTCAGCCTGCCGACGGTACTTCGTCATTCGCTACATTTCCCAGAATGCCTTTCAACAACTTGTTGCCGTCAGACGTAGATATTAGCAGCAATGTTTTCAAGATCTCGTGTTCCTTTTCTGTAGGGTTTAGTTCGATCTATTTATTACGTTTTCCAGTGTTTTCTTTTGATAATGCTCAGAGGCGACAATGAGTTCAGCGCCGCCTTAAGTCGACACCTCTCTCGATGTAATATGCTGCCCATTATTATTGGTAAGTTATTTATTATTTTGCTGCTGATTTGTTGCTTTTCCTTAACTTTCTGCAAACTGCTTACTTAGGCTAACCTGCGCTGTAATCACAACAGTTTATGTGGAAGAAATATAACAAGAAACTGGTCAAAATAAATGAGGTAGTAGGCAAAATAATGAGAAACATTTTCCAGCTCTTATTGAAAACTAAAAATCGGTTTTGTTGCTGCAGTGCATTCTGGTCTCGTTTTCTGCTGGCCTCTGTGCATCTTCTCTGACACCAAAACCTTCAAAGTGCATTACTAATATTAAATCCGTTTTAAACGTCGCAAAATATAACGTCAGGCTCTTCTAACACGAGTCCAGTTATGAGCAGGATGAATTTTAACACGTTACAACGTCCAGCAACAGCGGAAGGGTTCTGCTTTAACGCAGGCGAAGCGCTCGCGAAAGCACGAAGGCCGGACGTCTGCCACAGCTTCCCCGACAGCCGGGTACGAACGCAAAGAGTCGGTAAACTGGGAGGCGTGCCGGAGCCGAGCTCTGCTGCTGATCTACGAGTCAGGTTGCCGTGGAAACGTCAGGGGGGGAAAAAAGAAAGAGAAGAAAACAAGTCAGGCGTCACGTGAGTCGAAACACTGAGCTGAACATAAACTCACATTACAGGAGCACAGGCAGTCAACTGGCCGGCGGGGTGGAATCACGCTCACTCTGCACACACTGAGGAGAAGAGCAAAACACGCTTTCTCCTCGGATTTTCGCCGCCAGGCTGCCACATTCAGCGGCATTTACTGCACACTGATTCTCTAAGTCCACTCGTTTCAGGACCTTTCTTTAACCTTCCTTCCTCACAGCAGGGTGAACAAACTGAATCCCTAAACATAGCGCATCTCGCGAACTTCAAAGCAGTCTGACTATTCAAGACGTCCGTAAAAACTTTAAGGGTCTAACGATCAGAAATGGCACATTGGTCCTTTGAGTTAGGGAGGCCACCTGCAACGGACAACTAACCATTTCATCCCAGTGACAATATTCCCTTTCGCCATTGGTTACTTGACAGTACGTAACTTGCAATTAGTTCAGGATCGAAACCTGCGGTAATTGATTTGGCCTCTTGGGGGCAGCGCAACAAGCCGTAACCTGTTTACAGACCCAGCATTTGGAGTCATGTTTGTGTCCCCCTGATGATTCAGCGTCCTCTCTCTCTCGGTTCGCTCCGTGCTTGGTCTCCGCCAGCGCCCGAGGGGGGAAATATCTGGCTCTCCAGCCGCTGAACGCTCTGCCACGTTCGCCATCTGGCATCCGACTGTGTCTGACTGTCTGCTGCTGAGCAGGCGGCGTACAGTGGGGTCTAAGAGCTTTTCTGCTGCCCGCGGTAGCCTCGAAACAACGCCGTGAGAGTGAACCAAAAGAGGAAAGTTGCGGGGCGTACAAATCTAAACAATGAACGAGGTGTGTGTGTGTGGGGGGGGGGGGGGCGGTAATTCTCTGTGGGTGCATCACCACGGGGGACCCCTGTCACATTATACACATTCATTTCATCCGTTGTTATGTTAAAAAAATGTTTTAAAAAGACTTGATGTTTTGCTGGGACACCATGCTCCCATGGATCAACGTCACACGGACTCAGGCGCAGGAAGTCCAGTCCTAAGAGACATGAGAGCGACTCGGATATGCATCCAAAATATGTAGCTACAGAGTGGAAACAGAGGGGAGGGCAAAGCTATAAAAACTGACCAAATGAAGTGCTCAGATGTCATCGGGGAAGATCAAGAGCCCTGAGAAGCAGGGCCGCTACCTTCCTATTGGCTGGCAGCTGCTGGTCAGTGGGGGCGGGGGGGGGTGTTAGTCACTTCCTTTTAGTCATACAATCAAGTAGGAAGTTCACAGTCCTCGAAAATACATGTGATCGTCACTCCCTGTGTGTGTTTTGACAATCTTCGTGTGCCTCAACAATCAACAATCATTCCAGCGCGAGGCAAAGGGTTTTTGGAGATTCTTTGATTTTCCAAAAACCCGCGTAAAGTTTCTTTTTTTTTTTTTTTAAACTTTTACCTCAAGTTTTTTAAAGTGCAGACTATCGGATCAACTACCTGAGTGTTAGTGAGAGTTAGTGCTGTTTCTCTACTTTGCTGAGTGTGTGTGTGTGTGTGTGTGTGTCAGTATGTGTGTAAGTGGTGCGAGGCAAACTTTTTGTTTTTGGTTTTTTTTGTTTCTAACTTTAGGGCTTTCAAACCGCCCTGGAATCATCCGATCCAGTTCATTTAGTAGTGTTTGTAAAGCAGAGACACACTCCAGTTTTCCTCTCGCGGTGCTGTGTCGCGTAGCGAGGGACGTACAACCGTCAATACTGTACGCAGCAGGAAAGCTTCAGGTGTGCTTATGTTTGTCTGCGTATAAAGTTGTCAAAATGTGCTAAAAAAAAAAAACCATTACTTGAAGGTCAATATTAAACATCTCTCACGTTTAGAGATTTATTTTTGTTTTATCATAAGCTTAAGTCGCTTATTTTGCGTCTTAGTACCATTGTTTGATATTGTTTTGTGCTATCAATATATTTCTATATTTTTTTGTGACATTTTAGTACAAAACTCTTTGTATGCACATGTGCAGCTGTGTGACTTTGTTCTGGAATGATTTTAAAAACACCTAAGAGCCTCTAAACAGCCTGTTAGTAACAGACACAACGCCATAAAACAGGGTGGAAGGGAGAGTGAAATAACAAACAACCAAAAAAAAATAATAAAGCTGTAGCAGTGCTATCACTAATGTACAAACAAAGACTATCCACGTTAGAAATGCTGAGCTCTTTAAACATGTGTTTCTTCACGGTTTTTGCGTTTGAATTTTTCCTACGAGACCTTTTGTTGCTTTTTTTTTTAAATTCTTCATAACACCGCCAAACGTCCGCTTCATTTGAGTGGGGGCAGCAGGTTAGGACTCGGCGGGGAAATACTTTGAAATGCTTCTCTACACGTCGTCAGCCGGCAGGTCGGGGATGCTGCTCTTCGCTCGTGTGAAGAACGCCATCTTCTCTCTGAAAAACAACAACAACAACAACAAAAACAAATTAAATCAAATCGCACGGGAAAACAGGGAGCAGCCATTTTCACAAACGCTGAACATTTCTTTCATTATGCCAGTCAACGCGTCGTCCGTCAAGTGTCAAGCAGATCAACGGAGTACATTTCTGTGAAGAACACAGCCATCACATTCCTCCCTCTGCAATACAAATACAAACTCTACACTGTCGTTATCCACAAGGTAGGCGGGGAAGTAATCTAATGCCATTTCATTCAATATTAAATAAATAAATATGCCTATGAAATTAATAAATGAGACAATATGGTATCTTCAAACATAAAACAGCTGCGTCTCATATTTCAGAGCTCTGTCCACCCCTGACTGAACCCCGGTCTGGTGTTTCTCCCACCTGAAGGTCTGGACCTCGGGGACCTCTTTGCGGCTCTGGCCCCGGATCTTGTGGACGTCCTTGGCTGCCGCCCTCATCATCTTCTCCACCCGCTTCTCCTGCAGCTGCTCCTCGCGAGTCTGAACAGGACAAAGGGCACAAAAGGTGTTCGGCTCGGCGGAGAATCACAGACACTGAACCCTGCTCCCCCTCATTTCCAAACGAAAAGAAAAGATCCCCTCTAGACGACTAACGCTCGAGGCAAAAACACCCGGACGCACAGACCCGAACGCCGCAGCATTCTCCGTTTCCGAGACTAGGATGGTCACTGACCTGTTTCTCGGCCTGCCTGAGGAGGATGCGGAAGCGCTCGTCTTCTCGGACCCAGGCCGGCAGCTCTCTCTGGCCCTGCTGCCTCGCCGTCTCCAGCTGCGTCTTCAGCTCCCGCAGCACCCGCAGCTCCTGCGCCAGCCGGCGCTGCCGCGTCCGAGACACCTGCAGGTCCAACTCCAGGTCCAGGGACGTCCGCAGCAGACCGTCCAGAGCTTTCACCTGCACAGGAGGCTGAAAGGAGGACACCCGTTCAGTGCCGCAGACGCAAACACACTAGGCCGGCATCAAGCAATCCAGCAGGACGTCTTCAAATGTCTCGCTTTGTCTAACTATCAGGATGAAGGAGCGGAGGGACCAACGCACACCAGCGTTGGCGAGGAGCCGAACCACGATGAAAGCACACTTGTTTTGTTCAACTGAACAGTCCGAACCCTGAGTATATTCAATATTTAAGCTGGGGCACACTCACTTTGGTCATTAATGAAAGGCTGCGCCTGCAAAATCACCTCCACTGTGAGAGGACAGAAAAAACACCGTTCTTCAACTCACCCGCAGCGACAGATGCCAAATATTGTGCAGGCATTGCAGCTCTATCCATAACTGTCCTGCTATATTTGAACAGATTTACAACGTACGCAATGTCTGCAAAGGTCACCTGAGTTTACAGTAACACCTTGAATTATTTGCTGATACTGTCACCAACATGTGATGCCTGTGTGAGATTTTCCCGCTGCTGTCGAGCACCAGGAGGGACACGGAGGCAGATTTTGCTGCCGGCCTCTAAAATTAATAGAAGCTGGCAAATGTCAAGAGCTGCGTTAAACATTCAGAGGGTTATTAAATATTAAGAGTCACTTCAATAGGAGCGGTCGGGCGGCTTTAAGACTCAAAGAATGCAAATAGGGCCCCCGTCTCTCTCTGGAAAAAACGGAGACGTTCGCGTGGTCGGTACACCTGCAGGTTTGACGTCACTATTTCAACTGTCAAGAACTCGAGAAGCAGGAAGATGACAGTAGACGCACAGCAGGTACCAGAGGGAGAGAAGTCAAATCACTGAGGCTGCAACAGTCAAACTGCTGGAGTGACGCACGCTGCGATATGCTGCTGAGGCTCCGACCTACGGGGCTTCGATGTCAACACGCCAACGAACGGCCACAAGTTTGTTCATTTTAAAAGCAACTAAACCCCAAAATCACCTTTTTTCAGCTGAAAACCAATGCACGTGGGTATTTCGTAGGGTTTAGATATGCTTATAGTTTTAATAGTATCCAAACTGCATTGTAATTTACAACGTTATTGCTTTACGTGTACGTTTTGTACGTAATGACGTCGTAATCGTGGGCGGGTAGGTGGACTGAATCTGAATCAGATACATTCACCAGCAAATGTTTAATCGAACGTTTGGCAGCACTATGGATTTTTTTTTAAGACCGACGGAAAGCTTGACAAAACCAATGCAACGTGGAAACCGTGCCATGCTGCTGTTAGATACGCTGGCAGCATTGTTTTCATTTCCAGGGTAGAGGCACTTGAGCCAAAAAAACCCCTTCAAGTTCTAGTTTATATTTGTCATTCTAACAAAAAATAAATAAATACGTAGTTTATAATGTAGAAATAATGTTTCTCTCAGGACAAAACGTGTGTTTGGGCGCGTCAAAAACCGTAGTGCAATGAAAGACAAATTTCTTACAAAGGGTCAGTTCTCTCGGGGTGACACCTCCGCGTTCATATCAAGACACATTAAAGAAACTTTGGTGAACAGGAAAAACCCTGACTGCAACTGCCAAGATGTTTAAGCGAGGACAATCGGGGCGGCATCTGGGCGCCTCACAAAGACCTGCGGGTCAGATTTTTCTTTCTTTCTCGAGTTTGACAAACTTCTACTGCGTGTTTGGTGACGCTGACCAACAGCAGCACAGAGCGCTCTGCTGTGCGCAGCTGTTGACATGGCGTAGCGACAGAGGAAAGACGTTGGTGCTGTCAGGTGGAACAGTGAAGTCGGTCCCTGGTGCGAGAAGAGTACCTCCTATCAGAGCACACACGTGTGTCTCGCGCGTCGTTAGAGACACTGAGCTGTGATTGGCTGCGGCGTAGTCTCATGTCAAAGCAAGAACTTACGACACTCATCGCCTGATCTGACGCAGTGACCGTCTGAAAAGACAAAAACACTGCGTGGACGCATTAACTGCTCTAAATGGTTTCCGTTTTTCCACAGAGGGAGAGATCCGGAGACAGGAGTGACGTTTCTACCTTCTTCATGCGCATGCTGCGTCTCTCGGAGGCGTTTCTGACAAAGGGAGACTTCTTGGAGAGCGTGGAGCTGTCGCTGTCACTGCGGTTGATCTGGAACAGCAGAGAGGGAAATATCAGTTCACCAGCGCCACTGTATATTTGTCCTTTTTACTACTGTATCAGTAGTTTCAGTTACCCTGCAGATGTACTGGCTCTGAGGTCCAGGGGAGAAGGTCTTGGAGCGAATGATGGTGTTCCCCCTCATGAAGGGGTTCTGCTGGTGGAGGTCCGGGCGGCGCTCCTTGGGTCGCACCACCGAGCAGTGGTGGGACGGCGACAGGCTGCCCATGCTCGTCTCCTTGTTCAGCTGGACAAAGAGTACACGGCGATAATAACAAGGGGACGTAGGCAGGTCGGGGGGAATGGAGCCCGCAAATGTTGTTTTAAATGTCCGGTGGAATGGAAAATTATATCAACTTCAACCCTTGAAGAGGACGGAACAAAACCTCACAAACCGACAGCGGATTTAAGCTTTCTAAAACTAAATGCTTAAGATAAAATGCTTTCTTTAACTCAGTCAAAGACCATTTGATGCCTAAATTCCAGAGACATTTTTATGGCCTTTTTGACTCTACAGGACTGACATCCAAACTGGAAATGTTATTTATTGTTTTAGAGAAAACCCTTTCTTTGCGTTTTCACTCCATTGTAGCTGCACTGAAATGCGTTTAAGTTCTGCTTCGATAGTTATACAAGGAAAGAAGAACTACATACACAACGAGCACAACATAAACCTTTCTTCAGGGGAGGGGATTTTTCCTTCAGGCACGATAAACTATCATTGGAACGCCACAAACGTTACCTTTTCTGTGATGGCTGCTGCCAGGGGAGGAGGTTGGGTCGCCTTCTCCTCCTCTTCCTCCTCCACTGCTTCCCATTGGCTGCTCTCAGGATAAAACCCGTCCTCTTCCTCCAGAGGCCCCACGCCCTCCACGCCATTTCCGTCGTCTTCTTCTTCTTCATCATCATCAAACACGTCTGCCTCCAGAGGGTCAGCATACCTGATCAACAGCAGGGACGCAGTTAGAAAACGAGAGAGAGGTTTGACAGTCGTGGACAGTGTCCACCTCTACTACTACTTAGGGTTAGGTAGCAACCTCAATACCTTTTCAGGACCAACCAAAATGTGTTCATCAAGAGTGGGAACATGATTTTTCAGATATATATTTTATTGTCAGGTCTGTGCACCCTTTACCGCCTAACTACCCGTCGTTTGTAGTGCTGGTGATAAGCAGGTGCTGTTGTTAGGAACCGAAGCCTGGTGCACACGGTGTCACTGTGCAGCCTGCTAAAGGCCAAGCGTAAAAGAGGTTGTAAAGAGTTACACGAAATAAGACGAGGGAAAAAAAAACAACCTCTGGCTGTTTCGCTTCTGTGAAAGCGAACGAGCAAAACTCAGGTAGGTATTTCAGCGAATGAGGAGGGAGAGAGAAGTTGCAAGAGGAAAGGGGACTTAAAAGAAAGAAAGTACCTGGTGTTGGTCGCAGGACAGAGGGAGGAGGAAAGCTGGAAGGTGTCACTCAACAAGAAGGTAAATGTATCCGAGATTTAAGCGGCTTTCTTCACATTTGATGCCAATGGTCACAAGCCAAAAAGGTTGGGAAGCGCTGGCTTAACCTTTAATAATGCCCTGTGTTTTGTGAGTTTATCACATGTTTTTTTGTTTTAATGAAAAATCTTAATCTTAAAAGGGAACCAATTAAAAAGAGTAGATGGTGGAAAGGAGAAACGCTCACCACTCATTGTCCTCAGGAAGTCCGACTCTGTTGCTGCTGGAAACACGAGTCTGAAACACAGAAAACACATACAACCACACATCAGGACCAAACACTGATTTATATCTGTATGTTGACCACGTAATTGAAAAGTGCTCTATCCCGGTATATGTCATTTGATATCACGGTAACAGTACACACACACACACATCTCACGATTCAGTAACTGTTCTGTAAATTCAATTGGTTTAAAATAACCACCGTACTTCATCACATTTGATTATGTTCTTCTTTTGTTTGGAACGTCCATGCTCTGTATTGTATCCTTGTCACTCTCCTCTTCTGTGGTGGGCGGCAAATCCAGCTTCGAGGCGCTTTACCGCCACCAACTGCGACCTAGCGAGCCGGCTGGATTCACGAGGTCACGCGAGAATCCAGCCCCGATTTGCCGCGTAGCCTGAGACACTCCGGGATAGCGCCCGCGGTTGGAAGCGGTATTGCCAAATCTCTACCGCCGCACGATATGTCACAGCATATAGCCTAACCCCTAGCAGGAGCGCACGGTGAGTGTGTTCGCCGGGGTTGCGCGTTTGTTTCCCGGCTGGGCCAGGCGCGGTCATTTGCGACGGCGTGCTTGCGTGGACCATGTTTGTGCCCTCACTGTATACTTACTATCTATTTTTAAATGATTCCCGAGCTGTATTGAATGCTAATTTCTACTTCTGAAAGTCAAAGTGTCAGCTCAACCGTGTGCCAACAGTCCAGCGGGTGACGGCCTCTTTACCCCGTCGGAGCCGCCGGCTGCTCTGCTCTCTTTGTCCTTGCTGTTGATCTCGGGCATGTAGGCGCGGCTCAGCAGGTTGTACCACTTGGTGCATCTCCCCTCCGAACAGCTGACATCAGCCAGGCTGATCTGGGCTCCCGCCTGGAGGGGAGCAAGGGGGAGAAAGGAGAGAGGTAAGACAAGTTAAAAGAAACATCTCTTAAATTTCTTTTGAAAAATCTGTCCTATTTAAATGGGTGTTTGATTCTTTTGGTTTTTAGTTCCTTTTTAAAGTTCACTTTACTAAAAAGTTTAATTGTATTTAAAGCACAAACTGCCTCGAGTTACTTTCCTTGCCTTTTCTTAGTGTCCCCTTGCAGTGCATGTTGTCTTTAAATCAGTGTCAATACAACATTTTGTAATTTTGTAACTAATAAATTAAAACTAAATTAACCATTCACGGACTCTAAAACAAAAAGCAGCCAGAGAGGGTTTCCATTGGTTCTCTTACATGTAGAAAACTTCCTGTTTTTTCAGCATTTGGTGCAATATTACCTTCCAACTGACGAAGCACAATCAAATCTTGAGTGTAACAGGACGAAACGAGAGTTCTACTAACCAGACACTCTTCGTGGCCCGACTTGCTGGTGCTGCAGACGTCGACCCTCAGCGTCTTCTGCCGCAGCGCACTGTGGGATATCTGCATGCCGAACACCTCGTGGACCCCCACGACGTCCTGCGGCAGAGAGCCACGTGTGCGGAAGAGGCAGCGGGTGGCCTCCGCGCAGGGCAGCACCGCCGAACGCACGTACCTGCAGGGCACACAGGCGTTACCCACGACGCAGTGTGGTCACGCGACGCGCTTACAGGTCACGTTTCAACAGGTCTGCTGCTTTGCTGTTGGTTTAAATATGTCTTCGCTGTTACTTTTTGAACCGACGTTGATGCTGTGGATCTGTGGAACGCATGCACCGGGTAAATGAGTTACTTTCCAACTAGCGGCTTAGTGAAGGGTAAACCTCTCGAATCACACTTTTCTGGGCAGAACGTAGACGACCCTGAGTGTGAAGGTGCTTATTGTGACCTGTGTTTATCCAATCAGTCTCATTGAGATCAAGAGCTCTTCTACTAGAGAGATGCAGGTACAGCAGAAGAAGACACAACAAAACACAGCCAGTCGCACGCAAGCGCTTATAAACACCATCAGATTAAGAAGTTAAAACGTTTGAATTCATCCAATGGGATGAGACTTTCAGGGTTTTAAAACACTTGGTAATTAATTCCATTTATATGGTGCAAAGTAGTCGAAGGCGGTCTGGCCAAGTCCAGTGTTAATCATGGGTTATCATGAGCCAGTCCTGGGAGCTGCTCTGCTGAAATGTAATTCTAAATTTGAGAAAACACGTGATATACCGAGGCAGCTTTAGTAGGCGGCATGATGGTAGAAAGGTCTCTTTTAGTTATTTCTATATTTATTGTAACCGTGTCTTGCCTTTGATTTGAATATTCAAACTGCTAGCTGATACAAGCGTTCGGATTTTGTCCTTTTTCTCTTGCTCCTCGACATTAAATACATTTACACCTAAACTGCTAACTAAACAAGTGTCATCTAAAACTGAAGCAAAAAGGACGTACATTTTCTGGTCAGCCGGCAGACCGAGGGCGCTGCAGTTGGACAGCTGCATGACGTAGATGGTGAAGCGCTGGTCTCGGGACTCGTAGCGGAAGCCGAGCTGCACCTGAGAGCAGCCCGGCGCCAACCTCTCCTCGTAGGAGCCCAGGAGGAGGTCTGCAGGGAGGCCCGGCCTGGAGGAAGCGCAAACAGCCACACTGTTCAACGTCAAATGTTATTTGATTATTATTGTATCATTTTTAAATTAAAGAAACTTGGCACAAAGTGGAACTGGATCAAGCATTCATAAGATTATTTGTGACGCTCACAGGTAATATCTGTAGTGAAATGTATTGCGGTGTGCTGCTAAGATTGTGCTAACAGACCGAAAAGTAAGGGTTAGAAAAAAAAGAGTTACCAAAAAGGATAGAAATGATGTCATGTAAAACGTAAAATGCACATAATGTCACAAGCGTAACTACGGAACATCAGGGCCGTGAAAAGGTTCCATGAAAACGCTGTATCAGAGTTACAGAGGTCAAAGGACACAGTTCCCCATCCTGGGTGGTCGGCGATTACTGTATCGTAAATAAAAACCCTTCGTACCTGCGCTCTGAAGGCTCGTACACACCGCTGTCCCCGGCCACCGACTCGTCAGACACCGCTGAGGTCACGCCCATCTTCCTTGGCCCCGCCCCCGGCCCTTGCAGCTGGGGAGCCGAGTCTAAAGACAACAGGCGGAGGAAAATAGGTGAACGTGTGGCTAAATTTCCTTTGATTTTTTATTTTAATTTTTTTAAGAATAAGTCAGGTGATATTCATTATTTGTCCTGTTGTCAACAAATCCCATGAATGTATCTACTAACAAGTACTGTGTATGTATTCCTCTGGGCCACCGGGCTCCATTGTTGTCCAAAAACTGTTAAAAAAACACATCGGTGAGCTGTAAAACTATATATTTGTGAGCTTTACGTCTTCAGTAGGAACCGATAGCCACTGGGTGAGAAAGGCAGACAGTATTCAGAGGCGGACTAACATGGCTAGTTTTGGCATTTTCGTGGAATTTGTTGACAAAGACAGAAACATAGAGTAAGGCCAGCCTTATCTTTTATTTAGTGCAAAACAATATAACCCGAATATTCTAACATTAACATAAAAGCAGACTAAAAATGAATAACATGTAATGGAGAATCACAAAAATTAGAGGAGACTATTACAAGACATGGCAAGAAAAATAGAAATTAGATGATATAAAAGAAATAAAAAATAAGCTGAATGAGTGGATTGTGTAAATTGAAGTAGGATACTATACTGTTTGTGTGTGTGTGTGTGGCTTTATGTCCACGTGCATGAAAAGAAGAGTAAAAAAGGAGAATGACATTTCGCATGCAGCAAGCCCAGGGAACCTTGAGCTGCTCTTGAAGATGAAACAGCTGGTCACAGACAGGAAAACGCTCTCCGGCAGGGCAAGCAGAGAAGTTAGCTTAAAGCCCTTTATATTATTCAGTCATGTTGGTTAAGACGCCAAACTCAACCCGACATGGTCTTCGTCAGGGTGGAAACAGTTCACTATAGTTTGCTAGTTTGTTATTCCCACGCTGATGAAGAGCCGGAAGAGTTCTTGAACTTCAGAAAGTCCAAATCAAACTCAAATCATATCAATATGTCTGCTGGTGAGTCTCTGGACTGGAGAAGCTTTAAGTCAAAAACAGAAAACGGGGAGCACACGTGCAGTTTGGCCCCAGAGGCCGGTCACTGGAAGCAGCAGTGCAGATTCACAGAGGGGAAAGAGATCGACTAAATGCAGAGAGCTCTATACCGAAACAGAGTGCACCTCAGCACTTAGTACCTGCTGGAGCACTGATACCGAGCTGTCAACACTGCACAGGGAGGTTCGTGGGGTGCGGTGAGGTGTAATTAGGTTACCGTGGCTTTGTTAAAAGTCTACAGTGTAAACAACAAGCAGCTACAGTCTTTGCCTTTGCAGAAGTGGCCGACTGCAGCGGGACAATTATTCCGGGAATCCTGTGGGACTCCCGCGGGATGGAAG
>WNGW01000031.1:2808863-2865166 GCA_011952105.1 Coreoperca whiteheadi
CAGAGAACACACACACACACACACACACACACACACACACACACACACACACACACACACACACACACACACACACACACACACACACACACACACACACACACACACACACACACACACACACGGCGAGGAGGAGGATGCCTCGTATCCCACTTTCCAATAAAGCTGGAGTGTCTATGACGTCTGGTGGAACAGAGATAGAGGTGTTACATCTCTTGCCGTCTCCTCGCGTAGCCTCCGGTCTCCTCTCCCTCGTGTTGCTGCTCGTCCGACTGCAGATAATTCATCACGATTATCGTTCTCACGTTATTAACTGGGACTATCATTTGAGACGTTATCGCGCAGCCCTCCTGAGGTATTATGCAAACACAGTACCGCTGCTGTTGAGATGTGACACGATTGCTCTGGTAATGTCAGACTCAAGCTTGCTTATCCATATTGTGCACCTTGTACTTCACTTTACTGCTGCGACTCTTCCATTTCCCTGCCTGGCATCAACATGCCCCCTCTCTACTTGCTGCCTTTATGCAGTAAATTCCTGAACAAACAAACTTGGTAACTCCATGTTCCTCTCTCTGTCGCTCCCCCACTCTTCCTGCCTCTCTTGACTGTTCCTACTCATTGAGGTGGCATTTCTACCGTTCAACATTATGAGTTGGAGCGTGTGAACATTTTCGATTAAGACGACACAGAATAAAGGAGCAAAAGCTTCCTGTTTACCTTTGACCTCCTCGCCCAGCGCGCTGTCGTGGTTCTGCTTCTTCACCAGCCCCCCAGGACCCCTGTGCTCCTCCTGCTGCTGCTCCTGAGAGTCCAGACTGAGCTCCAGGTCCGCTAGCCTGCTGTGGAGCTCCAGATCCAGGCTCAACCCGCCGGGCCCCGTCTGGCCTGCAAACGTCTCTCCGGACAGGAAACTAGTGTCTGTGACCAGCGGCGAGCACGGCGGAGACAGCGAGGAAAGAGACGACCGCGGAGATAAAGAGCTCATGGAGCGCGGGGTTTCTGACAGTTTGAGCGCCTGAATCCTGGACGAGCCCGACTCCACTCCGACGCCACCGCCTCCTCCGGCAGAACACCGCGTGTCCCCCCCCACGCCGCCTGCTTTGCCCTCAGGCCTCCCAGCGTCCCTCCCTCCGCAGCCCGTCACCACTTCGTGTTCGTGTATGGTTGTGATGGAGCTGGAGGGGCGGTAGCCTCCCTGGCCGCCCTCCTGCAGGAGGCTGTCCAGCTTGTTCTGGAAGTCCGGGTCAGCCAGCTCGGGCTGCTCCAGGTACAGGTCGGTGAAGCTGAGGGAGGACGTGGAGCCCAGGCTGGAGGTGGTGGCCAGCGAGCCGCGGCTGGACGTCAGAGAGCCCAGGCTGCTGCCGGACGAACAGGACAGGGTGCTGGCCGACAGGCTGGAGGAGAGAGGGACACGTCGGCAATTTAATAGAAGATTTTTCCTGTCCCTAAAATGATGCTATCGTGTAATGCCACAAGGTGCTATTCAAGTCAGTCAGACAGCGGGCATAAAACAGCTGTGACTCTGAATGCAGAATCATTTGTGCTTCTGGAATGCAGACTGATAAACACATCTGCATAAAGAACGCACATTGATTTCTGATTTTAAAAAATGGACTCCCAACAGTTTAGAAGGGAAACACTTCCCACTCCCAACTAAATGATGTCAAAGTTGTTAAAAAATGTAAATAAAAATACTTGGTCCTATGCTGTAGAGGTCTCATATAGTGTTTCTGCAGGCTTCACCAAGTTAAATTAATTTTTTTAAATATAGGATGCAATTGAATACCCGCTTGGCAATCGAATGGCGGAAAACCCGGCTTCAGCAGTGACAGTGTTGCTACAAGTCTGATGGTGCTGACTGAAATGCCACAAAAAATGGATTGAACAACTTCCACCCCAATCCCACGTTTACTTTATAGGTGTATAATGTCTCCTGACAGCCCGCAATTGGCTACAAAAACGACCACAATTACTGCCTAGAGCAGGCAAGACACAATATCTTCCTGTTAGTATTTTATGAGTAAATTAATTTCCATGACTTTTCAAGGCCTGCAGATACCCTGACGTTGCCTCAATTATGTTTAAGCTTGTTTGAGCAACGGAAAGGGAAAGAAACTAAAATAATTCACAGGAATTTTATTTTGCTTGGGCCTGATGATGCAGGAATGACAATCGCCTCTCGGTTCGTCTGTGAGGTCGGCGTGAACACGAACTAGACTGCAACAGCGTATTGCTTTTTCCTTCGGTCCGGACCAAATGAGCCAGGCTTGCAGGCGTGGCTCCACGCCGTGTCGGCCCACCACTTCGGTCCGGGCGGAAGCATCTCATGTCATGACGTTGGTGCAGACATTCGCGGTCCCCAGATGATCAATCGTTTTGGTGACGCACGACGTTCCCATCAGCCTCGGCTGCATGTCGTGTTTTGTGCCGTGACAATGTGTCACTGTGTGCATGCTGAGGTTACCAGTACAGCCTTACAGGGCCTCTAGCATTGTGAACAAGCATTTACTGGTGTCCCCTAAAATCATTTCTGCACCTCGGAGTCCAGCTGAGCGTCACCTGGTGATAAAGAGATTTTCAAATGACGTTTCTGTCCTTTTAGTTTCTTTCTTATCTCTTGTGCTGTATTTCGGATGTTTCGTGAATTCAGTAGAGCACAATGAAAAGCCTTTGCGTATGAAATGCGCTATATAAATAAACCGGTGTTTTTAAGCAATAACTGTACCTGTTTTAGAATATTTTTTTGGATTACAGAGATGTTTTCTTTTTTTTTGGTTTCAGATCTCCCAGCCCTGCAGGCGAGATGTCTGCTGCATCAATCAAACTCATCTAAAATAATCTAAAATACACATTAAATATTGGACTTGAGGGACTACTTTCAGGGGGTAAGAACTCTCTCTTTCACCCCTCTGCCCGTCTACTCTCCTCTAATTTTCTTTTTCGCCCCGCTCATGGCTTCGGCCCCCCGGTAGCTAGCGCCTCACACGCTCCTGACTCTGTGCAAACAGCTCTCTAATTAAAGCCGGGGGGGTGGGGGGGGGGGACTCATCAGCGCAGACAGAGGGGAGACTTGTGATGTCCATCAGACCAGCAGGACAGACAGAATCAGAGAGCGAGGAGGAGACGGGGAGGGAACTGACGCTGTTCGTTTCACTCTCCCCCTTCCAGATTATCACTGTTCAGTTTAAAAAGCAGGACTGTTGAATATTAAACGCTTCCGAAACGCGTGCGGCCTTGCGTCATCTCATACAAAACGGAATTGCAGAAGGTGTTCAGAAAGGTGCGTTGGCTTTGGGCTGGACAATGTGATTCCGTGCCGAGGTCATGACTGACATCAAAAAGACGTGGAGAACCAAACGGCTCTCATCTTTAGCAGACGTTTGGTCATTAAAGGTTATTAAAAGGTAATACGTAAAATTGCCCTCCCCTTCCCTTCAAAGCTCTGCTCTCTCTCTGCTTTGACTGTAGCAACTGAAATGATCCTTTTCCAGTGAATCATCAACAACTTTGCAAGAAATCCGCTGAACTAAAGGCATGATAAATGAAATAAATGGCTGTTTAAATAATCTATAAAATGAAACGACTGACTTCTTTTTACTGAGGTTACCTTGTTCCCAGATCTTACTACAGACATTACTACAAAAAATAACACCCCAGTATTAATAAACAGTAATTGTCCTACATCAGATATTAGCAGCAGAAATGAGACGAAGGAACCTTTTGAGTTGAGTGTGTAGGGATGTGGCCAGTCGAACCATCTCCTCCAGCTCTCTGACCAGCTTGTTCCTCTTGCAGTGAAGTCGCAGCCTGAAATTAGATTAAAACATTTTTTTGTAAAGAAAAGTCACATAGTTCCCCCCCCCCCAGTCAGCTACAGACCTGCAGGTGTGTAGACTCTGTAAAGGATCAGATCAGAGCTCTTTTCAGGGCTGCGTTCACACGGACACCTCTGCCTGCCTCTTCCTGTTAGTTTTGTTATGTTCGACATTGTCATTGTGACCCGACTGAATGCCCAGGCCAACTTCAACCTAAGTGGAGGCCACCTAAATGGCCAGAATACCTGAAAATACCGGCGTGGGTGTGTAGAGCCTTTAAAACCACCACAATGAATGACTTTGCTGTATTCAAGGGCCCTGGTTCACTGCTTTCGACATCTTCAGAACATGCAGACACTGAATACGAGTGTGTGCATATTTCCATGTGTAAGTGTTATTTGTGAACTTTGTGTGTGTGTGCGTGTGTGTGCGGGTGCACAGGTGGACTACAAGAGGTTCCTTTAGCGACCAGCCTCTGCAGCCTCTCGGGTTACAGGAACAAGAGATGAGACACAAAGAGAGACTGAGCTCAGGTAGAGGCAGGCTGACCTGAACAGCGAACAACAGGAGTCCTGTTAGAGGGAGAAAGGGGGAGAGGGGGAGAGGGGGAGGAGAGATGCAGGACCTTGGCGGTTCTGGTTTGCTGCCTGCTGCTATTGAAGAAGGGAGAAAGTGGTACTAGAAAACCTGAGAGGAAAAGGAGAAAGAAAGATTTCGGGGAGCAGGAACGGAGCGAACAGGAGGTGCAAAACACTGGAAATGAGGGGGGTTGCGGGGGATAGGAGGACTGTCATGTTCATCTCTAGTTCTTAATAATTACGAGGCAGGTTTGACAGAAGTAGAAGGTCAGTGGTTTCATCAGCAGGTGAGACCTCAGTAACCCGCCGCTGTCATCAGCTGCTCTAACCTTCTGCACCCTCAGACATGAAGTAAGGCTATTAAAATAAACCAGGAGGTCCCGGTCCAGCGGTTATTGGTTTTTAGTGGCAGCTAATGACAGCTATGCTTTCACTGAAAGACAGAAACAAAGACTTTTCTCTGTCCTGCCCGTTTGGTGTATTATTATTATTATTAATAACTGGTGTATGTTTCTTTACACGTATGCTTACTATTAGCAAACAGTCTGTTGTCTTTTCTTGTGTTTTAGTGTTTCATGTTTGTATTGAAAATAACGCAGGGTCAATGCAAAGACCAGTCAAGGTCAGCTGTGGCCGGTTGCACCAGTTGTTCCTAATGGCCTAGTTTAATGTTAACGAGTGTTTACTAGGTGGAGATTTACGCTGCATTAAAACAGCTGGCACCAAATAAACTAGTTCTTATGTAGGGCCGCACTTAGCCGTGCTAGATATTTACACCCACTAACTACTGGAAAAGCTGACTCAACCAACTTTTTACAGAAACAACAAAAAGAGGATCCGTGTAAAGTAAAGAGTGGACAAAAGTCACAGAGAATATAGTTGAATGTATTTGACCTGACACGCAAACTGGTGTTTTAATAATATCTGTAAAGCGGACTTATGGGGAGCAGGCTCCACTCGTCAAACTATGGCAACAAGTGGCCATTTTGAGAAGTTTCATTAATCAATATCTTCACAGATTATTCAATACCATTAAATTACATGTCACGCAATAACAAAGTACACCTCAAATTATAAAATGCTATCCAGATAATAACTTTAGAGTGACTTACCCAATAATGGGATGCTGTGGTGCAACATGACATAGTAAATTACTGGTTTGAAACTAGCTAGTAATTAATAAGAAGTTCACACACAGACTTAATGATGGATTTCCAAATAGCTGGTGTAACCTCGCCCCTGGTTCTGGACAAAAATGGTAAGGCAAGTTGGTCCTCTGCACCTTATAAGTGGGGCAGGGTTTTCGATAGCCGGTTCTGATGCCAACGGATCTCTTATCAAACCTTTTATCTCTTCTCGCTCGTTTTTATTGGAAAAGAGCAAAGGAAAACCGGTAGTTGAGCAGGCGCCTCCCTTTGAGATTAGATCTGACGCTAATGAAAAGGCTGGAACGAAACATTTGTTCCGTAGCCAAAGAGGGTATGTGAGCGAGACCCCTCACTCTGTAACACCAGTGTACGGCCCAGAGGCGACTGTGTGGTTTCGTAGTTCGACACGGACCAACGGAGCGGCGACTCTTCGGTACAGGGATGATCAGATCATCACCGCACGCCAATTTAACAACCTCCCAGTTAAACTTCGATTCACGTGTCAACATTTTAATCTGATCCGTTTGATAGCTGCGAGTCAGGACCTTCAGTGTTTAGCGTCAGCAGCTGGTGAAGTCTGCGGCTGTTTATCGAATGTTGTCAGACACGTTGGATTAACACGTCATATGTTCTACAGCTCATCTCTTTTTCAGGTTGTGAACATTAATTAGGCTGCCACTAAAAACGCTTTCTGCCACCTCAGCCAACAAAAAGGTCATTAGACATCTTGGAGTTATTTTAGCCTTTAATTACGTGCAAATGCAATTTGAATGAGAGGTTAACGAACCACATCCCTGTTTATAATAACGAAAGATTCAGACCTAAAAGGTCCTGAGTGTGTAAGATTTAGGGCGATCAATTGGCAGAATATGGAATATAATATTCAGAAGTATGTTTCCTTTTGCGTATAATAGCCTGAAGATCAGAATCGTTGTGTTTTCGTTGCCTTAGAATAAGCGGGTCCCCATGTCGCAACGCCACGTTTCTACAGTAGCCCAGAACGGACAACCAAACGCTGGCTCTGGAAAGGGCCGGGGTTTTTTTTAACGGGTTTACCGAAGTTTCTCCCACACGCCTTGAAGGGGAGGGTGAGGCGAGCGGTATTCAGTTGGTTGCAGCCTGCTGCCTCACGTCTAGATGCCACTACATCCTTCATACTGTTTCTTTAAGTCATGAGGTGCCAGGAGTTACGTGCTTTGCTCTGAGACTGGAATAAAGAGCTCCAACCTTACATCTCTGCAGTGAGGGCCTAATGGTGGACGGACAGATTGGCGATATCTGTATAATCGAGGAGATTTCCTGACTGCCTACAGATTTATATTCTTATTAACTGTTCAATCCTCTCAAGTATTTTATGTTAAGTAGCCTCATACTCCCCCCACCCACACACCTCTCAGTCAGAGCCTTGCTCTGGTTGTCTCTGGCGGCCTGTAGGTCTCTCTCCAGGCGCTTCTTCTCAGACTCCAGCTTCTCGGCATCGTTGGGCTCCAGGCGTTGGCGCGGGCTGATGTACTGCAGCTCCTTCAGCAGCTCCTCCTTCTCGTTAATGAGGATGAGGCGGTCGCGCTCCGGGTCCAGCAGGCCCGGCCACGCCTCGCTGTCCAGTTTGGCGATCTGCACCTCGATGGTGGCGATCCTGCGAGCGGCAAGGGGAAAGAACAGGAGGAGGACGCAGATGTGGAGCAGAAGCGAAGAATGAAGAGGAGTAAACACGCTGATCAATTATGGCAGACAAATGTGGGCTCAGACTGCTGGCAGTTTGATCAATATACTATAACTATGTAATATATAGTATACTGTCTCTAGACCAACACATCAATTTGATAAACTTCAATTAACAATCAACAATCAGCTCTCCAGCAAAGAAAAGCAGATCAAAGTTAAAACTTAAACGCTGTGCTACGTATCTTCCTCCCTTTAAAGTGTTGATCTTGAGCATAGTCCGCTTGGATGCTAAATGCTCAGGAGCATGACGGCATTATGACGTTACCCATAATGCCGTTGAGCATCGTGGTTATTTCCACAGTTACATTTGTCTATTAATCTTTCCATTTCCGGATGTTTTCATTCCATGTGTGTCGGTAGTTTAGTGGCAGATGAGTCAGCTGGGACGGCAGCAAGATCGAATGGAACTTTTGTAGATCTTCAAATGCTAAAAGGAACCCACACTTGCATTACAACGGCACACATACAGTAAAATGCATGACTCCACACACACCTTCTATCCAGACAAAGTCATTTCTACCTTCTCTTGGCCTCCTCGTACTTCAGACTCAGGCGAACCTTCTCTGCCAGTTTGTTGTTGCTGCTCATGAACTGAAAGCAAACAGAATACAACGTTACCACAGAGACACGCTGGATGTGGACACAGACCAGTTCATTAACCAATGGTCAGATCCTCTACTTAAATAAAAGTACCAATACAACAATGTCAAAACACTCCATTACAAGTTCAAGTCATCCTGCATTCAAAAGCATAAGTACAGTAATATCAGATAAATGTACTTAGAATAAAAGTAAAAAAATGTCCCCTGACTGATATACTTTTATAACTGACACTATTAGATTGTTAATACTGATGCATCAGTGTGTAAGAAAGATCAACTTAAAAAAAACAAAAAAAATAACTTAAACGACAATAGCATGAGCCATTGCAGTACAACACCAAAGTTTTTCGATTGGTTTCTAAAATAAAAACCTGTGTAGGCATCAAGGAAACGCTAAACATGAAACATCAGTTTAACTAAAAAGTAAATAGCAGTAAAACACTAAAACAAAACGGAAAAACTATTGAGGGTTGTAATAAAAGAGCTGACTTGGACAGCTTCGCCGAAATAATGGCAAAAGGTTTTGATTAAAAAGGTGCCAATACTAAAATCGTACATTTATCAATACTTTACTTTGCTAAAAATCAAACGTTGTTCTCCAAAAACTTTTAGTTGTGTGATCACTTTATCTTAACACAGACGGCTGTTGAAGTAAAATCGACCGAATTATGAATCAAAATAGGGAATATCTGACTAAACAATAAATCAACAGGACTGAAAATCTTGCAGTGCTAACTTTCCATACTCGACAGTTTCAATACCCGTGCTCTGCACTCAGGAGGACAACTGAGGTTTGAAACCCAGTCCGGCTTTTGAACGGTCGACTGGGTGTCCATCTTTGTCAGCTCTCAGGAAAAACTGTCCCAGGATTAAAGCCAACACGTGGCAAACGTTTGTTTTATTCACCTGTTTGACTATAGTGAATTTCGCGCTGACCCCTGCGGTCCAGACCGAGACCCGGACCGCGGCTCCGTGTGGCTGCTTCTTCCCTCCAAAAGGCAAAAGAGAAACTTGAGACGGGAACTCACCTCAGCCGGGACGTCGGTCTGGGAGCCGGCGTCGGAGTAGAGGCGAGGGATGGACAGCTCCGAGCTGGCGAGCGAGGGACTGCTGCCCCACAGCTCCTGCTGGGAGCCCGAGTCCAGCTGGAAGCTGTCCTTCAACACCGCCAGTTTCTGGATGAACAGAAGAGACATGGATCACCACATGAATGACCTGCAGGGGGAAACTGGGACACTGCGGCAGGATGTGATTAAGGACAGAGGAAAAATATATTAGAAGTAGTGACCATAAAATAATGCGAGCAAAATTAAGACGTGATATTCAACGAGAATGAGATTGAACACAGGCATCAGCGTAGTTCACTAGCACCTTAAATGGCTTATTGTTTCCGAATCAAACACTGCGTCCTTAGCACTCCAACCCTTTCTTTGATCATCTGGGAACTGGAGCTTCTAGGAATCAACTATGAAGGGAAGTTTGTTCTCCTCACAGCACAAATTCATGCAGCGAGAGTCGCTCAGGGCAAGGAGCATCTTACGCAATGACAAAAACGGTTAAATGTAAACGACTACCTCTGTTTGCTGCGTGTTCCCCGTGAGTCACACTGATGCAGCAGCGAATCCTTTCATCTTTACAGCCGTGATCAATATGATATAGAACTTGGCGGTTTGAACCCTGCTGCGGAATGCGCTTTATCTTTGCTTTTCAGATAGGGCAGAAAAGTATGTAGCACACCTCTATAACGACAGTGTTTCATGTGTGGTAAACTTGACATCACAGGTTTGAGTTAACGCTACATTTTAAGGATCTGCATTTTCCTAATCATTCCAAATCGTAAAGTTATCTGGAAGGAACTCTGCAGTATGTACTCATTTACTTTATTTTTTTTAAATAATGTTTTTGGGGCATTCCGGCTTTATGGTGATAGTGGTGGCTGGAGAGAGACAGGTACGGGAGGGGAGCGGAATCGAACCCGGGTAAGGACTCAGCCTTGATCCGCCGTGATCTACCAGCTGAGCTACCGGGACAAGTACTATTTATAGGGAAAAGGAATTCCCTTTAAAGAACTGCTCCATTTAAATCCAAATAAAAGTTGAGTCCTTTATTATTTCAAACTTTATTTTATATACATATATATGTTGAAATGGATGTTGGAATTTCATGTTTTTGCATGTTCAGCTGACCTGCTGTGCACTGGCTTAGAGAACCTCTAAGTTATGCTAGCAGGTCACTGGAAATAATGAATGGGCAGTGAACTCATTGAATGCTGTCTCTATTTTCCCCTCTAACTAGCACCAAAGGACTTAGTGTCCAGGAAACGTCGGAGGAAATGATTGTGATATTATTAAAAAAATACTGCTAAAATAAATAAAGCAAATTAGCTTTTTTACATGCCTGGGTAAAAACATTTGGCTTAAAAAGTCAGACGTAGGACTGCAAGTAATTTATTGTCATTTTCAATCTGCCGATTCTTTTTTCGATGAACTCATTGTTTAGTTTTTTTTAAGTAATAATGCACAAAAAAAAAATCACAACTTCTCGGCGCTCGGGGTGATGTCTTCAAATGTCTTCTTTTTTTTTTTGGCGGACCAACACTCCAAAACCCAAAGATATTCAGGTTATTATCACACGAAGCTGGAAGTAGGGGATTTGTGGACAATCGATCGATTGTCAAATGTTCTGTCGAGCCACTAATCGTTAATTGTTTCAGCTCTAAACTGTGCGGTCTGTCAGTGAGAATACACTGCAGCTCTCTCTCCATCCCTCTAACTTCAAGAAATCAAGCATGTAGAAGTGATATAGAACAAATGACTTGTTAACCTGCAGATAACCAACAACATATTCACTGCCACAGCCATACAAGCAGACCGATGCACACACACTCTCACAGACCGAGCTGTCAGCTGCAGATGGTAAAGGGGGGGGGGGGCAGAGAGGAGTCCACAGAGCAGAGATTATGTATTATTGAACACACTCCTCCCTCCACCTCCAAACAAATCTACAGCCAGACTTTCCTGATGAGACCTGATATATTAAATCTATATGCAAGTAAGGGGGTGTACTGTATGTTGGAATATTGTCCACACTGAGGCATTTATATTCAGAACTGGAGTCAAAAAAGCTCAAAATGGTAAAAGAAGCTTTATAGACATTGATATTCTACATTTTCTACTGTTCAATATGATGTGCAGTCCTCTTTTGTGCCTGGAGCATCAAAGAGCATCCGCACTGTTCAGAAACATTTTTATAAGACTGAAATCTAAAATGTAACCTAGAGGAAATATCGTGGTGATTTATGGTACATCAGCAAACTATCGCCTATTCATCGTTGTTTGCCGGTTGTTGCATCCGCACAGCAAACCCATTTCATGTTCGCCTCCACTCCACTCCTCCCTGCAGACTAGTACAATGTGCACCCGTCAACTCCAAGTCCCATCATGCAACTTTGATACACATTGCAGCCATGGTGGAAAGCGTGGATGGGTTAACGCTGTGCTGCGATGCGGTCACGCACAAACAAGGATGGTGGGAAAGCAGAGGAGGGTTGGGAGATATGAAACTGGGTGGAAACGCCGCCTTTTTTTTTTTTTTTATGTGGCAGACCCGAGTACAGGAGGAGAAGCGAGAGACAACCACTCGTGCAAATGAAGCATATTGTAACTTGAACTTGAGAGAGACAGGGAGGAACACCCATGACGTGAATAGAAAGAATTTAAACATGTCACACCCCAAAGAGATGCAACCTTTGGACCATTCAGTCACAAGTTACATCATCACCTCCATCGCCGGGACGCGAGTGGAGCGTCCCGCTCACGGATCACGGCGCACTGCCGTTCTCTCTGCTCCGCGGGTCTAACTGTGAGGCGTTAGCTCGCCTTTCTTCAGGGGATTGTAGTTTTAATACACCTGTATCTGGAAGGTCCACTGTTTGGTGAGTGAGCATCACAACAATACCTACACCACAAAGATAAAAAGGAACTCCCCAAGCAGCTCGGCGGGAAAAAAAAAATGCTATATCTTCTCCCAGGTTGCAGGTGAGAGAAAAGCAGAGGTCAGGGGGATGGATACAAGAGCATTTCCAAGTCACTCAACATCCAGTTTGAGTTCAGTTAAATCAACCATTAGGAAGTGAAAAGAGCATTGCACAACTGTAAATCTCCATGGAGCAGGCCGTCGTCTAAAGCTGAGTGATTGTACAAGAAGGAGACTGGTGGGGGAGGACACCAAGAGACCTGGGACACCTCTGAAGGGTATAATGTCTCCAAGCTTCAGAGGCTCGGATTGGAGAAAACTGGCAAAGAGGACGCCACTCTTGAAAACGCTCACGTGACATCTCAGCTGCACTTTGCCAGAAGTCATGTGGGAGACTGCAGTCAGCCGGAAGAAGCTTCTACGGCCTGATGAGACCAAAATGGAGCTTTGTGGCTGTCAGACTAAACAGCATGTTTAAGCCAAACACGGCACATCATCACCGACACAGAATCCCCAACATGAAGCATGGTGGCGGCAGCATCATGCTGTGGGGACACGTCTCTGACGAAGGCCCTGGAAGGCTTGTGGGGGCAGAGGGTAAAATGAACGAAGCTGAATGTAGAGACGTCCCGGAGGAAAACCTGGTGCAGTCTGCAAGAAACCTGCAACCGGGGAGAAGATATGTTTTCCAGCGAGACAATGAGCTACAGCATAAATCCACAGATACACAGGAATGGGTCGAAAACCACTACGTTAACGTCCCCGAGTCCGAGTCCAGACCTCGATCTGAAAGGCTGTTCAACTCGCGGTCCACGTGCAACCTGACCGAACTCGGGTTTTTCCTCTGTTTTATATGATTGGAAACTGAATATCTTTGGGTTTTGGACTGTTGGTCGGACAAGACAGGGCGTTTGAAGAGGTCATCGTGGGCTCTGGGGTGGGAATTTTCCCTACATGCTTCAATTATTTTCCAAACTAGTGGTGTCTGAGATACAGTGTCACCTGAAATAATAACAATCCTCATTTTAAATAGCGCCTTTAAAAAGAGAATCTCAAAGCGCTTTACAAGCATAGACAGATAAAAACCAAAGGACACATGTAACACAAAAAAAAAACTTATAATAACAATCACATAAAAGCCAATCTGAAAAAATGTGTTTTAAATGTGTTGTATGGGTGCCCGGTCACCCATACAGCATAGACGGGTCGAAGGAACAGCTAAAAGACCCGAATCGGAGGAGCGGAGATCTCGTCCAGGCGCGTTAACAGTTAAAAAGTTCCGATAAGTAGTGAGGCGCCAAGCCACGTCAAGTCAATCCGAAACCTGACAGGACGCCAGTGCAGAGATTCTCAAACCGCAGTGATGTGTTCGCTCGTCCTAGTGCTTGTGAGAATTCTTGCCGCCGAATTTTGCACTGAACTGTAATCTGTTTAAAGTAGTTTTAGAGGCCCCAGCCAGAAGCGCATTGCAATAATCAATGCAGGAAAATACAAAAGCATTAATCAACTTTTCCACAACAGAGACAGATAACATGGGGCGCAGCTTTGCAATGTTTCTGAGAAATACCAGCACTGACAGAAATAAAGAGTGACAGCAGAAACCGAGTTTATGAGCAGGAGCCACAAAGGAAATGAAACCCCACAGTTGGACAAACTGACCCTCACAAACACAGCCCTCATCCTCTCCTGAGTGACCTCGACAGGCCGCCATCACGACGCCACTGAAACACCACCTGCCTCCCTGCCGCCTCAGCTCCTCTGAGTCGCCAAATGTCTTTTTAGGACATCTGGCCTTCGTCCTCACAGAGAATATAATGTCAAGGGCTTTAACACGTATACAGACTCTCCTCCTCGCCCCACAGCGCACCTTCCTTTCCTTGCCTCATCGCCTTCATCTTGTTATACTGTTCGTTTTATGTTCTCTCTCGTCCCCACAAATCACTGTGCCTCACTGCAAAGTCCTGCTTGGGGTAATTAAATAAGCTAGAGGGTTCTAATTCTGGTCCTTGGCACATGTTATTCCGTCTACATTAGGGACCGATTTATACCTGGGATTCAAGGGGAATGCTGTTAAAATATATATATATATACACACTCATCACATTTGCCCGGTCGCAGGAACAAAAGGAGCAGAACCTTTTTTTCTAAAGAACATCTTCCATCCCCACAGCCCATACCGATCTCTCAGAGTCGAGCAGCCCAGAGACCTGGTCGCCGTTTGACAGGGAGGAGTTGGTTGCAAACATGTGGCCTTCTGAAGTGCTCTTGGACGAGCACTGACTGCCTAAAGACACATATGCTGCTGTTCTGTAGCTGAAGAATGAAACAAAAAAAAATAATTCCCTAAAACACAAAATAAAGACTACTTCGTGTGCTTTGATCAGAAAACCCTGCAATTCAAATTGTCCCGAACTCCAGCAACATTAAATCCTTTTATTTGTGTGGGAAGATGCTGTGGCCTTGCTGTGATTTCTGCCACGGCCCACGTGGCTCCGGCTATCAGATGTCAGTATGTGGATTACCTGCCTCTCTCCCCTTTCCTTCTCCTTTTGTTTGTCGAAGAGGTGACACTGGAGCTGATCAAGTCAACATCCTCCAGCAACCTTTAAACAACGCTAAGCTTTTGCGCACACACACACACACACACAACACATCTGTACTCAGGTTTGCTCCTCCCGTGCTCGCGTTAGGTATTTTGGCTGAATTTCAGCGAGATGAGCTATTACAAAAATATTTGTCAAATTACAAACACAAAATGAAGGTACTTCTTCAATAAGGTCCAAATTAACTGGATTAGATTTTTGATCTGACACCTTATTCGAAACAACTATGCAACTGGTACTATATTTTACTGACCATAACACCATAAATGACTAAATTTAGTTGCTAAAGGGTCTAGAATTTAAAGAAGTGTGTGTAAAATGTTTAAAATGCGCTTGGAATATAAATTAAGGAAAAGTCTGCTTTTGGAAAACTTTCAACCAAACTGAGTAACTAAAGTAAACTAAAGTCGTGCTACCAAGCTGAGCCCGACGAGTCTCGACAGTTATGGGGTTTTTAGTCGGGTTTGCTCGGCTCATTTCCCATTTGTGTTCCATGTAAATTGTTTGTTTGTATTTTAGAGCGTCTTGAATTTTTATTTTTTTTATTTCGTTCCATTACAAGTCTTTTTACCTGCATGAGTTCCTGTTTCTCTTTCTCCCCAGAGCTGATGGCGTCTCGGATGGAGCGGACCTCGCTGAGGATCGCCTGCGCCTCCTGCAGCTTGTAGCCGTACGAGCTGTTGGACACCTTCTGGTCAATCCTGGAGGTCAGGAGAGGGGGTTGGGGGTGAGAGAGAAAGGAGATGAAGGTCAGTTCGGGGTTTAAACACAGATCACCTCCGTCGCTGTCAGCTGCTCTGGACAGAAATGGGGGAAAAAAATCATAATTTTCAAAGATCTAACGACTTTCAATCAGCTGCTGTTTTAATGTTTACACAGGGAACTGGGTCAGCTGAGCGTACACGCTTCACAGCAACACTCGGACTCTTTTTCATACAGTTATAGTGCTCAGAGTAATCACAGTCTTCCACTAGCAGTCACTCAGCAGGCTTCACTGGGATCGTAGGCACTCAGGTAGACTGTCCGATTAATCTTAATGATGATGTTGTTCACGCTATACTCCATGAACACTCAGCGGAGTCTTGAAAAAAACATATCATGTCGTTGTTGATACGAAAACTCAGGGATTGTACTGACTCCTGAACCGAAACAGTAGCCAGACCTGCCTGTGAGCTTTGTAGTCACGGTCTCGTTTTTTTCAGGCCCCCTAGGCTCACGGTTCTCAAACATGAGCCATTGGGGCCAGCAAACATGCAAAGATCTCGCCGTGTGTTAATAAAAATAAAAATAAAAAAACCTGCAGACTCACGATACCTTGATGCCCAAAGATTGTAAACCCGTGGCCTCAGCATCAAAACCCGCACTTTCATCAGCTGCCCACCGCAGTACATTCAGCTGTTAGACCAGTTTACGTGAATGTGAATGTGAATGTATCTTTTCATTCTAACCACACTGAACCCCATTTCTGAGCTCTTTAAAGACAATGATGTACCGTATGCCTGCCCAGACATGGCCAGTATGGCAGAAGCAAACGTTGTGTCGTCTCTAACCCTCTCTGCCATCACTCACCCAGTTCGTCAGTAACGCCTGTTTCCCAATCATATGAAGGTATGATGGAAAACCATTAGGGACACATTAATCACATTGTTTTCAGTACATCCCTAATGATATAATGAATTTCATTAACATGACCAGAACCTAATAAATCATTTAGGTTCTTTGCTAAAATCAACTACAAGTCTGATGGTGCTGACTGAAACGCCGCAAAAAAGGATTAAAACGGCCCCCTGCTGCACAATCCACGCTCACAACAGCCGCGCGTTTGGGTTATAAGTGTGTCTCCCAACAGCCGTCCATCAGATACACAAACATTTCATAAAGCCCCGGTATATCATGGCCAAGTTGGCGGGCTACAGAGCAAAAGAAGAGGTGATCCGTAAAACCTGGCAGAAGAAAAAAAGAAGAAAGAGCTTCTACAACAATCCCTCCAATTCAGGCAGTATTAGGTAATAATGATTTGGTAAAATTTATAAAACAGCATACAAAATCCATGGATAAAATTTCATCTTAAAGTGTGGAACTCAGTTAGAGAGGAATACAAATTGGTTGATAAACAAAGAATAATGAGATGGTGTGCCTATGAACCTGATTTTAAGCCTAATCAATTAGACCGTAGACGTAAAAACTGGACTGCCAAAGGGAAAGCAACATTCTACTCAATAACAGAGAAGGGACAATTAAAAGACTTCCAAACCTTGAAAGAAAAACATGCTGCGGAAAAGCAGGAGTCAAGTGGTTCAAGATTACCCTCTAGATATGGATGGCCCAGTGCTGAACCAAGTTTTAGGAGCCTATTAGTCAGAGTCAAACAAAGGTATTATATCCAGACTGTATCAGGGCTTCATGACAAAACAATGTCACTCCACGGAGTAACTTAAGAATAAATGGGGGGGGGGGGCAACTTTGAGACCTCAAAAGAAGAATGGAATCGCTATTGTGTCTCTCAATGGAAGTGCACCAACTCGCATACATGGAGAGAATTTGGATGGAAGAGTCTACTTAGGTTTTTCATTACCCCCAAAGTGCTGGAGCCAGGAAGCCCATCACTGGCGTATATTCTGGGACTGTCCAGTAATACAGAGTACTTTCTGGTTAGAGACGCACAAAACATTGGAAGCTATCTTCGAAAACGAAAATACCTTCCGACTTTTGCACTTTCATTTTTAGGAAAAGCTGACTTCCATTCAGGGCACTGCAAGGAATACTTATTCAGCGTTCGGATATGTGCTTGTTACAAAACACATCACTAGACACCGGCTGCTTCCTGATCCCCCCACAACACAGGAACGGACAGACGTAGTTCATGAGTTGAACATAATGGAAATGGAGTCACGGCGGCACTTCTTCAACCAATTCGTTAACAAATGAATAGATTCTTCTTTGACATTTATTAACATGGGTTTGTTTTGTCCACGTCCTCCTTTTTAATAATCTGACACGCAGTCCCAATGTCTAAGGAAAAGGTGTGCTTGGTCTCCTACCAAATTTTCTTTCTTCTTTTTGCTTAAAAACCGAGATAGCTTGACAGTCTCTTGACGTGTTAATGTACATCTTGTTACTATACATCCCTCGGTTCAGAATGTGAAGTAGTTATTGAAAATCTGACAGGATGAACAATGTTTAAGAGAAGGATAATGAGAAGAGAAGGGTCTGAAACCGTGCGGTCCATTTGCTGCAGACTTTCAATGCCCTCTGTACTTGCAAGGCCATCTATGTGTCGGTGGGGGAATGTTTCTCAATTATCTGCTAGATAAAGAATAAAAAAATAAATAAAAAAAAACATTTCATAAGTAACATTACAGCCTTCAGCAGGCAAGACTTTTGCGGAAAAAATTTAACTTTTTTTTAATACCTTCTTAGGGCACCTTCTTTTTGTGAGGGAACCAAATTCAACGCTTTTTGAGATTTTTCAAGAGCGGCACATATACCCTGACGTTAGACGGGTCTAAGTGGCAGGATTTACTGCTCAACAGGTTAACAGGTAGACTTATTTTCTACTTGTTCAGGTGTCTGACAACAGAAAAGGGGAATGAAAACAACTAAATTGTGAGTTCTGCTGTATTAAAACCGTATAGGTGTTCATGTAGAGCAGGAGGCGACTCGGCCGAGTAACGGGGCTGTCTGTCCCGCTCCTGTTCACACCAGATAACGGCTATAATGAACGTTGTTTTGGCAAAATAAGAGGAAGAAAAGGTTTGGCCGTGTTCCTGTTGCTTGGCCGTTTCAGTGTGGACGGAGGACTTTCGAAAACAACCTGAAAACGCTCGTGTGAACGAAGGCTGGTTTGCAGGTAAAATGCATTTTCATAATCCAGACGGTTTTGCTGTGGACATAGTGTTGGTCAGTCCGAGTGCAAGATCAAATGTTTGCCATCAGAGGCAGCAGCAGCAGCTATTTAAACCATGTCATCAGCAAGTCATGCATGCATCTGAATAACAGGTCCTTCCACATTCTTCAGAGAGGGAAGAGGGGGAGGGAGGTTGGGACAGAGAGAGAGAGAGAGAGAGGGAGAAAACAAGGTAGAGAGAGAATGAGGAAGTGAGAGAGGCACTTGTCTGAAACAGGCAGAAAGAACAAGTAATCCTCCCAAAGTCCTGTCGGTGTTTTGAACCTGTTTATTTTTACAATGACTGCTTTGCAGTAATGGTTTGAGCCGTACAGGCATTGCCCTGTCATTTATACTGCCCCATATCATACAATACCTATGGCCCAAAGTACACGGACCCTAAAGCCCTGCTGATAATGGATTTCTTTAGCTGATAGCAATAGCAATATTGGAGAGCGAATACAAAAGACAGACAATACACTGACTTTACTTTTTTAAAGGGGTTCTCCTGTGATTTAGAATTGCACTTCCATAAAATTAAGGGGCTTGTGAGAAAGAACTATCAAAATTGGTAAAGCAGAGGCGCCAAGATATCCTGACTTCTAGTCTCTTGTATGGGTCAAGCTCCAAAAACAAAGGATCCTACACTTCCCATAATGCAGTTGGATAGCGTCTTCTGGTAAAGGCCCCAAACTCGTAACGTAGGCTTTACATGCGTTATACTTTTCCAGTCCAATCTCATATATAACCCTGAGAACATCATCGGGTTTATTTTCTGATATTTTAAAAAGCTCCTCCAGAGCCACAGAAGCCATCATAAAACTGTGTTTACAGGCTGAATAGTACTATCAGTACTACTAGTACTATTTGCCCCCATTTAGCCACAAGAGCATTAGTGAAGTCAGACACTGAAGGTGTTGGATGGGGTTGAGGTCAGCGCTCAGTGCACGTTGTTCCACACCAAACCGGGAAAACCGTTTCTGTACGGAGCTTTGTGCACGGGGGCTTTGTCATGGTGAAACCGGATAAACACTTAACTTTTAACACAAAGTTGGAGCACATTTTCCAACCTTTTTGGCTCGTGACCCCCTAAAAACAAAGTCATGCCTACTTGTGAACCTTTGTCTACCGGTTGTGACCAGTCTAATCAAAAAAGTTGATAAAATGAGCGAGGAAATCACAACCAAACACTGGAGGAAAATCTTAAAAAATTAAAACATTGTGGAGTACAGATGTTCCTTTTCTGCCTTCCTACACTGTTAATCATCTTGTGCATCGTATGACACCCCAGGTTGGGAACTAGTGGTCTAAAATATTATTATGCTATAGCATTAGTAGTTCCCTTCAGTGAAACTAACATAGCCCAAATCAACTAAAACAGACCCAGACAAAAGCACACTAAAGTATAAGAACAGGTTTGTCTACATACTTTTGGCCATACAGTGTATCATACTGTCATTTGTCCATTCTGCATATGAGAAAACATCATAAAACACCCTCTCATGCACCAATATTTAGTGAAATCTTATCAGGAGCTGAATGTTCGGCTGCATTCCAGTCTAAGCCTATTCGCATTTCTGCAAACGCTGATTGGTTGCCGAATGCCGTGTGATGACTGTAACAGGAGAGGAAAGTCACGGAGGAATGCCGTCCAACCACTCTGCCTCAGCTACTCTTTAATCCTCCTGACAGTCTCACTGTGCTGTGCGAGGCAAGGCTAACAGACCGGACATTCCTGCTCAATTCAGCATCGACCAGGCAGCGGATCGGCATGTCGGCTTTCCAATGTGGTGAATTTCAAAAACAAAATTCACAGGGCCTCAAGTCTGAGATAAAGAACAAATGGAAGAATAGATCCCTTTCAAATCAACATTCCTGTCTGATGGCTCCGCTGGTACCGCCTTGCACTTTCTAAAGAGCTCACTTCATATTCCGAGGCGCAGAAGTAGGTCAGATGGACGGGGTGTTTCCTTTCAATCCACATTCTTCGGCCGTTGTTCCACTGGTGCGTTTATAGTGTTTAATGGTCGGCTGGAATGTGAGATAATGCCGAGGCAATAACCGAGGTGATAAGCACGTCTACTGCACTGAGGTTTCTAACGGACTTGCATCAGTGGGAGCAACATATTCACATTTACTGTTGACATGCCGTTCAACAGCGCAAGTTTAGTAGTCGCGACTCCTTCGTCTCTACTGTACAACAATGTTCCTGTGATGCCTGAGTGATCGTACTGTAGATAGGGATAAGAGGACTGTTGGTTGGGCAAAACCAAGGTGTATAGATTGGACAATTCATTAATTGAAAAGATGAACAGATGAACATTCGGACTTTCTGAGCCAAATGTTTTACCTGTAAAAAGCTAATATTAAATGATCCATTAACCTTTAGGAGACGACTGAAGACGGCGCTGCCTAAGAACTCTTCTCCACCACACACTCCACAGGTTTTTAATCAGTAAACGTGAGCCGAAGGTGTTTTGCAGGCAGAAGGTGAAACTGCGAAGGCTGAGGGAAGGTCACGCATGCACTTGCTATTCAAGTCAGATTCTGACTGTCTTGCTTTGCTCGTCAAATTAAATTAGGAGGGCTGGTGGTAGCATAAAGCGTGAGAATCGAATCCCAGGGTCGGCTTTCAACAGATACACCTGTCAAAGCCCCCTTCAGCAAGTGTTCAAGGTGAAGGACGATAGACTGGAAAGCTTGCAGAAGTGAACACGAGAGCAGACACGCGACCCACCGATACCCCTTGGACAAAGAGTGCTAAAACAGCGGGACCAGTGCATCAGTGTTTGTGGGAGGACGTCAGGATGCACCACTTACTCTCTGAGGGTCTCAAAGCCTTGTTCTTTGTACAGCAGCTCCTGCTTCATACAGGCCAGGTCCCGCTTCAGCTTGTTTACCTGCGACACAGAGAAGAGCGAATCTTTTAGTGTCTGGAATATTTTAAAGAACAAGGCCGGCGATATTTTCTTTTTTTGTTATTGCCCTCAGACCCCACAAAAGCTCTGTGGCACTCAGCCTCAAGCCCCACGGCGCTTACTGAAGACGTAAACCTTTAAAAACTGCTCGCAAATCTAACGTTTAATTTTAATAACAAGGCTAAATAATATCCCCTTAACAGCTGGTCACTGTAGTTTTGAGCTCGTCACTCAAACAGGCGAAAACGATGCTTTTGTTGGGGACTATTTTCAGCTGTGGATTAATGCACATTTGGTGCTCTAGTGAGCATTTGGGCGTACGAGCGATTGAGTCAAAGTAAACTACAGGGCGTGCGTTCGCGGTGATGAACGGGATACATCAGGCTTTGCACACATGCACGATACTTGTTAGTAGATACGTTCACCGTTGGTTTTGGTCTTTCCATGAGATTTGTTGACAAAAAGAAAAAGATAGACTATCACCAGACTTATACTTTAAGTTGAAAACTCCAGCACCAGAGCAGCTCGTCCACATGTATCAGCAGGTTCAATGTAAGACTTTTTAATGCCTGGACTGATGATCGCCCCGCTTTTCCACAGCTCGTCTTTTGCCCAAATATTGGTGGAGTTGCCTACACATTATTTAGCCAATATGGTTCCTCGTATACATTTCTGATAAGGGAATGTGCGAGACCTGCGCTGAAATAATGGAGATTAACGGCTGAACCTGAAGCACCGGGGGTTAAAACAAAAAACAAAAGAGCTAAAGCGATGGAGAACGTAAACCCACAGAAACTGGAGTGTTTGCATGTTAGCTAACTAGCAAGCTCCTCCATGCCACCCACACGGGACAACGGAGGCGTTCGAACTCAACCTCTGAATTAACCGTACAGGCATTTTGCGTTTGGAGTGAACTTTAGATGAAGCTTATAGCATTCAATAAATAACTATTTAATACCGTCCCAAACAGAATTTAAGACTATTGTTAAGGCATTTTATTAGTAAATGTGAACAGTCGGTCCTGTTCATAACATTTTAAATATCCTTCCGTTCACTACCAACACAACTTCAACCCCACATTTGCCGTTAGAAGAACAAACCCCTGGGATTTCCCAAGAAGCCGAGGAGACTGGTACGTCTTGTTTTGTCCAAAACCTAAAAGATATTCAGTTTACTATCATAGAGGAAAATCAAAGAATATTTTGATTTGAGAAGCTGGAACCAGAGAATTAACAGCATTTTGCTTAAAAGCAACGACGAATCAACTCTTCGACGTAATAATTCGGAAAACGAAACACAGCAAACGTCACCTGGCTCCAGCTTCAACGGGAAGATTTTCTCTTTTTTATGTTTTAGTAATTTGAGCATCTTTGTGTGTTGAAAAAAACCCCCCCAAAACTCTGAGAAATCATGATCGTCTTGTTTTGAACCTTTTTGTGACATTTTATAGACCAAACAACGAACTGATTAACAGACAAAACAAATCACAGATTAACCAGCGATGAAAACAATGGTTGGTTGTAGCCGTAATAAGAAATGTTTTTGTTTAGTAGATCAGGAGACTGAAGGGGTCGGTAGATGTCTGTGTGCTGTTAGTGTTTGTATGATTGTATGTGGACCCCAGGGAGATTAGCAGCCGCTGTTGCAGAAGCTAAAGGGGATCTGGAGAAGGATAAAAGCATAAAAAAGGTAACAGCGGTCCAAGCATGATAACAGGTCACGTGGTTGAAATAGGAAGGAGAGGCTCTTACCCGACTTTTGGCTGTGGCAATTTCTGCTTTTAGGATGTCTGGGTCGTACTTGCTGGACGAGGACGATCTGGAGTTCACTGCAGGAAAGGTTAAGATATGAAGAGCTGTGAGAGGTGTTAAAGGATGTCTTTTCGCATTACACCCAGGAGGGATGAAGGAAGAGACCCCCCCCCTGAGCAAGAGAGAGACAGAACCATCAACTAAAGCCACTGCGGGGAAAAAGAGTGTATATAGCTGTGGATACTGAAGCAATCTCAAGAGAAACGTCAGCTGGTATTTTTCTGTCAAGGCTTTTTAAGAAGGCCTGAGATTGTATCTAAGAAAAAACAAATGGCAAACGATCCCTCAACCCTTCCCTCATCTTCCTTTCTCTCCGTTCCCTCAAAGTTCAGCGCTGTCAAGGCACTTTCCACTCAGCAAACGGCACAAAATTGCCTGTCAAAATTCACCGAACGTGAACGCACGGATTTACTTTGCTTCCCCGAGTGAATCCACTGACGTCGGCTCGGCCTAACGCTTCCCCCCCCACCTCCTCATGAGGAGCGGCAGCATGACGTCATACGGTAATAAACTCAAGAGTTAGCGTCAGCCACGTCCGTTTTGTTGCCGGCCTGCGTCGGTGCTAAAACACAGGAGTCCGACAAAGGAGGCGTTCTGCGGGAAAGAGGTCAGATCAGATCTGTCGACTGCTGCCTTTTTAAAAGTGAAGCTGCCATCAGAACGGCTGTTGAGTCAGCTGGTGCCTATCGGGCCCTATTGGCAACAAAGCACACTGCTTTGTTCAAGTATACAAGTTAATAACACCTTTATCTTTTTCATTTTATTTATTTTAATTTTTTTATTTTATTTTCCCCCTTTAATAACTCTTTCATTTTCTTGTTCTTATTATAATGTTTGCCTTCATTTTTTTTTTGTTTTTTTTAATTTAATCTTATGCTTTACCCTTCATTTTGTTGATGTATTTTCATGTTTCCCTTTATCTTCATTTATATACTTTCATTTTCATTTTCTGGTTCTTCCTTTAAAATGTTTCTTTTGTCACTTTTTCATTTTATCCTCTTAATCCTTTGATGTTCTTTTCTCTCTCTCTCTTTTTTCATTCAGTTTTTCTTTATTATTTAATTGCAACTTTTTTTCTTCTTGAAATCCAAATGTAAGCATAATCATCGACATCGTGTGCACTCGCTGAGTGATTACTGGAGTTTTTAGGGTGCTGGGAAATTCGAGCGGGTGTGATTGAAGCTGGGGCTGTGCGTGGCTGTTTGAGCCAGCGCGCGACTGGTGTCGGTCAGTGCAGGTGAGTCTAGCTTTTAAACTGCGTAGCCACGATAATGAAGGGTTTTTAACTTTTCACTGTTCAACAAAGCAGTGTGCCTTGATTTTCTGGAAGAATTGTGTCCCTCTGCTGTGGACAGTCTTTGCCTCGCCATGCACCAGAAGCACCTGCTCTGCGTCACGTCGCCGTCAGATCCAAGTTTCCCCAACTCCGCCTCCCAACATGTCAAAGTAACTGTGCCACACCACGTCCGTGGCTTCCCTCCCGCCGCACTCACAGCTGGTCTGCGACGTCGACTTGTCCCTCCACGTGTCGTTGAGCTGCTGGTACTCCTGCTGCGCCAGGCGGAGCCTCTGCTCCTTCACCTGGTAGATCTCCTTCTGGGCGCTGAGCGCGTCGCGGGCCACGGCCACGTAGTCCCGCAGCATGACCTCCTGCTCCCGCTGCCACTGGGCCCGCGGGTCCTCCAGCTGGGTGCTCTCTGGAGGAAAAGGAGGTGAAGGGGGAGGACAACGAGTGGAGGAGGAGGAGGAGGGAGATTTAGAGCTGGCACGATTCAAGCAAACCTGTTCATCACTTTGCACCCCCAGTTTATGCAAAGGGCAACGCAACATCCAGTGTTAAGTCTGCTCATTAAATTACTAAAATACCCAAGTTCTTATGTCATCTTCACAGTTATGGTAGTTGCACACACACACACACACACACATTAAGGCTGTAAGCATTAACGCATTCATCTCGTTGAGATTAAGGGCCGATCAAAACGTGTTGTAATTGTGTTAATCGCGTGGATTAACTTTATTTCACACCGTCACTGGTGCTGTTACCAAAGAATCTTTGCTACGAAGAACCGCTACGGTCTAGAGTCTCCGGCTGCTACTACTTTGACCCTACGACGCACCCTCACTTGTGTTGTCAAGCTGCCACAGACACTTACCTACCCCCTGCGGCAGCCATGGAGATGAACGACCACACAGTTCTGAACGGCGCGTTCTACTTTTAAAAACTCCGCCGTCGACAAGTCAAAAGCAATATGCACCTCGTGTAAATGGAAATAAAACGCCAATGTGCGTTCATTTCAATCCCAATCAAGATACACTGGTAAGAGTTGGTTTAAACTGTTAATTCAGACTTAAAAACAGTCATCATGTGATAACTATCAACTAATGAAATTCAGCAATTAAGAAACATGTATCATTGGACAGCCCTTTTTATTTATGTATATATATACATACACACTATATTATATATATATATATATGTGTGTATCTCACAGTTAAGGGGTAAAATGGAGAATAAGGATGGGGCTGAGCTGAACAGGCAGAGTCGGTTGAAGAGACGAGCAGTAAGAATCACGGACGGTAAACTTACTGGTGTTATGGTCGACATAGTACGCTCCGACGACGGGGTCGTACGCCTCCTCCCAACCGACCGGCAGCTCATCCCCGATGCAGTCCGCAAACGTCAGAGGCTTCGTCTGCCTGAAGGAAACGGAGTCAGAAAATAGATTCAGAAACGGCGTCGTCTCCGCTGCGATCAACAAACACAGACCTCGGCAGTCTGAGACACAGAAATACCACCTCGGTTACATTCACAATATTCTGCCGCGTATTTATGAACATTTGCGATGAACGTGTGGGTTTGTGCCTGTAAACAACACAAACATTTGAACCATCTACACACTCCCTTAAGCTCTTCCGACGTGTGTGTGTGTGTGTGTGTGTGTGAGAGGACAGAAACTACATCATAATTAATCTTACGATAAACTAACTGTTCTAAACTCACACCAAATATGCTAAATATGTAATGTAAAATGTGGACGTTAAACCAGCTTTTTACAGTTCACACCAGACTGCTGTCACAAGTTCACCTTTGACTGTTGCTGTTCACACAAAAGCAGCTCTCAGTGGCATTTTGGGTGATCAATTAATGCTTTAAGTCAATATGAAGAAATGTGTATTAGCTGGGTTCAGCTCCTCAAATGTAGAAAACTCCTGCTATTCATTCTACATTTAGTTGGGTTTTTTCAGACTAAATAAGCAGTTTCAAGACTATTTCAGCTCTGGTAGGATTAGTATGTGTCACTATTGTCACACGCTTTGCTAAACCTTTGATCGAACAAGCAGAAAAATGATTGGCGCATTAACATCACAATGACTGTAATCGTTGGTTGCAGCTCAGCGTGATTCTTTACAAATCACTGCTAAACCACAGAATTATCATAATGAAGCAACGCGCTCAGCTCCACTGTGTACGGCCCGGTGCTGAATCCTCAAAAACAAAAACCCCAACAGTCACCAGCAGGACAGCGCACAAATTAAATGATGTATTAACGCGCAGACATTTTGGGCGGACAGCCTTCCTCAGAGTGCAAACCACAGAACTATACCAAACCGTGACTTTCAGTTCACTAAAACTGATTACTGGAGTGCTTACACTGAGATTATAGGCCACACGACGAAGTGATCTTTCTTTGTCCCTGAAATTGTTCTGGAGCTGAAACACGTAGTTCATTAACCGATTCGTCAAGCAACAGGCAATTAAATCGCCACCCATTTTGATCATTAATTCATCGTTTCAGACATTTATTTAAGCAAAAATGCCAAAAATGAATTGGTTCCAGCTTCTCGAATGTGATCACTTGTTCATTTGTCTTTGTCTTCTGTGATAGCAAGCTGGCTTTTGAACTGTTGGTTGGAGAGCAATGTTTATACGTCGATTCGAGCCTTTTTTCTTATTTTTATACTCCAAATAATTCATGGATTCATTGAGAAAATGATTATTAAAATCAATAAAAAAAATAATTGTTGTTCACAGCCCTAAATTCTGTAGTAAACCAAAAAATAAGGTTACAGTTATTACAGAAACCTGCGATCAGGCTTCTATAACAAAGCCAAAGTGTGTCAGGCCCACGTTAAAACAAGATTAGCGGTCTGAATAATGACCAAACTGAGACGTGGATTCGTCCCAGAACACTGTGTTGGTTACTGTGAAAGCAGGAGGAGGTAGGGTGGGTGTGTGAGTGGACGGGGTGGGTAGTCTGGTGAGTGTGTCAGACAGTCCTCTATTCACCTCCGAGGGGCGAAAAGGAGAGAGGGGGGGGGTGTCCCGCTAGCCAGCCACAATAGGAGGAAACCGGCCTGTGGCATTCCACAAGCAGCGCTGACGCATCGCCTGGAGGTTTCTGGGGCAACCCTCGGGCCTCACAGCCGCCTTACACCGAGTTCACTGCAGCCCAACGACGGCGAACGCGACCGACTTCACGTTTTGTTTTGATATAACTGAGTGTTTCACTGAGCCGCAGGTTTTACTCCTACCTGGATAACAGCATGTGGCAATATTCTACAAGTAAAATACTCCTTACATTGCCCAACTGTATCTAGACGCTTTGCTGAATTGCCTTTGTCATGTTTTTACATCTACTGGGAATTAATATTTAGGGATGCGACAGTGTACTGCATAAACCGATATGATCCAGATCACATCCTTTGTTCCTCTAGTTCACATATGTCAGAGTCAAGGCCCGCGGGCCACATCCGGCCCGCGAGAAGGTTTTTTACGGCCCCTGGGATGATCTTGATTTATTATTAGAACCGGCCCGCAGACCGCAGCAAGCCGGCAGCCTGCAGATCTTTTACACGCACCAATACTACATTTCCCACAATGCAACGGTGACGCACCGAGCAGTAGGCTGCTTCATTTCAATATTTATTGGCACAGCAGTTGTCAGCATCACAGTAAAATTAACTTTCAGATACCCATCAAAAATGGCAAAACGGAAGGTGGACACTGAGAACCGGGGGTTTCAAACAAGGTGGGAGTCGGAGTATTTGTTCACGGAGGTAGCTGGAAAACCTGTGTGTCTTCTGTGTGGAGAAAGTGTGGCGGTACTGAAAGAGTATAATCTGAGACGACATTATGAAACGAAACACGCGGACAAAAACAAGAATATGGACATGGAACAAAGGCTACAAAAGGCAGAGGAATTAAAACGAGGCCTCAAATCTCGACAGGCTCTGTTCAAAAAAGCCAAATCACAAGGCCAGGCTGCTGTCAAGGCCAGTTTTATTTTGGCAGAAGAGATCGCTAAATCAGCCCGGCCATTTACGGAGGGGGATTTCATCAAAAACTGCATGATTAAAGTTTGTGACGAAGTTTGCCCAGAAAAAAGGCAACTCTTTTTAAATGTAAAAATATTTCAGTTGAGTGGATGATAGAAAATTGCTATTATTGTTTTTTTCTTTGAAGTAAATTTAGCCCACTTTTGCTAAAATAGAAAATATAGGCTACTGATGGTGCCTTGAATACCGGTTTCTTTCATTTAATGTTCATGTTATGGGGATTTTTATATAAAGGAAATTTGTCTTTTGTGTCTGTTGAAAATTAAAGATTACTGACAGAGCCATAAGAAAATATTGCTTTATTTATCTGATCATATTGGAATATATTTGTTAGGTTTTCAGTAGGTTCAATTAGGTTCACTAGACTATATGCGTCATTTAAAAATTTTTCAATGAACATTCGAACAGTCCGGCCCTCGGCTTGTAGCTAAATTTTTTATTTGGCCCTCCGTCCATTTGACTTTGACACCCCTGCTCTAGTTCCACACAAACATTAGACCTGAGACGGCTTATTATAAACTCCTTTCACACGCCAAAGGAAATAACAAATATAGATGAGAAAGCGGGACAAGTTAGAGTGTTAGTTGGTGTTTTATCACTGTTTGTGTCACTGTGGGCCCACTGGTACCTTCCTAAGGGGTCACTGCTCCATCCAAGGGGGACAGTCAACAATGCTGTGAAAGCTGCACGTTGGTTTGATGGCACAAATTACATTTAGTCATTTAGCAGACGCTTTTATCCAAAGCGACTTACATATGAGAACATTCACAAACCGAAGGCGCAGCTTCGGGAGTATTTTTGGGGTTCAGTATCTTGCTCAAGGATACTTCGGCGCATGGCTGGGGGATCGAACCGCCGACCTTCCAATTGGGAGGCCACCAAGCCACGGTCGCCCAGATTAAAACAATATGAGGGTTGAGATACATTTAACTCATATTTTTTACTCATTAAGCAAACGAGAATTTTTAGGAAATTATAAAAATCATACGGATGAAAAATAGGGCGACCAAGAAAGTACATCCCTCTGTTGCACCAGGGCTGTGCCACGGACAAATATTTTACCAGCATTTTGCTTGAAGTCGACTTCATAGAACTTGAAAATTGTACTCTGTAAACTGTATCTAGAAAACAAAACTGTAGCTCACATTTAGTGCGAAAAGCTACAACATTGTGGTACCTAAAATCGCTTTAATTATACTAACCGTTCCATTCAAAAGTGGACGTCTGTTTAGTGGTGACTGCTACGTCGCTGTCCGCTTATGAGAATAATGACAAACTGCTGGAAAGTCCCATCTGACAACCAAAGCTGAAGGTATCATGTATCGTTTCAGACTGAGAGGATAAGTTACTGCTCGGCCATGAATGTCCACAGATCCCAAATTAAGGTGATTCAAATATTGAGGCAAAGTGCTTGGAAGTATAACTGAGGGATTTTAGCGTTTGCTAGGGTTAACTTTCCCCAACATCCGACAAAAAAATTAAAAATTAAAAATCCATCCAGCACTTCTTTTTTTGTTTTATTTAAAACACACGGTACAGTAACGGGCCATTTTATGTTTTAAGGGAGACCCTGTCGCCAAGGTGCTCTGGCTGAAAACCCTGAAAATGAAAAGCACTGTTTTGGTGTGGGTATTGAAACTCAACTCATCATACGGACGCTGGTCTCGAAAAATGCAAACCAATTCCCAGCCAATCAGCAACCATCAAACATCGAGCGAGGTTATAAATGTCATCAAAGCAATTGGACGCATCGTTCCCCTGAGCTTCGTCCATGTCCCCACCCACAGTATCTGAAACATCACGTTGGTTGAACAGCAATAAACAAATGCGTTTCGTGACAGCATATACACACAAACACCGAGCAGCGGCTCGCTGCTGAAGGGAGAAACTGAACTGGATCCTTTATCAGCTGATGAATAATGAAAGGGGCCCGTGGAGAAGACCCCCCACCCCCACCACCACCGCTCTAAATTTAGCTCAGGAAGACCGGGAGGCTTCTGCCAACCGACCGTTCCCAGGAAAACGCCGGCTGGTTGGCTGGCTGGGTGTCCACATCCCATTATTCGACTCCTCTCTCCTCTCACCCACTAAGTCCTGTCCTCTAAATCGCTGAACTAAACTCGTCGCCCTCCGTCACAGTTTCCCTCGGAGCGAAGGACCAGCCCTGGCTCCATTTCGCTGTCAGTCAGTCAGTCATTCAATAGCCACTCGTCGAGCTGCTCACATGCTTCACTGCTTTGGTGCTCAAACCGCCTGTGACGGCTGTGGGAGTCCCCACATACTGGGGGGGGAACAGGTATTATAGACAAAAACTGCCATCATGGCATTAAGAAACAAAAACCTTGATAGTGCCACGACAACAAGAAAGAAATGTTTCATTACCTTAATCATCCCGGGCCAGGGAATACGAGAGATCCATGTACTTTTGTACCTCAACGATACCTTTTGACCTTTTTGTTGTCTGATGTGACAGCTACAGGAAGTAGTCAACATACAGATGCTGGGATGTGCCAATCCAGCAAATGTAGTCCACCGTTGTTTTGAAGGGTTGGCCAAAAATAAATACAAAATAAATTAGTGTAACACACTAAGTGGACTGGTAAATGGCTGGCATTTATAACGCATCCTTACACCAACTACTGTGCTTCTCATTCAGCCACACACGTTAGGAATCAAACCATCAACCATGCGGTTAGTGGACGACCTGCTCCACAGCTGCACCCGCTCCAGCGCTGACTTGAGTCCAGACAGTCTGATGCAAATGTGTGCCTTGTTTATGGGGAACTCATGTTTTCAGGTAAACAGTCTGACTCATAGGATGACCCCCCATTCCTACTCGCTACTTTGCCCGCGAACTACTGGCGGCACGCTAATTTGTGATTTTGATTTGGTGGATTTCATTAAAATTCACTTGACTACACAGCAAGAGCCAGCAACTAGGGAAAAAGGGGTTTTTTGGGGTAGTTTTTCCTCGACTCGAGGGTCTAAGGACAGAGGGTGTTGTATGTTATACAGAGTGGAAAGCCCTTTGGAGGCACAATTGTAATATGTGATATTGGGCTGTATACAGTAAATAAAACTGAACGTTTTTTCCTCAGTTGATAGGACTGACAGAAAGTTATTTTCCTAACTTGATGTTCTGGTTATTAAAATGTAACAGAAAAACCTAAACGCCATCAAAATGCTGAGTATCAAAATATCTGGGATGAGTTAGTTGGACTGCTTCCACAGCCATAACCCGACTACTTTGAAGCTGGTGTCTTTGAGATCAAATTGGTATCCGACTGCACAGCTTGCTGCCACGTGGATCAGTCATCCATGTGGACCGACAGCATGCTGCTTGTTGACCACTCCAAGCACTGCAATGCTGGCCATGCGAGCTTTATTTTATTTTATTTTTTATGGCAGGTTAGTCAACCATAACTGGTGAAAACACACTATTTGCATAGTCCGCAAGAGCGTGCACACACACAACGCGCACTTGGGTTACACCTGCAGCATAATATTACTAGGGATGGCTACTGAGAACTGGTACTAAATTGGGACCGGTACCTGACGGGTTAGAAGTGAAATATTGATAAGCACCTGGACAAACGGTGCTGCTATCGGTATTTATGTAATTCATTTAGTCCCCTGATGATGTGGAAGCTGTCAGGCAATTACAGTTGACGTTGAAACACCTGCTTGGTATGAAGTTGAAAAAAAAAAAAAATCATCATCAACATCATCATGTCAGGTCTTTATTTTTTTGCACCAAATCATGGAAAGAAGCATCAATAAGAATTATCGATACGTATTGGTATCGATAAGCAGTACCGATATCGATAAAATCCTAACGATACCCATCCCTGCTCCATACGCAGAGACTGGCCAGTTTTATTTACTCTGTACATCCAGTTTTTCTACTGCAAATTAGCCACATTTACGAGGCAATTACTGATTTTAAAATGACATAATGTGGATCAATAATGTCCAGTGGAGAGTTTCAGCGTCACATGATGGCCTCCATGCAATTCTTGTTATGTTTCGGCCTCACGGTGGTCAAAAATTAATTTGCAGGTTTATCAATGCCGGAGCCATACCTGCCTTTGAAACTAGATGTCAGCGAAAAGCCGAGTACACACACACACACAGGTTTCACACACCAAGGTAAACAGCCAGGCCGGGCCCGGTGCCCTAATGCAAACTGACAAAGCATGCGGCGGAGTGCAAACACGCAGGGAGGCGGTGCCGCACGCCTGAACGGTGAGTCAGACGTCGCCGGCCGAGAAATGCTCGTTCAGAGCAGCGCGTACATTCCTCAAGTCGAGTTACGAGGCTTCCAACTACATTTCATAGCCACTCAAGGTCCAACAGTAAAACAATCTCACACACACACAGTCCCATACTCTCGTTTCACCCTCACAGTGTAATTCATCGTGCTTAACTGACAAAGCATCCAAATAAAATGTGACTGGCAGATAACATTCCTTTCACCTGATGTTATGCATTCAGTGCGTCACGGCAAGGGCGGATGGATGATATTGCACTCTTAAGAATTTACAATGGCTACATAGCCAGCGGCCCTTTTTATGTTCTTTTCTTTCCTATCTTTTGCTCCCCTATTTGTTATATTATTCTCTCATTTTAACCCTCTCGAAGGTCTACGGGAACCTTAATATGCCGAGTAGGCCACCTTTTAACTCACAGACAGAATGTCCAGTTAATTAAAGAAATGCGTACTTCACTTTTTTTTTTTTTTACTTTAGCAAGAGTTTGCTAAAAATTAACAAGTGGCAAAAAAACAAAAAAAAACAAAGAAGATGCCTGTAATAAAATATTTCCCGTGAAATCAGCACTACAATCTGCAGGTACATTAGATATTCAAATAAAGAACATCAGATGTCATTCCTGAACTGTGATGGGAGGGTTTTTCCACGTGACCACAGCAGTGCAAATGCAAAGCTGGCTGTTTCTTGAATTCCTTTTCTGTTTCTGTCTCCTCAGCTCGGGGAACTCATCCATGAATATTTCAAAACGTCACAGATATATTGTTAGATAATGTTAAAAAATGTAACTCTGTAGCCTATATTAACAATATACAGTCATTCTTATCAAAGTATTTTGAATAGGAATCAAATTAACACTTGACAGTGGCATATTATTTGCAGGCAATAAGTAATTAGTTTAAAAAAAAATGTTTTTTAGACCAATTTGGTGAAATTGTATAATTTCCCACACAGTGGTTGAAAAACACTGATGTAGGAATCAAGGCCTATTTCACTTACTGCACTCGTGCAACCTTTCTGTGGGTACCAGCATAATGTAAATACCAACGACATAAAATGATTCTGAAGGCTGAACAGGCGAACAGGTTCCTTTCTGACATTGCCATCCAAAGCAAACGGCGGATATTCACCATTGTACAATATTGAGTCATTATTCATGAATCACCCGAAATGCAGCAGTAATGTATCCAAGAGGGAAAGAAAGAACGAAGAACTTTAACGTTAAAATTAACCTGGAAAACATGTTAAGTATAGGTGACGTCCTTTCAATTCTTGGCCCTTTTTTGGTGTATTTTTCTTACTCCCACAGACGATTACTGGCCAACCGTGTCGGAACGTTTTTCCAAGCAAGTACAACTAAGTAAGATAGCGGGAAAGATTTCAGCAGCCCTGACCTTCTTTGCTTCCTCTTCCCTGCGTAAGTAGTGAAGTGTGGCTTAGGCGTTATCACAGCACAGAAGAGAACAGGAATGTTTGTATCTGTGCCCGAGGGGAAAAGAAAACCGATGTGTTCATGTGGTGGCAGCTCGCAGCTGGATGTGCTGTCCTGCAACTAATGGCTACTTGCACAATCGAGCCGTCATTTGTTTTAAAGAATGTAGTCTAGAACATTTTAGAAAATACCGCCCAAGTGCAAGATCCCAGAGGCCACAGTATCACCTTCCAGTTGCTTTAACTTGTCTGAACAGTTAAAAGGTTTTAAAAAGTTAGTATATTTCAGAGAAGCTGCAAATTCTGATTAATTAATCACTTAAAAAAACAAAAAAAAACAACAACTTCCAAGTCAGCCCCGAGGTGCAGTTCTGAGCTGCGCATTGAAGCCTGGAGCGGCGTCTTGTTGTTGCAGTACTTGTGGTGGGCTGTGGTGAAGTGAAGGCGGCTGTGGCTTGGTGGCAGAGCGGTCGCCTGCCAATCGGAAGGTCGATCCCCCAGCCATGCGTCGAAGTATCCTTGAGCAAGATACTGAACCCCAAAAATGCTCCCGAAGCTGCGCCTTCGGTTTGTGAATGTTCTCATGTGTAAGTCGCTTTGGATAAAAGCGTCTGCTAAATGACTAAATGTAAATGTAAATGACTAAATGTAAATCAGGAACACGGAAAAGTGGCAACACTAGGCAAAATTAGAAGAGAAAGAGTGGGGTGTGGGTGTTTAACGTAATGAATGCCAGTATAAAGATCTAGTCAGATCCATTCGTTGAATAAATGTTCCAGCTCTAGCTCAAAGAGTATGAATGGGAACCGGAAGAACAGACGAAGAACGTAGCTTTTATTTTTGCACGCGGCGAAAACGTGCTGCTGTGGTGGTGAGAAGCATCCCCAGTCTCTGCCGTCTGACTACGCAGTCCATCAGCGTGCCTACTGTGTCGGGTTGAGAAAACACTTCCAGGCGTGCATACGCGCTGTTGTTGTGAGCCGCCCCAAATAAAATCAGCTACCACACGGTTGCGTGTGCATTTTTCTTTTAAGAAACTGCACTGCAGCGGTGCGCGAGCCAGCCCCTGCTCAGATCCCAGTTAGCAGTTTGCCGGGCCTCACGCTGCACTTCGACCCCGTGCACCTTGGCAAGCAGTGAAAGGGATTTCAGATGAATCAGGCCCTTTGGTTGGCGAGTCTGCGCACTGCTCGGTCCTTCACGTCGTGTGTTTCAAGAATGTGTGTGTGTGTGTGTTTTTGAAGGACTTTGTTTGGGAAGGTTTCTCTTCTTTCTTGCGGCCTCGAAGTGTCTAAGTGTAAGGCAATCAGAGGAGTTTCACTACAAGGAGAAAGTCTTCATTCTGCCAGCCGCCCTTTTAGACTGCATGCGTGCGATCTCACCAGAAGCCCAAAAGAGTCGAGGCCTACGACCAATAAATTACAGTGTACCAACACAATGTCTGACCCTAACCCAACATGAAAACCACTTCCATCCGGAGTATTAGTATTCATTTCACTTGTTTCGCGTGCCATTACTGGTGATTTGTTGCCCAACAGAGTAGCAGCCGTCCAAAACACAAGGTCCCGTAACGGATGCACTGTTGGCAGACAGCACAGGTGGGTGGCATCTGAACATCACAGCAACACAAACATCAGGCGAAGCGAATCAGGGGTCTACCACGTCAGACAGGATCCACTATGAGCACACTAAAAAGGTTGGTGATACAGTACATGTTCTGGAATTTCAACGAGAAGCTGTCATAAATGAAAATGGGGATGTCTGTTTTTAGCTAATAAATAAATACCTAACAAATCAGTGTAGGCCTACTTCATCACAGTGACACAAACGTAATATTGCCATAAAGCAGTCCTGACCATTATTTGGCAGCACTACCTGCAAAAGCCTAATGCAGCTAAAGATTTTAGGCATATTAACAACGATACCAGTATATGAGTAAAGACAATTCATCAACAACAAGTTTGATAATCAAACAATCCTTTAAAAAAAGATAGGTTTACAGTTGTTCAAGTAGTCAGATGCCCCATATGAACAGTGAAACAGGTTTTGCTTGGTGGAATCCTTCTTTCTGTTCATACTGGACATTTGAATGTGTTCCCTTCCTAATGTGCTCTCAATTAGGTTTCCTCCCTGGTGAAGAAGGGACAGCGAGGACTACACTTCCTGCGGCGGCTGAAGAGGGCTCACCTTGACCCCACCATCCTCACCACCTTCTATAGGCGAACCATAGAGAGTGTGTTGACAAGCGACAGTTCTCTGTGGTATGAAAGCTGACAGGAAAGCCTTATGAGACTGGTGAAGGTGGCAGGAAAACTGCCATCAATTAAGTATGTAGCCAAAAAGGACCCTACCCATCCCGGCCATAAGCTGTTCTCGCTGCTGCCATTGGGCAGGAGGTATCGCAGTTTGCGGTGCAGCACTGGCAGAGCCTGGAAACAGTTTCTATCCAGCAGCCATCAGACAATTAAATAGACAATCAAACAGTGGATTTTTGATTGTGTTTCTTACAGGCAGCTGCTAAAGGGATTGGTGAAATCTAAAATTGAAAAGCACTTTATAATCTAGATAGATTTTTAGAATATATTAGCGCGAGCTCCACTCTGAAACGTTTAGGCGTGCGCCGTTGGCAGCATGTGCCGAGGTAAGCACAACAAGCTGATTGGCACGCCAGTCAGTCACACTACGGCATGCGCACATGGAACGCCGGAGCTGGAAGAACCCGCCTGCCTCCCTTAAATCAGTTGTTTAGGAACAATTCGGGTTCAGCATCCGAACCGTGACTCCTAAAACTGGGGTATGAACCCGAACCGTGACTTCTGTGTACTGTTACAGCCCTATTAACTGGCAAACAATTCCCCTAACCCCAGCGCAGACAATGCCAAGATTAATCTAAGACAGCCCACCACACAGGAGCAGGGTGGGACACATAAACATTAGAAAACTCCAATTCTGGTATCATTCTGGTATCCTTATTGTACTACAAGTTTTTTGTTCTTTTTCCCCCCCATTAGGTAAAAGACAAAAACTTGCAGACCATGTGGACACGATCGGGGCTGTTTTTTTATATTAAATTAGGCACAAAAAGACCAAAAACTCAAAAGAAATAACTGACTTTAACTCTGGTTTAAACTCAAAACGAACTACATCAATGTGGTGGTAAATGTGTTATTTGAAAAACTACAAATTCAGAGTAAAGTCGGTGAAAACTTGGATTTTTTGTCACATATGGAAAACTGGAGTTAACGGCCCTGAGAAGACTTTACATTATACCACAACTAAGGTCAGAGGAATATTGTTTGAGGATAATGGCTGTGACTCTTCCACTCCCATCAACTGGTTGTTTGCTTGTAGTGTTGATGCCTGAGAAACTGAAGCGCACTGAACAGTGGATTCATTGTCCCTCTGGATAACAGCATCAACTACATACATTAAACCTTATGTAAAATACTGAGACAAAGTAAACCAAATGCAATACGAAAAGAGTTTGTGTGTTTTCTCACACCAAACCGTCGCATAGAAAAGACAAAAAACAACCCCTAAGCCTCCAGAACTCAAGACATAAGCCATTAAAGGGATTTGGTGTTAAAGTCCGAGGGGTTTGAAGTAACGGGATGATAAAACGAGTCCCCGTGAAAATCTGCCCTCCCCCTCCACACTGTGTCTTTGGTCCAAGCAGGACTGTGTCGTGTAGCGTTGCATGCTTGGCACTCTGGATTTCTATAAGAGAGGGGCAAACGTAAAACACACCTCCAGACCTGATTTCTAATTACAGGAATGTAAATGAGCAGGATGCACCCTGGGAGAAAATAACTAAAGGTATTCAGGTGTGGAATCTGGATACCTTTAGTTATTATCAATTATCTAAGATAGAGCGCTTTCATGACAAATCAGTTTTTCTGGTTTGGGAGCAACAGGTATTTCTCCACTTGAACAAACTAAATGAAGAATTCTGTATTTTAAAGAAATATTCGGAACATTTATGAAAAATGTAAATCACCAAAAACCCCAAATCTCCCAACAACAAATCCGTGAGTTAACGTAACGATGGTTTTGCACTTTTAGACGGATTGACTGTAATAAGCTTAGAGTTAATTGTGTATGCTCAACAGACAACTGCTTACATCAGTTTCACTGTGGTGTTCGACCTTCCAGGCAGCCACTGGCTTCCATTCATCTTACGATGAGGTTCGACTTTCTGGGCAACCATTGGCTTCTATTTATTTCACTATGGCAGTGGTTCTCAAAGTGGAGGGCGAGCCCCCCTAGGGTGGAGAAGAGCGGCTGCGGGGTGGTGTATGGATGTTGATCAGACCTTAAGTTTCATAAATATGACTCACGCGGTGACATAGACAAACAAAAGTGCTCCGATGCTAGCAAGGCTATTTTGCTAACCTGATTTTTTTTTGTTTGTTTATTTAAATCGCCCGTATTGGTAATGATTGATAAAAATGAAATACACTTTTGCTGGGGTGGGGGCGGCATGAACTCTGTTCAGGTTCTGAAGGGGGCTGACAGAAAACGTTTGAGAACCACGGCACTATGGTGTTCATCCGTTTCACTATGGTGTGCAACCTTCGAGGAAGCCATTGGCTTCTATTCACCTTATGAGCAGCGTTTTCCCATTAACTACCTAGACTGCAGCGGCCCGTGAGTGGATTATCTGGGATATTTCTTTAGTGTAATTGTGCTGATTTTGACTCACGTTCTAATGGTTTCAACAGGAGTATAGAGGTTCTCCCCTATGCGTATTCCCTGTCTGCCCTTTCAGGGCTAATGAGACATCACTTATACCCCTTTTCCACCGAGGCGGAGCTGGTGCTGGTTCGGAGCCAGAGCCAAGTTTCAAATTGGTTCTTTCGGTTTCCCCAGTGAAGCACCAGCCCGGAGCCAGGAAAAGTGGTTCTTAAGTAGCACCAACTCGTTGCTGGGCTAGAAGTAAGCACCGCTTACATCAGCGGCTGGGGGCGGGGTTACCGTGACCGACAAGACAAACAGTTTTCACTTCTGCTTCTTACACCAACGCTTAATACATTTTTATTTAACGGCAATGTGATCGTTTATCAGCAAAGTTGATGCTAGGAGGGTAGCAACATGCTGAGGCTAAAGTTGACACGTTATTGTTAAAAATAAATGTCATGTACGTTCCGTTACTCTCGCTCGTAATCTCCGTCCATACAAACTACGGCGAACATAAATAGCAACGCAATGTCCGCGGTTGTTGTCGGTGTTTGTGTTCAGCGCTGCCGCGCCAGCATTACCGGGAAAGAAGTGACGTATACGGTCACATGAGTCCTGGCACTGTGCTGCTCCTTAGCAAGTGGAAACACAAATGGGTTCTTAGAAGGCTAGTCAATCGAACCAACTCTGAACTGGCTCCAGCACTGGCTCTGAACCAGCACCCGGCTCATTTTGGTGGAAAAGGAGTCTTATGAACGTAGCACACTGTGAGAACCAACACTTTGTTTATCATCCCCAAGATCTTCTTGACGCGTTCAGTTTATGCTAAGGGATGTCGACCTGGCTGAAGCCCTCTCAGCTTCAAGGTCGTATTTCTAATTAAAATAAGAAGAGACTGCAGTTCTGAAAACAGACACTTCTGTCTTGAAAATGACTGCCGCATCTGTGTCTCTAGTTCATTCAGCGAAAGAAAAGTGTCGGGATCAGTGAGTGTTGAAGGAAAGGAGCTTTGGAAAACAGGAAAACTAATCGACAGCTACTTTGATAGTCAAATTATCGTTAAAATTATTTTTTTGGAATAAAAAAAAAAAGCCAAACATTTGCTGGTCCCCGCTTCTCAAATGTGAGAATGTGATGCTTTTCTTCGTCATACAGGACAGTAAGCTGAATATCTAGGTAAAATAAGACATTTTAAGATGTCACACCTCGTGCTGTGGGAAATTATCACGGGCATTTTTTTGTTTGCCATTTTTCTAACATTTTAATTGATTAATCAATAATGGAAATCATTAGTTGCCGCCCTAATTATGGGTATTAAGTCTCCATCTCAGCGTCCGTGTATAAAGGTTGTCGCCTGTCCAGTGATCCGTGTAACCCACCTCCAGATCGGGGTCGATCCTGCATGTTCTGTGGGTTGCTTGGTGGAAAAGGGTACATCTTGCCTGACATCATACGAAACCTCCCTATTTATGTTGTGCTGCTGTTTCAGTCTCTTAGTTTTGATTTTAAGAAACAATCCATTCAAAAAATAAAGCATACTGTCAACACTAATAATGTACAATTTATTACACCCCTACGTTTTGCTTGACGAAGATCCCTGTTTTAGTCTTGACATCAGAGCGGCAACTACTGATTATTTTCATCACTGATTAATCTGCCGATTTTTTTTCTTGATTAATCGATTATTAGTTTGGTCTATAAAACATCAGAAAACAGTGAAATATGTCCATCACAATTTCCTAGAGCCCACGGTGAGGTCTTCAAATGTCTTGTTTTGTCGTACAGTCCAAAACGCACAGGTATTCAGAATAATATAATGCTATTTCTCACATTTGAGAAGTTGGAACAATCAAATATTTGGCATCTTTGCTCGGCAATTGACTTCAACGATGAATTGATTATTAAAACAGTTTAAAAGTTGCTGATCAATTTTCCTTCCATTGACCGATCGCTGCAGCGCACCTTGACATCATGCTGGGGGGATTGTGGTTGATTCTTTTCTCCACCATCACGCTCATGCACAGTGTTTTTTTAGTGTCTAAAAATGATGGTTGATGGGAAGACTAAACCTTAAGAGAGACTGTGAATCACACTACTCCTCGGAGGAGAAACATATTAGTAGTACAAGAGACAAAGCCTGTAGATGAAGGTGTGGTGTAGACGAGGACCTTGGTTTAAGATAAACACTGATATTCAAACGCATTACAATACCTTAGACTACGCAAATACTTTAGTGACATCGTGTACTCTACTGCTTGACATGTGTCCCATTCGTGCATGCTTATGTAAACAGCTCGACGCAGGGGACTCGGCCGCTCACCAGGTTCAGTGACTGTCGTTCTAGTTTCAGTGCCGGGATCAACAAGCCGAACGCGGGGCCCTGGAGTAAGAAGTGTACGATTCGGCGCCTTCGTCCGTCCCCACTGGTGCGTGCCCGGCGTTCGGGGTTTTTTCCCTTATCCGAAACCAACGGGCCGAGGATAGAGGGGGTTGTACGTTGATCATTCCGCTCACTTTCCAAGAAAAACAATGCCAAACGCCCACTGGTTCCATCTGCTCATGTGCGACCTTCTGCTGCCATTGCCCTGTCATATATAATCGTCTTTTGATCATTTGCGGGGCTTTGCCGCTCTGGTTGGACAAAATGGGTATTTGTCCAAATGGGCATCTAGGGCCATGATGTTCAGAACCACTCAGAGTCGGCTTACTGATATGGAAAAAAAACAGTTTGACCAGAAAACCCGACATTGATGGAGAATGGAAACGTTTGCCTGCTGGCACCTGCACCTTTTTTGTATTATTTGAGGTACAGCGCAGAGTAAAAGGTCCACTAACTGCCTTTTAGAAAATGACTTTCCCCCTCCTTTGCGTCTTTTGTGCACACAAAGCAGTGGTTTTAGTCCTCATTGTTCCCGTGCGGTCTCTGCTAATTGCGACGAGCGACTGACCACAGGTGCAACAGTTCCCTGAACAGGAAAACATCTTCGGTTGGTTAAAAAAAATGGGTTGTTTTTTTTTCAGTGGACACATTCACAAATTAAAACAAAAAAATAATAATAGCTTTTTAAAAACAGTATATAGATTTGGTTTCGGGGTAGAGTAAGGGGTTGCGAAGTTGTGAACGGCACACAAAATTTGCACTTTGCTGAGATTACGATGGACATTAATGAAAAGCAGTAAATGTGTGTGTTGATGACGGTGAACGGAGGACCAAACTGTAGGAAGCTTTTTTCCCCGTTCATCACAGCAGGGCAGATTTGTGATCATGTGTAACCTGACGTGAACTCTCTGGATTTGCAAGGCAACACACATAGTTACTGCCTGCCACTGGCACACAGTGATAAGACACATTTTAACGGGATAGGGGATTTCTTTTAATAAGCTGCTTGTGGGTTTGACTCTTTATGATCATCTGCAGGAGGTCATAGGTCATCCATCATCATCCAAGTACTACAACATCTCTGTCACACACACACACCTACCTGTCTCTGGGGTCGATCCAGCTGGTGCACTGGTTAATGTGGTCAACGTAGTAGACTTTGCCGTCAAAGTCTCTGGCTTCCTCCCAACCCTCAGGTAGTGGCAACTCCTTCCTTGGCATGTCAGGCGAGTCTCCATGTAATTAACTCCCCTCTACTCAAAATCCTAACGAAGGGAAACCGTCGCTTTTCTCTGTCATCATCATCACCAACAATATCAGCAGTTATTCCCGAAATCCCCGGGCTGGCGCGGTTTGGATTAGGCCATAATAATAATCCATAATAATCCACAGATTAACACTGAATCAAACCTCAAAGGGGGGTGTGTGGGGGGGGGGGGACTATCTCAGCGGATAAAATAGTCCCTGCAGGCTGCACTTGTGCGCCGATTCATCCCTGTGAGCGTCGAGTCACCCGCAACACAAACGCAACGGTCGCAACACAAAACCGTGATGCTGTGTGACGCGTTTTTCCAGATGTGAGCGCGCGCGTTTGCAACTCCCCCCCCCCTCTCAAATAGCGGGGAAAACTTTTGAGGCGGCCCGGTGGCGACTTAGAAAAGCGGAAAAGTAGCGTTACGGAGACCGCACGGGCCACAACACACGGGACGGAGGGACGGTGCTGCACCGCCGCCGCCGCCGCCGCTCGTGCTTCAACGTAAACAGAGAGGCAGCCTCACGTCGAGGTCCACAAACCGCCAAACACAACCAAACCCGAGGGCAGCGGTGTGTCCGGAGCAGCGGTGTTTCACGGCGAGAAACCGCCCGGGTGGCTTTGAAAATCCTCCTCCAAAAAAAAACAAACAAAAAAAACAAACTAGGCTCGTTGCTTCTTCTCGCCTAGGCCACCATGTTTAGCAACAGTAACCGATGCTAGCCGCCAGCCGCGGGGTAACGAACTGTCTGGACACCGCTTAGGGGAGAAAGTGACGACCGTAACCCACAACCGTCAAGATCCGGTAAATCCGCGACAAACTTCTTTGTTATTTGTTCAAGTATCCACTTAAAACCGGACTGGATGGAAGCAGCGGCGGTAAAGTCTCTCTCAGTCCCGATGACTTCGGCCGGCGCTGTCAAGGTACATACATTCACCATTGGCTTCCGGGTAGGATTTCAAAATAAAACCTCTGTTGACATATTCAGCCAGTAAAACAAAAAAAAAGACTTCCGGTCACAATTTCCCAATTCAGAATATCTATCAGATGCAATATATACATGGTTTTAAACACAAAACTTTACCCAACCGTCGCTCTTTGCTTAGATTATGGCTGATATTTACAAAAATCAATCAATGTGTGTGTTGCGTTGATTAACTGGAGGCCAAAATGCAGATTATGTCTCATTTATCACATTGGTCTTGTTTACTATCTCTATGTGTAAACTGCTATCAGTATTCTGCTGAACTTGTGAAGTGGCATACATAATCACAGCCTATCCCTCTCCTATTGTCTATACAGTGCCACGGAATATGTTATTTTAAAAAGAATTCTACAGTTTTCCTATTGATGACAATCTGCAAGAGGTTAAAGGTCAACCCACTTCTTCATCCTACTCCTGTTATCCCTGCAGTGACATGAATAAACCTGTCACAGTTTTTCCCCTGTTGTTTTGTCCATTTTCGTTTAGTTTTGTTTACTGTTTTGTTGATTATTCTATTCATTTATTGCATTTATTCTTGGCATCCTAACGGCTGTGGCTGTTTTTGACAGTTTTGAATCTTTAATTTGCGTTTGATACTTATATTTATTTTCATATAAATTATGTGTTCTATAGGTAAGAGCCTACTGGCCTTCACAGGTGTCTATATTAACAAACCTTCAAGCCCACAGCACCCTCTGGAGGCCGGCGTGCTGAACTGCTGCAGGGATCCTCTTCATGCTGAGCGATGAAGACTGACTTCAGGTCGGTTTTTTTATTTTAATGAAGCTTGGAGGGATGACTCCTGACAGCCCTGTGTCCCGATACCTAAGAAATCACACCATTTGCTTTGAAGGTGAGACAGACAGGCCACAGGAAGCAGCTGTTCCACCTGGTCTGATTTGTCGTTACTTAAATGCTAAGATTAAAGAAAAAAAAAGAAATGAACTCATTGACTGAAATACTATGAATATTGCTATATTACATTAGCGAATAGATTATGGAACCGAAGGCTGCTGAAAAAGAAGTTTGAATCTTGAACTCAAAGCTGTTTGCAGACACCATTGATCCGATTTGGACAAAGTAAGATGAAGCACTTTAGTAAACGTGTGCATGTTACTGATTGGCATTTTGGCGCTGCGCTCTGGTTGTTATCAGATATGTAACCACTTTGCATGGTCATCACACCAGTGCTCACTCATGTAAATTGCCTGTGAGTTAATAATTTTACCAGAAGCTTTTTTTTATGTTTTATTTGATGGTGTCTATCTGTGGGAGAGTTTGTCCAAATCTAGAAGGACTGGCAGCACTCAGGGATAATTTTTTGGTGAAACTTGACGTGTTGATTAGTTTAAGACTGTTTGACGCAATCGCCCCCTCTGGTGTCCCCATGTTCGAAAATAAAAGCCAAAAAGTGCCCTCTTGGATGCCCCTATGGTAGATAAAACATGATAAACCGCCCTCTACGGTGGCCCAATGTGCAAGAAAAAGTGCCCCCTAGGGGGCCCTTCCAGTGGAGAAAACGTGATGAATGCCCTCTAAGGGGGCCCTTCCAGTGGAGAAAACGTGATGAAGTGCCCTCTAAGGGGGCCCTTCCAGTGGAGAAAATGTGATGAATCCCCTCTAAGGGGGCCCTTCCAGTGGAGAAAACGTGATGAAGTGCACTCTAGGGGGCCCTTCCAGTGGAGAAAACGTGATGAAGTGCCCTCTAGGGGGCCCTTCCAGTGGAGAAAACGGAGAAAACGTGATGAAGTGCACTCTAGGGGGCCCTTCCAGTGGAGAAAACGTGATGAAGTGCACTCTAGGGGGCCCTTCCAGTGGAGAAAACGGAGAAAATGTGATGAAGTGCACTCTAGGGGGCCCTTCCAGTGGAGAAAACGTGATGAAGTGCACTCTAGGGTGGCCTATAAATGGAGAAAACACGACGCGGTGCACTAATGTGAGCTGTTCAAATGGAGAAAACGCGATGTGGGGCCCTCTAGCTCGTCCTACATGCTAGAAAATGGTTTTGGAACCACGAATGCATCACAACTCTCTACGGCGCCCCAGAGCATTCAGCTGGTGCGCCTTTTGTTTTTAGTTTTCTTTCCCCCCTCAGACAGCCTGAGACCGGCCCTGCTGCCACAGTGGTGCTGGCACAAGCGCTGCCAAAAAAGAAATGAACCCAACTACTGTGTGACTTTTTTTGGTTCAGTATGTACCGGATCTGCACGGGTAGGTACTGCTTCCAGGAAAGAGCCACAAAGGCGCTCACCTTCTCCTGCCTCCTGCCTCCTCTACAACCTGAATCCGTCTTCCACCACTGTTGTGCAGGGCAACAAAAAGGTGTGTGGGGTTTTTGTTTTTTTGAAGAAGAAGAAAAGGTGTGACAGGGTATGAAGAAAACTCGAACCTTTTGTGAAAGTTTCCTCTTTTTGCGGAGTTTTGATGGGCTGACTCAGAAACCACAGGTTATGTTTGTAAAGCCAATTAAAGAAGAACATTAAACACTGCAAACTAAGACCTGACTTGACCCTAGATGGAGCACTTCGCTTGAGTCTCCTCTCGCGGATGGAGCACAGGCCGGCACCACCGCGACCTGACCGCTCAACGCTGCTCTCCGCCATCCACACCTCGACCCTTATTTTGCCCGACGGACAAACAGATCCAGGTCACACATTCAATTTCAGCTGTTGCGTGTTTGACGTCCCGCACGCACACGCAGACAGGTGCCGGGCGGGGTGCGTCCGGCGCCTTCAGGGCCTATCGGGAAATATCGCACATTATTCTTCAGCGCGCCTAAGCCCACACAGTGGTGAACTAAGATGGTTTTAAATTACATCAGATTCGCCAACGTTTAGAGTAGTGGTCTGTTACATGCTATTGTTGCATATTTGTGTACAGGTTAACTATTGAATCAGTGCCACTTAATTTCTACAACGGAGCTTCTATCAAGGCTTTCTTATTCCACTTCACCAGGCTAAACTTAAAAAAACCCCACAAAAATAGATTTTTTGTAATGGTGACAACTTACTAAATGAGAGGCACCCAGGTGGAACGGTGAGGTTACAGGGAGCAGAGGTGAAGAAGGTGCAGGACTTTAAGTACTTAGGGTCAACGGTTCAGAGCAATGGAGACTGTGGAAAAGAGGTGAAGAGGCGAGTGCAAGCAGGTTGGAACGGATGGAGAAAAGTGTCAGGTGTGTTGTGTGATAAAAGAGTATCAGCAAGAATGAAAGGAAAGGTGTTCAAGACGGTGGTGAGACCAGCGATGTTGTACAGCTTAGAGACAGTGGCACTGAAGAAAAGACAAGAGGCAGAGCTGGAGGTGGCAGAGCTTAAGATGTTGAGGTTCTCTTTGGGAGTGACGAGGACGGACAGGATCAGGAACGAGTCCATCAGAGGGACAGCTCATGTTAGATGTTTCGGCGATAAAGGCAGAGAGGCCAGATTGAGGTGGTTTGGACATGTTCAGAGGAGAGACTGTGAATATATTGGTAGAAGGATGCTGAGGTTGGAGCTGCCAGGCAGGAGGTCTAGAGGAAGACCAAAGAGGAGATTTATGGATGTAGTGAGAGAGGACATGAAGTTAATTGGTGTGAGTGAAGAGGATGCAGAGGACAGGGTTAGATGGAGGCGCATGATTCGCTGTGGCGACCCCTGAAAGGGAACAGCCCAAAGGAAAAGAAGAAGAGGTGACAACTTACTAAATGTGTAATTCACCCGGGCTGAAAAAACTAAATAGCTTTACATGTGATCATTAACAGGCAACAAACTAAATAATTGTAATCTTTTCCAGCAGAATTACATACCTGGCATTGTAAAGAGGGCTTTGAAACAATATTTAGACAATAATGAGGGGGGGGGGTGAAATTTACAGGAGATATAACTGAACAATGAATACGATGAAAATGCGAAATTTAGGGAATTCTTACTCTAAATACTAAGACAGTGTTACAGTTTGGTCGGTGGCTAGACCATAATTTCATAGCTGGTTGGGTGGACTTCTGCTGGGGGAATTTGTACTCATGACCTCAGTATATTTCTAAAAATCCCGATAAAGAGCCCTGGTCAGAAGTGCAGCATGCTGATTCGCATCTGACCCATAGTGCCACAGTTTTGTGCCCTATGTGGAAGTTAGTCACTGCTTTTTCTGTTTTTTCTTCCTATGAAGCGAGTCAAACAAGCGCTTCTAAAGTGGGGTTTGAATGCAAATATCTCTAGTCGTCTTATTGTCCCTTGCAAGTGCAACTGAACGTGCAAGAGGACGGAATTTCCAGAGACGCGCCGGAGTTTACAAGCAGCACTTGAACGCGGCATTCCGTCTCGGGAACAAAAACAAGCGGCGAGCGCCCGGTCACATGCGGCGCGTCCGGCGGCAGCACAGCAACCAGAAGACGGAAGCGGCCGCCAGTCTCCGCGCTCTCGGGTGGCCAGGAAGCAGTGCCCCCCCCCCCCCCCCCCTCGCCGGGTTTCCCCGCTCCCAGCCGCCGATCCGCGCGCTCCACACATGGTTCTCCTCCGGCACATCTCCGTCGCCCTGACCGCCGCCGTGGCTGCCCTGGGCTCCGCTCTCTTCATCGCCTTGAACTTCTTGTACAAGAGGCGGATGTGGTCACCGCAGGCGGAATACTGCACGATCAAAGAGGTGAGACCCGGTGTTGTCGTGCTCTTGCAACTATTTACCTCGGACGGGAAGGTGGTGGGAAGGCCGATGTCACGTCTGACAGGCTGAATGAATGAATGAATCACTGCGGGATTGTGATGAACAGAATTGAGAGGCTGCTGCTGCTGAAGAAGAAGAAGATGACGCTTCGGGAAGACATAACAGTGATAGTGGTGATGAGGAAGATGATTTTGAATGGTGATAATGTGTTAAAAACAATAAGATGTGAATGGTGAGGATGATGATGATGACGAAGAGGAGGAGGATGAATAACTGACGTGTTGTTGATGATGATGATGATGATGGTAACACTGGTCAAAAATGTGTAAGTAGGGAGAATAATGATGATGAGGAAGAAGATGATGATGGCAATGAATGAATGATTGTGGTCGTGGCGATGAAGACTTTGATGTCAGTGGGGAAGATGATGGTGGTGGTGGTAGCTGGTCTGACAGAAGAAGATTTAATGTCTCACAAGGCACAGCGGAGATGACCTGGCCGTTGAAGAGGTGGCGGTGGTAAGGATGCAGATGCGGGCTGAGGATGTTGCACAAGCAGATGATGAAGATGTGGAAAGCGGGATGGCTTCCCAAATGGCGATAATGCACAGATGTGTACTTCAGGCAATAGAAAAGTTTGGTCAGCACTGGAGTGTCTGTTTCCTGCAGGCAGGAATGAAGCAGCAGGGGACTCGAGGGTCCTTTAATGAGTGGTTCTTCGGCGGAGCACTACAGCATGCATCTCTTAATAAAATCTATTTGCATGCCTCTAATCTTGTTTCCTGGATCCAATCAGCAGAAGCCTGTAATGGGCTTAGCCTGCGTTATCTGGCTCAGCCTGTCTTGAGAGGATAATGCTGTCGGTGTCTGCTGTAGAGGAGACGTAAAATGTTTTCATGCCGGGAGCCACAGTGCGTCCAGGGGCTTTGTGATCACGTCTGCGGCTTCGGGAAAGCAGGGGACGGCGTGCTTTCGACCTCAGGGAGTTTCGGGGTGTGTGTGTGTGGGGGGGGGGGGGGACCAGCGATCACAGAAAAACCAGAAAAAGCTTCAGCTGCTGGATGAACAGCACAAGCAGCTCTATAGGAAAAAGTGCAGTGCGATAACTTTGGGTATGAATTGGCGCTGTATAAATAAAATTGAGTGTTATTGACTGTGCCTTCAATGTCTGTGTCCATTAAGGGTTTTTTTGTGTGTGTGTGTGATTTCTGCAGATGCATGCACACACGTAGGCGTCACGTCGAGGCTACAAGAGCAGCCACAGTAGCAGCCGAGTAGAGTATACATGTATAACCCTCAATACATTCGTAATTCCAAACCCTATTTCTGTTTTATCAATAGAGTGGCTGTTGTTCTGGCCGTTATCTATTAACTGAAATGATCATGCATCAAAATCTGGGGGTAAGGCAGGTTTTCTGTTATATATTTACAGTCAAGTCCAAGCCGAGGAAACCCTGGGGACATCGCTATCACGTCGCCAGGGTTATAGTCCTGTACTCCAAGAGCTTCAAACACTTTATACAGCCGGCCACCAAACACACTGAGCTCACTCATCAGCGCGTTGTGTCTCGTGTGTTTAGTCCGCACACAAACAGATCTGCATAGATGGAAATGAGTGGTTTTTAGGGGGAGTTTTGTGTTGGAACCCCTTCTGGCATTTCAGAGAAATCTAGTAAATCGGCAACTGAAGTGGGTAGAGAAGATGCCGGTACAAAATAAATCATTTAATCACAGAGGAGACTCCTGGATGGTTGAGCAGGAGGGGCCGATGATGTGTGACAGCATCGTGGTTTCCTCCCTCCTCTGTAAAAGGGGTGTCCTCGAGCGAGGCGTTCCTGGAAGATCCAGCAGTGCAGAGCTGAGAAACAACAGAAAGCATTACAGTATCACTGCCTGTTTACGAGACATGTCTGAACCGGCGGAATCGAGTTTCAAGTCTAAAAGGAAAATCTGTGAAGTGTTTGAACTGACAAGGGGGGAGCGGGAGATAAGTGGGCAGTGTGCTGGCTTGATTTGAAAAGTGTCCGATCCATTTTATCAACCAAAGAAACGTTCGAGATTCATAAAAAAAAAAAAACTAAAACCATTTGGGATGTTTTTTTTAAGGTCCGAAGCTTTAGATCAACGTCTCCTGCATACTCTCGAACAGCCGATAATGGCTGGAAGGATGGGGAGCAAGCTGGCAAGAGGTAATCGCTTTGCGCAAAGGCCATGCTGAAGATGCTGCAAAAAGGGAAAGAGGGAAAAGAGGCCCACGCTGTGCAGCCTCAGCAGCCTCAGAGCTGCTCAGCACTGTCAGGGTTTGAGGTTTGTCTCCCAGCGGGCTGCATGAGCTAGAAATACACGGAGGCAAGCTGCAGATCTGTCAAGGCAAGCGTGTTTATCTGACGCCGCGTTTACCAAGCAACACCGCTCAGGGGTTACAGCCAGAAACATGTCGGACGGAATTTCTTTCTTCACCAAAATACCTCAAATCCTTCATCGGACCTCTGTCTGCTCGCAGGGTGGCTGCGGTGAACTTCTATGTGTCGAGGAATCAAATTAGAGCTGATTCCCGAGGGTATGCCTTTGCAGCTCCTTTAAACGCCTCGTTAAGGCCCGAGCACCAACAAAGTTGAAATGAAGCGACATTTTTAATAAGGCAGCTGAAGCTGACGCATCTCCGCTCTGAAGGGTCTGATTGGGACTGCTGATTAACCCTCCACAGAGCTGCAGCCGCACGGCACGAATAAGGACTGACCCTGTGTGACGTGTCAAGGAGATGACTGACACGTGCGCGATCACAGCCGGTGTCTCTTAGGGCGTTTCCACACCTGCATTGTTTGGTCCGAATCCAAATTCCAGGTGTGAAACCTGCCTCGGACCATGGTCCGGAGGTGGTCTCGGTCCGGATCCAACGTAACAAAGGTTCGGCTCGTTGCCAGTGTGAAAGCATCGTCTGCGCGGTTCGGACTTTCAGACCGTTTACAGGAAGTACCCCAAACCACAGAAGAAGACGGAACTACCAGACCTGCCCCAGAAGAGCGCAGGGAAAATGAGGCGTGGTAGCGCACGGGGAGAGGACGAGACGAGGTTTTTAATTGAAATACGGTCTGAGGACATAATGAGAAGTCAACTGGGAAAAAAACGCACAAACATTCAGGATTGCTTGCAGTCTCCTCCTCCTCTGTTCGCACAACGAGGACGTTCATCTGGCGGGTTTGAACGAGCCGCAGACAGAGTTGGTGCTGCAGACAGTAACGCCACAGCAGTAACAGCGTAGTGGCAACAATATGCGCCTGTTCATTTGACTTGTCGAAGTTACAACACGCTGACGTCAGACGCACGTCCGCCAACAAACCAATCAGTGTTAAGATGCAGCCCACATAACCGATGACGACAGGACGCAGGCACGTCGTGTAAAGTTCTTTAGTGCGCTCGCGTGATTGCAGTGTGAAACCAAAACGAACCGAATGTATAAAGCGCATCAAAACGTGAACGTTGGTTCGGACCTTGGTGCGGACTGTCAGGTGTGAAAACGCCATTAGGCGCCGAGAGAGTGTTCGAGGTTTGAATCCGGCTGCTAACCTTTACGGAGTGTCCGCCACTGGTCTTTCTGCAGATACAGGCGGCTCGGTGAAAGACCTTCTTTGCATGCGCTTTCAGCTCTGACCTAAAGAGCAGGGTTACCGTGATGTCTTTATATTAAACTACGATAGCGTGAGTTTGACCTCTAGAGGTTCGCAGAAGTTGATTCATTTTCCTGACCATTATGAAGTGTCTTTCGCAAACCCAGGGTCGGTTTCCAAACTGTCTAATGCAGCTTGATACCTGGGGATGATACGGATGTGTCGGGCATGACGTTGAGAGATAACTGGCGCTCGCTAATCTGCGAAGTTCCCCGCAGTTGGTTTTATACAATCAGCGGTACAAATAATGGTTATTAGGGCTGCGATCATCTCTGTTCTCTGCCTGCAGGAGGAGGAGGAGCGCGGGAAGCGCCGGGTCCTGGTCCTCGGTCTGGACGGGGCCGGGAAGAGCAGCATGTTGCAGGGTTTGACCCCCGGGGAGTCGGCGGCTAAGAGGGGCCACTGCCGGCCCACCCGCGGCTTCAACTTCATGAGCCTCAACGCCCCCACCTGTCAGCTCGACTTCCTGGAGAGTAAGCCTCCTTCTGTTCCTCCAAGTCCACCAGTGCTCAGGGCTCTGTGTGGAGCTGAGAGACGGCTTTGATGTTTTATCAAACAGCGTCAAGTGGAGAATTGGAAAGAGCTTTTATTCCTCTGTTCAGCACAGTTGGCCTGTTTGTTTAATTCAACTCACAATTAGCAAGTTGTTTAATGAAACAACTCCACAGAGATGCAGGTTGACGTGCCGGTTGCGGGCAGTGAGAGTCCGAGGCAGTGACTGAAAACGGCCTCAGAATTTGCCTCGATTAGAATGCAGCGTGGTTAGCATGCTAATGCTAGCATTATAACCTACTCACAGTTATTGTTAACATGCTAACATTTAGAATGCATTTAGCCTATTAAGCTTTTCGGTTTGTTAACATTTATCGCGTTAGACTCTTCACATGCACACAGCAACACAATGCTAACAGTGAGTTGCCACACTGACGTCTTAGCACGTTAGCAAACGGACGTCAGCGTGTTAGCATTAGCTCATGCACAGTAAAGACAGACTTTGGCACTGTGTGAAAGAAAAACAAAAGAAACCCCAGCCTCCTCCGTTCATTTCAGTGAGGCTTTGGCGACCAAGCAAAAAAACGGGTGGAATCGGGCGGGCGGCATCCGTTAGCTGAACCGCCAATCGGACCGCCACATCCACTCTATGCAGCGATCGGCCAGGTGTCCTGGGTTACGAAAGTAAGCCGGGTTTGAGCTTCACTCTCACCCTGAATGGCTGGTGTGAGGGAAACACAAACCGGCCACGTTGTTCGGCGTTGCATCATTTGAATGCTTCGAAGATGAGGCGCAGTCGTACCAATCTGAGGAGCAACTGTGACAAGATGGTTCCTTTTATGGTGTGTCAACCTGCGATAGTGCACGTACCTGACTCAGTTTGTGGCTTTACACTATGTGTTGCTCTTCAGCTGAGACTGACGGGGATGAGGCCATTATTTTAAGAGGTATTCTGTCGTGAACTTAAACCTGGCCGTAACAGAACTGTGTGGCCACTAGGGGGCAGCGGAAACAAGCTGTGAACCCAACACTGACATACCGTCACCTTTTGAAGTTGATACTTGTGAACAAACAGTTGGTTATTTCCACCTCCGGCAGCGACGTGACGGCTCACCGGGAGTCGTGTCCGTGTCGCCTGGCGAGCGTCGGTCCGGCGTTCTCTCCCTGTTCGCTCGGTGTTTGGTCTCCAGCAGCTCCTGAGGGGAACATCTGGCTCTGTAGCTGCGAAAACGCTCCTCTACGGTCACCTGCTAACCTCTAAACGGTGTCTGTCTGCTGTTTGCTGCTGAGCAGGTCGCGTGCAGCGGCTTTTTACAGCCTTTTCCCTGAAAACGACGCCATGAGAGCGGAGACAGGGAACCGGAGCAGATAAACAACGAGCTGAAACTCACTACAAATCTCCGGTTAGGCCGACACGAGCGGCACATTCAGCTGATAGTTCTCTGTTATTACCAAAACATCGATCACAGCAGCTTTAACTGTTAAGTAACTTCAGTGGTAATATGTTTTCATCCGGGTCCGGCTGTTGTTCAGAACCTGATCCAGATTTCAGTTGTTTGCCTCCCTGAAAGCTCGCTGCATCCATCACTGCCAACGCAGAGGCAATCTCTGGCACCTGCTGTATTGTCCTTATTTGTTCAGTGACTGAGGGAAACGTCCAGCAGTTTCTGTTCAGTATCAGGTAACATGGAGGTTTACACTTAAACGTGTCACAGAGCACCTTAGAAACTGTAACTGTGACCTTGTCGCAGATATTTAATTTCACTCAGATGATCAAATCAGGCGGGTCCCAAAAAGGAGTATTTACATAGCAAAAAATAAATCCTGCTAATTAGCATTCCACTGAAAGTCATTGCACTGAACTCAAATAGCATTAATGACTTTCCTCTTCATTGAGACCAGTCTCAGCTGCAGTCGGCCTCAGGATGGGTTTCTGTGGATGTATTCGGAGGAGTGTGTCACACTCAGCAGCTGATCTATTCGTGATCTGAACGCAGAGGCCGGTGGGTTTCTAGAATCCCTTTCTCCTCTCTGGAAGTAAGAGGAACACGTGTCACCGCCCACTCAGTCAGCACACTTCAGTGGCCCCCGGGTGCAGCAAACGCCGGGAGTCTTTGTCTCGGGGACATTGCTGCAGAGGCACGTTGGCAGCTTGGCGCACACGCACGGCACACCAGGAGCAGCACAGTGGCAAGTTCTCCTCATCACGTCCTCTGGGGAAATCAAGCTAAAGGGCCTTTAAACTCTAAGGGAAAAGATGCAGATCAGATCAGTCCGGGAAAGTAGTTTTAGGCTTTGAGCAGCTGAGATGTGGGTTTGTGTTAAAGTGACAAAAAAAAGAAACCAGTGTCAGGAAGACGTTGCTATCATGTTAACCAGACTGTGTGTGTGGTTGGGGCTCATAATTCAGGTGGGGAAAAAAAAATAAAAACACTGTTTGTGTGAAGGAAATCCTTTGTGAGCTAGTCCACTCTGATGATGACGAAGGTTTCAGGAACCTCAGGATGTCTTTCACACTAATGTTTAATGAAGCTCGGCCGGGGACACAATGATATCAGCAGTACAAGGTGAAGCCAAAACCAAGTCTGGAGATTTCTTCCTGGGCCACAATATTCATCCCTTACTAGCCCTGTAGTGTCTAACGTGTCCTCCCTGCAAAGTTATGCTTTTCTCTCCTAAATGTGGGAATTCTAATGCTCACCTAAGTCACGTTGGAATTAGGCGGTCACTTGCATTACATTTTAAGGGGAGACCGCCTGTTCTACGTCTGAGACAGAGAATGCGATCTGCTGTCCTTGAGTGTCTAAGCAACGGGGCTTCCTGTCCACACAGCTGCCGTTAAGGACGATGTTACAGATGGGGCTTGGCAAACCTGGTGCAAAAACAGCCCGGTGTGTGGTGCTATGGCTTGGGTAGCCGCTCCGAGGGCGCAGCCACACGAGCCGTTGGAAATATTGCAAAGGCAGTTTTGCCCTCAGGACCCCAACTGCAACTTAGTTCAGTGTACACACACGCGCAGCCGCACCCATATGACTCAGAGTCTGCTGTGTGTGTGTACATGTGGGCGTGTATCCAGTAAGGCGGCCTGCGGAGCAGCAGCACGAGCGTCCCGCGGCGCTCCCTCGGACGATACAACGCGAGCGTCAGGTCCACCCTCTGTACCACATGAGGTAAACAGGTTTTTACTGCTATCACATCAGCTCAAGGTACATAACTACCCAGTTTCCTAGCAACATTCTCCGTCAAGACCAGCACTAATGAATTCTTGCTGAGCTGTGCGGTGCGGTGCTAAATTCAGAGGCGGTGACGGCCTGAAGTCATGCCCGCTCGTCTGTGTGTGAGCAGTGACTCGTTTGGCCGCTGAGCGCCGGGGGGGGGGGGGCATTATAGCCGCCGGTCACTTCCTCTGCACAGCAGGATTGTGGGAAGTCAAAGCCTTCAGTCACTATGAAACTTTCCCTACCACTGAAGCTTCTAAATGAATTTTTTTGGAACAAATGTGTCCTGTGAGTGTGTAGGCTATAAACTGCGTTGGTGCGCGAGTGTTGCAGGCAAGCTTTTTTTATAGGGTTAGACTGGACCTTATGATGCCAGTTTCTCGCATTACAATGAATCAATCAGCAGTGACTCAGTCAACCATCAGTCCACAGAGAAGGATAAACAAGCTACCCGCTCTCAGATCTGACCCCTCCATGTTTAAAACGTGACGACAGAGGTGCTGCGCAGTGTTTTTGGGAACAAACAAATCCAGGAATCATGCTCAATGACATACAGTTGTGCCCCCCCAAAATGCCCTCAGTTAGAAGGAGGTGGAGCTAACACACCCTGAATACTAAAACAGTTCCTTCAAAAACCAAGAGTAATGCCTCTGAGTGCAAGAGAAGCCAAGCGAAATAAAGAAGAGAAAAGGGAAAAAGGGCCGGGCCGGAAGGCAGGCCCGCTGGTCGGGTGGGGAGCGGTGCCGCGTTGGGCCGCGGGGCGCGGGGGGGGGGGGGCATTATAGCCGCCGGTCACTTCCTCTGCACAGCAGGATTGTGGGAAGTCAAAGCCTTCAGTCACTATGAAACTTTCCCTACCACTGAAGCTTCTAAATGAATTTTTTTGGAAC
>WNGW01000031.1:2865191-2889544 GCA_011952105.1 Coreoperca whiteheadi
TTAAAATATATAAAAAAAAAAAAAAAGATAAAAAAAAAAAACAAAAAAGAAAGTACTGTATAGAAAAAAAAAAAAAAAAAAAAAAAAAAAAAAAGAAAAGGGGGGGGGGGGGGGGGGGGGGGGGGGGGATTGTAATAAAGGAGGGAAAAGAGAAAGTAAAGCAAACACACCTCGACGCTGAAGACATTCCTCCGAACACCAAGAGTATTGCTTTTCGATAAAAAACTAATAAAGGATAGAAAAGGAAAAATGCACAAAAAAAAGTTCCAAGAAGGGAAGCAAGACAGGGGAAAAAAGTTTCTAAAACAGACATCCTAAACCCTTAAAACGGAAAAAAAGAGCTGCACAGTCATATTTTGCTCAGGGCCTCGCTCTCATATCACGTCTGGAGGCAACGAGACGTAAAAAAATGAATCAGACCAATTTTCCCCAGCAGGGAAACCGTGGATAGAAATTATGGTTCCGTCTTAGGCGGCTTGATGCCCGAGTGAAGACTGGATTAGCGATTTCATTCGGGCCGGTGCACATTTATCTGTGGCCAATTAGTTTAAAAGGAGGAATGCCAACAGTTCATCAAATTCTACCCATTGATCTGCACATTTATCTAGTGAACCGACAGACTTATTTGAAATCCTTCGTTCTTTCACTGTAACACAAAAGGACACTGACAGGAAACATCTGCCACGCTGAAATGCCCTCGAGCAAGGCGACTGAGTCAGCGCCGTGTGGCTGGCTTGCTTCAGCTTGCAGCGACAGTTTCTTGTTTTTTATGGATCAATAAAAGAACATCAGGCCCGGTTTATCTCTGAAGGCACTAGTGTTTCTGTTTGTCCACACTCATATGATGTTTTGGGGTAAACATTAAACCCTTACTTAATCATGGCGACTGAGAACAACCGCTGGATCCTCCGCTGGTCGAATACATCACAACGGGCTGATAAGACCTGTTATATGATCACTGAGGTCGGACAACAATATATGGCGTCAGACGATGTTGAGGAGCAGCTTGTGGATCCAAGAGCTGATTTTGTAATTTCACACATTTGTATTGAAACGTCGATCCCTACGTCCCTTTACCGAATGACCAGAGATTGCCTCACAGGTAATAAACCTACCACAGGACCATTTTGGTGAAAGTACAAACCAAACTTGTGCGTGGAGATTTTCTTCTTGACCTTGGGGTCTCGCATCTGCGATAACAAATTCCAAACCTTTGACCGCAGCCCATGGTCTTCTTCAGCGACTGGAACGTGACCGAAATATGAAAGCGCCAACACGTGAGACAACACAAAAGACCATTTGCTATGACGAAGTTTTATGCTTGGTCACGCGATGACGCCTGAGTACGTTCCGTTTGCTGGAAAGGGCTGTGGGATACGTTTGAAGGTTTTGGGAAAACGCTAGTAAGTAAATGGCAAGTGGCTCCAGTCATATAGGGCTTTTTTACAGAGCACATTACAGGGTGTTTTTTTTACCCCTCACCCACCCACTAACCGTGATCAGTGGACACCCCCGCTCTACCTCCTGAGCCAGAGCCGCCCCAAGCAAAACCTCGAGTACGTTATCACAGATGCAATCCAAAATGAATGCCGATTCTGGAGATGGTGCCCAATTGGCCTCATGTTACACAAGCAATTCTTTTAGAAAGAAATCACAAAACAAAATTGTCTGCTTGGACTTGAAAAGCCGGGTGTTTTCATGAGCACCGTACACGTGTGCATCATGAAACACACATTTGTCGCTAGTATTGGAACTTATTTCTCTCCCTCGAAATGTCCCTATTGGTTGAGTTAAACCTCAATGGGCAGAGCCAAAAGACAACGGTTTGTCAGAGCCCGAAACCTAAGGGGTTGGAATTCAAAGCAGAAAGTGATATGTTTTATGAGACATGAACGTTTGCGTTTTCTCTGCTGCAGTCGGTGGCGGGGAGGACCTGCGGCGGTACTGGTCGGACTACCTGAGAAGGACTCACGTTCTGGTGTATGTGGTGGACTCCTCCGACAGGAGCCGCCTCCCCCTGGCTAAGGCTGAGCTGCACCGCCTGCTGAGGGTGGAGCCCCAGCTGCCCGTGGTCGTTCTGGGAAACAAGCAGGTAAACCAGATATGTTATCCCAAGTCAAGCCCATACAGCCCTTAGTTAACCATTTTGCAGACCTTGCTGTCGATGTGTTTTAGATTTTCAGATGAACCTTTTCGACCATTCTGGGCAGCCATTGGTTTCCATACAATTATCTGGCAAATAATCCATCACAGTGAACTTCAACTCTGCATCAAGTTACATTGTCGTTGCGTGTTAATGTGGTTTAATGCAGGCTGATTTTACAGGCTGCATTGCATTATAGTTTACACCGTATGGAAATGAATGGAAACCAAGGGCTGCCTGGAACAGTAAAAATAAATACATACGAGAATCTAAACCGGTACAGCACGTATATAAGTGTGAAGTATACATACAGTAATTTCTTCACAACATTGATGAAAATAGCAATGGACACAGCCACGGGACTAAACCGGAATAATCAGTCTTTCTTTAAACTAAACGCCATCACACTCTGGTGGACTGGTATTCTGGTAAAAAACACTCCAGTCAAAGGGATACTGAAGTCTGAGTAAACTAAAAAAGTGATGTCACATGAGGTTAAAAATGTCATGCAAACGTGCACAAAAAAGAGATTATGTGTTGGATCGAGCAGGAACACGTTGTTCCCTCTTCATTCATCCAGCAGTGACGGACCCGTCGGACTCCTGAAATAAACATTTCTACATTCCCTCGTCCGCTCGTATTTCTTCACTCTGTGCGTCACTTGTGGAATTATGCATGACCCTTTGAGGGAAGCAGGGGTACTTGTCAAATCTACTGTGACGTGCGCTGCATGCTTTCACAGTACTGTGTACTGAGAGTACTCCGTACGGAGATTAGAAGTCAGTGCACTCATTGTTAAGTCACTGCAGTTAAGCTGAATGCCAGCATGTTCTGAACAGAGCAGTCCGGTTAGCTTATGCAGTTTATCATGGTCCAAACATCCAAAACGAGGCATTTTAAACCACTACAGATGTGAAAGGAATACCATATCGTCCCTACTTTCATCTTCAAAAAAAATAAGAAAACTTGGCACTTCAGATATCTTCTATAGAAATAAAAAGAGAGCCTTTTTAAACCGCCTATTGGTATGAAAGTGGCTACAGAAATCCAGATTTTCTGTCAGGTTACACTGATAAGCTTTGATGTTATACATCAAAATGTTCAATACTGCCCAGTTAGCGTGGCTTTGATGATTTGCAGGTCAAAAAACACGTTAAAGGTTAAAGGCGGGCTACATTTGGTTAAATAAAGAATGTTTATTAGACGTCTATGTTACATATAACCACCACTTCTACAGCATTTAAATGACTATTTCAACATGTGGTTAGGATCTGTTACATAGGATCCTCTATTTAAAATAATAATTTGAATAATGTTGAAAAAGGTTACATGCAACCCAGACACCTTCACTTCTCAACCAACTTGAGCTCTTTTTTTTTTTTTTTTTACATGCACATGACCAAATGACTTGTGCAGTTCTGACCAAACGTCCATGGATGTTTCCCATATATATATATATTTTGGCCAAACAGCACATTATTTTAAATAAAAAATGTCCCAAACTGTACAGGGCTAAATACACAGCTTCTGTTCGTTACAGCATGGCCCGTTGTTGAAACGCTCACAACCAAGCTAAGCTAACGTGGTTGCGTGTGACAACAAGGTGCGAACAGCTAATCGCACTAGCTACAAATCGACGCTTTTTGCAAAAAAATTGAGTATTTGGAACATACTGATCACACAGCTGGACAGTGCAGAAGACCGGTATACGTAGATGGGCGCTGAACTCCCACAAGCAAAAATTAAAAAACCATAAGGAAAGGGCCGTGCTCTCCTTCTCGTGATTTTTTTGTTTTCTTAAAGCACACCAAAGGTTTTGGTTCAAAGCAGTCCCTACTGCCGCGCTGTGTTACGACAATGTAACTGACAAACATAAAGAAGACATGCCGTTTACTGTAATGGATGTCCAACTTCAAACAGGTTTCAAGTCTCTCGATTTCCTCTTTACAGTGAAATGAATGGAAGTCAATGGTATGATAGGAAAACACCTTCTTCCAGCTACAAAAAAAAAATGTTTTGTGTTGGAAAATACTTGGAATTGGATAATCTTTAAGCACATCAAAGTGCCTACACATCAAGTGAAATGGTAAAATCAAGGTTCGAGCTGTGACAGGAATGTGATGAGTATGCAGCACTCATCCCTTGTAGGCTCTCAAAGTCGTGTCCTCGCCACTTTGTGGGGGGCTGTTATCAGCTTGAATTCACCGCAGTCGCAACTGACGCCGATGGAAACCCAGTTTGTATATTTTCAACAAAAACTGGCTAAAGGTACATTTTGTTGCTAGTACAGTTAACGAACAGAGCTTGCGACAAACGAAAGCTGTGTATTTATAACCATGTTCTGGCCAAAATATGGCAAAAACACAGCCTCTGTTTGCCGATAACTGTTAGATTTTCCCATTTGACCCACAATTAAGTTTTCTTGTGTTAGTCTTGAATGGCAAACGCAAATGAACTATACTGACGACAATAAAGAGCTGTATGCCCTTCGCCTTCTTTTTCCAAGGACAATAACCAACATACATAAACGTGTTTCGTTCCGGTATTTCATCACTTGTCGCTGTGTGCGCTTTAATGGAGACAGTCATTTCTTGTCAAACTGAGTTTCACTGGCTTTGCACTCTTCACAGGACAAGCCCAACGCAGCGAGCGTGTCTGAGCTGCATGAAGCCCTGTCCCTGGGCTCCGTGACCCAGGGCAGGAAGCTGTTCCTCTTGGCTGCCCAGCTGGGCAGTGATGGAGCCCTGAGGGACTCCTGCCGGGGCCTGGACACCTTCCAGGACCTCCTGCTCCAGCTCGTCTGATCCCCCCCGGCCGCTCCGAAAGAAGAAGAGTAGGAGATGGAGGGACGAAAACAAAGGGATGGCTCAAAGCAATCTTCCTCCTCCTCTTCCTCCCCCCTGTTTAAGCTGTGGCGTAGTTGAGGCAGAGGCGGAGGGGATGACGAAGACTGCAGGAACCCGACGAGAAGTTAGATGCCGAGGAAGGAGCGCAAAGCCTTGCATCGCACCTCCTCGCCCTTTTCAAACGACGACAGTTGGCTTTCAGATAAAGCGGCCCGGCTCATCTTCCTCTTTTCTTTCCACTCGACTCGTCTTACTCACCCCAAGAAGAGGGGCTGCACAGTGAGGAGGGCGAGGACAGAAGGAGGAAGGTTTGTTCATGAAGTCTTTGACTCAGAACCTCCTGCCGCTGATTTCCGACTTTGTATATAAACTGAAATATGTCCCGTTTGTAGATGCATATACGGAGTTTGTCTGGTTTGCTAAAAATGTGTGATCAGGGAGGTCAGCGCAGAGCAGAACGGCTTACACCCCCCCCCCACGGGGACTAAAACTCCACCAGCTCTGTGAATTCCCCGTCTGGGCGTTCTGAAGATACTCGCCGACTCCTACACTGACGCTTTTCTGAGAGCCAGGGGAATGTTGTGAGGGAATTTTTAAAGCGCCGCGTGAACATTTTGAAAAGCAGTGTGTTCTTTTTCTTCTCACGAGTCTTCTGCCGTGACTTCCATCACAACCGCCCCCCTTCGGCCTTTCCATTTCCTGACCGACTCCTCATCGGCCATGCATTTAGTGCCGACTACCGCCCAAAACACTCTCAGCTCTGTCGTTTCCCGGTATCAGCCAGAGTATTCATTAAAGACGGGGTCTGATTTCAGCTGCACTCATCACTCCATCTCTGTCGATTGAAGGGTTTCAACACAGCGCGTTCAGGCCAATTTGGATGTCACCCGCTTTTAAGCACATTAGACTCCCAATCCTGTTTTTCCCCAGTTAGATCACTGTGTAGAAGACCCTTAAACAAGGACTAGTATCCAGCTGAACGCACAACCTTGAATGTGTAAATGCAGATGTGAGGTATTTGATGCTACTTGTACAGATAAACAGGAATTAGCTAGATTCGTGTTTTTAAAGCTGTATGCGTGCAGCAACGTTTGCTTGCGACACACCCTTATTTTGTAATGAATGTGAAGTTTGATTCCTCTCGATGTCCTGAATTTCTGCAGAAATGCTGTTTTCCCAGTGACCGGGAGTTCAGTGGATTGTTGTATACGTACACTTGTTTTTATAACCAGTGACGCTCTTGCCACTCTGGTTTCGTGCGTTATGTAAGTGGAACTGTTGGATTTGAATTCACGCACGCCTTTGGGTTTTGTTCCAATCTTTTAAAATGTCATTAACGTGTCAGCAGCAGTTTCTTAAACAGCAAGTGTCCATTGGGGTTATTTAGTGTTAAAGGGGAATTCTACCGATTTTACACATCCAAAATCTGTTTACAGACTCTGGGGAGTGCCACTGCATACGTGAAAACCGTTGTATATTTAGGCCTTTTGTGTCTCCGGACGGAGCCGTGAGCCTTGAGCCAGCGTCGGTCTGGTCTGGGTCTCTGCTGCAGGCCAGCGGCTCGAGGCTACGCTAGCCACTACTAGCGTAACGCAACCCGACAGTCCAGTTGCATTGTGGTTAATGTAGGCACCGGGTTTTGACAAGGAATAAGAATGCACGAAATAAAAAAAAGATGATATATCTGCTTCTGCCGCATCGTTTCTGATCCTGTTTTGGGTTTGTTTTTTGTTTTTTTTACACCTTCCATCATGTTATAGGAGTGAAATGCGAAGTCGGTGGCGTACCCTTTTAATGGCTTCAAACAATCTGCAACTGGAGTGAGATGAAGTCTCTTGTTTCACACTTTTTAAATGTCCTGGCAGCATTACTTCGGTGAAGATATTCCGATTTGATTTCAAACAGTTTTACCTTTTATTTAATCTCGCAGTCTCGCTGAGATTAAGATCTCCTCGTACGGGAGACCATGGGAGTACAACTGGAAATATGTAGCGAGAGAAGACATGCCAGTAAACATAGTTACTGTATGTACTCGAACACGTTGGGTTATAAAATCAATGCGTATGGATCTATAAGATATCTCCAAACAAACAATCTGTTAACAAGTTGAGTCTTTGCCTCGGTCTCTGCTGACTGAGCATGTCAGTGCAAACACAGATCAAATCTATTGGCCTCCACAGCTGCCTGGCCTTGTTTTGTCGGGCAAAGTTCCACAACGGGTCAAACAGGAAGCGGTTTCGGCTGCAACGTCACCCTGGCACGGAGTCGCCGTGTTGTCACAGCGCGCCGTCGCTTCTGCTGGTCACTATGACCGCGAGGCCGCATGAACACTCACAGCTCGCAGATGGCAGCTTCGTCATCTTGTAAAGCTGATTGTTGCCACGCTTCGGCAGGCAGACATTTAAAAGGGCTACACGTTCCCTAGCGGTATTGTTGACAAAACAATGGCGCTCCCCAGAGCCGAAGGTACCATTTTGTCGGTACAGGAAGTTCCCAGTAACACCGCTGATCTCACATCGTGAGGTTTTATGGGTCATCTCCCTGGTCGGAAAACCTCCACGTGTCAACATCTTCAATCCTGCCCACTGCAAATGTTACCACATGAGGACAAAAAGTGCGTGGCCAGGCTAGCAGCCTCAGGGGACTGACATGCTCATCACACATAAGAAAATGAAAATTGTTGGACGGATAAAAATGGAGAGACATTATTGCTATTCTTAGATATTTACCACTAGTGGGGCAAGACATGTGAAGTTTGTCCAGGGGGTGGCACCAGGTGGAAAGTAGTTGATTAGGGCAGTTTAGGATGTTTCAGGCTCAGCTGTTATTTTCGGTTCTAGCTGTGCTAGACTTCACTGCTGTCGCTACACTAGGTTTTAAACATCATGCAAAAAACGCTGACATGCTAACGTACTTTAGTGTTATCCCCAGTGTTGGCAGTAGTACTCGGATCCTTAATTAAAACACCACAATGTCAAAATCCTTTACACCTAAAAAAAATAAAAATTTAAATAAAAAAAAGTCCTGCATTTAAAAATATGCTTAAGTAAAAGGACAGAAGTATTATGATAAAAGTACTTGAAGTAGCAAAAGTGAAAGTACTCATTGTTGAAAATTGATATTAACATACACGAGAATATTAATATTGATGCATCTGTGTAAGAGCAGCATTAAACTGCTGCAGCGGCTCCAGGTGCAGCTAGTTTGAACTACTATTTTTACTCAGTTAGCTGGGTTTTTGCTTTAATGTGAACTGTCGGATGGTTGTATTTCTTTGGGCTTCCAAAAGCGGTATAAAATAAGACCATCGGAGACGTTCAGAGGGGAAATGTCTCTTTGGTGAAACTGCTAAATCGACGTCGGAAACAAGGAGCCACAACCAGACACAGCTTATTTGTACAGGGCGACAGAGCCAAAAGGACTGGGAACCACTGGTTTGATCTTAAACAACGTGTTGTTTTTAATGGGTTTATAACATGTTTTTTTCCCCCCAATGTAAAATCTTAATCTGTAAAGCAACTAGTGACTACACCTGTCAAATACATGTGGAGCAGTGAAAAGCACAATATTTCCCTCCGAAATGTAGTGAAGTAGAAGTAAGCGGTGTAAAATATAAATACTCAAGTGAAGTGCAAGTACCTCAAGATTGAACTTTAGCACTTGAGTCCGAAGATCTGTCGTATTTCACGATTACCTGCACAGACAGACACGGTCCACAGGGAAAGCTGCTGAGGGACATGCGTTGTGGTGAACGGAGTTCTATTAAAATCATTTGATGGCACGGCCGAGCCATTGTTTTTGCGGTGGACGGACATCAACCACAGCTGGTGTGAAACGTTGAGCAACGTCACATACCTCACCAGCCCGCCCAGGTTGATCTGTCAACCACTACATTTTGTACAGACACTCCTGGTACCCAGAGTGTGGGTGCAAATGTCTTTGGTGATCCCCCGACTTTTCCTCCAGTGCCCCCACGCGCTTGACAGTTTTGGTTTGGAGTGAAACGTCTCAATAACTAACTGGATGCAAACGTAACTTTACGAGTTTACGAGGAAGCGCCACGGGGCCCCTTTAAGTGCATGTCAACGCACTGCGTCATGTTCCGGTCCAAATGACACTCTCTTATTTATGCCTGTTAAACATCAGCATGTTGCCATTGCCACTATGAGCACGTTAGCATGCCGACACTAGCATTTCTAACTAATCAAAATGGCAGAGGAGCTGCGGAGCGGTCACTTTCCGTGCTTGGCTGTTATTAATTGCAGGGTTCGATGCATTCGATCAAGCTCCTGTATCTAGAGCTACATCTGTCAGACGTGTGTGTGCAAACAGGAGGGGTCGCCCGCCGACACACTCCACTCTACCTCCAAACCACAGCTTCCCTTTTCCGACCCCCCACAGGTAGCGGGTGGGGAGTTGGATCTGTGATCCAGGTTTCTACAGGTGTGAAGGTTTTTGTCTATAAAATGTTCGAAAAATTGTAGCCACTCCAGTTACATCTCATCCGCACACGTCTGTCTGTACTGACACGGGAACACGCTCGGCAAGGTAAAGCACAGTTTACGTGAGTGAACCCGTAAAGCTGGACGCCTCAGTGGGCAGCGTTCACACACGCTCTGTGGTCGACGCAGTGTTGAATGTCTATTTGGAGGACAAACAGAATAATAACAGACACTGAGAAACTGTAATGCAGTGCTTGGATTCTAATAGTTAAGCTGCTCCCACCAGCTTCACTGCTGGCATTTAAATTGGATGCTCCGCTAGCAGCATGTTTCTATCTGCCTACCTGTCAAACCAGCCCCCGTTGTTTACTTCACACGGTTTTCTCCCCCAGCGCCACCGCAGTATTACAGATAGTGTTCCTGTTAACATCAGGGGGGACGTTCCTGCAGAGACACCGGTTCTGTTCAACCTAAATTAAGCAAAATCGTCCACATTATATTCCTGAACTGGCGCTAAAACATCTTGACATTTAATAAAGAGAAAATGTTTTTAGTTTTTTTTGTTTCTTTAAAAAAAAAAAGTTAGCGTTCAACAACTGCAGGCCCCATGAAGCTTTGACAGCATGCCATTGCCTAAGGACCAAGGGCTATGTTGTAGTTTGATGGAGCACGATGATTTCAAAAGGAGACAAAATGAAATACTTAAATATTTACTGAAGGAGAGGCTTGTGGATGCTGCATTCTGTCCGGTATAGTTTCAGGTGCAAAGATGTCTAGGTGTTGATTAAAACTGGACAAAATTTGGTTGGTAGGTTCAAGTGTCTTCGACACTTAGCTTGCAACTGCATTTTTAAAATTATATTATAAGTGGCAGGTTCAACTGGATCTCAAGGACATTTATTTGCACACGTTTGGTTTACTTCCACCAAATTTGTCAAAGCAGCGAGAGGAGCCGTAAATGAAGGACAAAGGGGTTCGACGAGCCACTGCAAACGTTGTACCGCAACAACAAACCAATGCCAAGTTTATGCCTGCATGCAGGTTTCTTTAGATTTCATGTTGTGGCACTTTTGCAACTCACGCATCGTTTAGACAAACTTTACCCCAAAGTACAAGATGGATTTATTGATTTACAACACAGGGTTGTATAATGAGATTTGGTTTCGTAGCTCCCTTTATGCTACTCAAAAAAAAAACACATTTACAGTAGACCAGTCAATAAATAATAAGTCAGAGATGAAAAGGGTCGGGGTAATAGGAGCTCTGGCGGGGCAAAATGTTGCACAACTGTGAAGGATGGCGTCTGGTGATGCACTATATTTGTCCCCCTTTCAACAAATCGCACGAAAACAGCCGAACCAGCCAGAGACAAGTACCGGCACTAACAAGGACTGCGTGCGAATCAAAGCCTGACGTATCTTGCTCCTGCGTGCCATAGAGCTCCACTGTTGTCCAAAAACACATCAGTGAGCCACGAGTAGGGGTCGCGAAATACATCGGTGGGGTTGAACGATAACGCTCAGGACGGGAAAGCAGCAAATGACGCGTCTGTTTCATAACGCGTTCCTCTAATCTTTGCTTTTCCACTCGTGATTTACTTGTGCTGGTGAGGGGCCACTGCTTCGTTTTAATGGGTCACAAGCAACAAGGCTCGAAACCAGCGCGTTGGAGTGTCAAATGTGTATTAATATGCTGCTGAAAATAGTCCCCAACAAATACACCACTCCCTCCTGTTTGAGTAGCGTTTCCTAAGAACTGCACTGACCAGCTGGTTTAGGGAAATTACTGAGCCTTTAAAAAAAAAAAAAAAAACAACTATATTATTTCCGAGGTGTTTTTAAAGATTTACGTCTTCATTATAAAGTAACGGGCTTGGGGCTGAGAGCCACACACAGGTTGGAGAAGTCAGAAAGTGTCACAGGTGTCAAAAGTGTTCCCATTCAGTGCTCGGGTAGAAGTCCAGATACTAGGGTTTAAAAAGACTTCTGTAGAAGTTTAAGTATCAACTCGAGCTTTCTACGCAAGTAAAAGTGTAAAAGTACTGGTTTCAAAACTACTTAAAGTTTAAAAGTAATGTAAGGGGGAAAAAATGCCATTAAGGACAAAAGCTTAGGCCACATGGACCTATAGTGCACTACCCCACCTCCTCAAAAACACTCATGTTTCTAAAGGCCATAATGACTATGATGTTATATTAAAGTGTTAAAGTTGAAACACGTGGGCTGCCTGTTTCAGCAGCAGACAGTACATCCCCATCGAACGTGAACGCATGTTAGTACAACGCAAATACATGAGAGAACCACATAAGTGACGGACGTCTTCGTGCTGGGCTTCATACGTCTGCTGTAACTTATTGCTTTCTTTCAGTAACGACCAACGCTGGCTGCGTCCCTGCTGGAGCAGCTGCGACGGATCGCGTACAAACCAACAGGGTGTCGGAGTGGTACTATGTTTAAACTTCGCATCCAACCACTATCGCATCCACCCCACCGGGATGGTGCCATTCATCTGGATGGGGTTTATTTTTTTTAACGTTGAGCAGCCGGAATGAAAATAAGCCGAAATGAAATAACGAGGCTATGTTTGAAATGTAACGAGTAACAAGTACAGATAGTTGCGCGAAAATGTAAGGAGTAGAATTAAAAGGCGGCTAAAAAAAACAATTACTCCAGTAAAGTATAGATACCCAGAGTATTTGTACCTCTGGAAAGTACTGAGAGAGGGACTGACACGTTGTTGGCTTTGGTCCTTTCGTGGGATTTGTGAAAGCCAGTGGTTAAGACCGGACCGATGCTGTAACCCAGCCTTTCCAGGAGGCAGAGCTAATCTGCCTCCACATCCTCTCTTCAGAGAACCTCATGCAACAAACATTTCTTGAAACTATCGCGGTGATAATCTGTGATAAACGCTGCACGCTGTCCCCTCAAAGCTTTCTTTAATGTTTGTCGTGACTCGATCGAGGTCAATTTTCATCAACGTCATCCAGATTATCTTCGCTTCTGTTCCCACTGATTGAATCGACCTCCGTTATCACTCTCTTAGCTCCTCCAAAAGACACTGGACCCGTGTGTTTTTATATTTGAACACTATAATTCAAAAACAGTCCTTACCGAGCACATTTTTACACAAACATGTTATTATGACTCAACTTCTTTGCTCGGGGCTCCAGATACCTAAAGCACGTTGAGAAAACTATTTCACAAGAGTTAAATGAGTACGTATTAAAGCCTAGAAAAGAAAAACAGGTTAAATAATGTTTTTTTTTCTCCTGCTGGCTCAACGTACTGCAGTACCCACTTTTGCTTTATGGTACCAAAATGTACCTTTGTGTGATTTTAAGGCAAAAATTAAAAGTCCAAGCACAATGTTTCCATTCTGTCATAACACGATACAATGGGGGTAAAACAAGCGTTGTAATGGGGGGGGTTTCTTCTTCTATTCATCAACATTTGATGCGTTCCGTGACGATCAGGACTCCATGGGGAGCATCAGAGAACTCTCCACTGTGTGTGTGTGTGTGTGGGGGTGGGTGCACTTGTACAGCCATCTTTACGAGGACCGATTTGCATTTTAGACCTTGGGAGTGAGGACCTCTTTGGAAAGCGAGGTCCGCACTTTCTGTTTGAGGGTTAAGACTTGGTTTTAGGGTACATGGCACGATTAGGTAACGGTAAGGGTTAGGCATTTAGTTGTGATGGTTAGGGTTAGGGTAAGGGGCTGGGGAATGCATTATGTCAATCAGAGTCCTCACAAGTATAGGAGTACCAGGTTTTGTGTGTGTGTGTAAGGAAAAACAAACATGCTAAATGAGCTTAAAGGTGTTTAAATGACACATTAAAAACACATCTCGGTCATTCACATCAACACAGAGCACACAGTGAGATCAGGACAATACTTCAAATATTTTCCAAAACGGAAAAAATAAAAATAGGAAACCTTGACAGGGACAAATGTCCAAAGACACCTGGAAGGTGCTTAACAGGACACAGAAGCTCCCGCACATATTCTGATTGTGGGTGGTGCACCTGCTGTCCGCTGGACTTCTGCCACAGTCTGAACGCCCTGTCGGCCCTGCTGACAGTCTCTCCAGAATGAGGTCCACCTCATCCTGACACAGAGTCCAGAACAGGGTCCACAGTCCCTCTACTGGACCATCGGCTGGGGAGCAGCTAGCGAGTTGATGAAGGCATCGTAGTGCTCCGGGTGGCAGCGCTTGTACTCGTTGATTTTCCTCTTGATCTGTTTGGGTGTGTCCTGGTAATAGTTCTTCTCATCTCTGGCCATCGCCTGCAGGGGGCAACGAAGAACACAGACAGACACTTAGTATTCCCTTGTTTCGGAACGTTGCGGCAAACTGAGACGGACGCGAAAGCTATGAAATAATTGCTATTCTCCGACCGTCACCTCTAGTGAACATGCTAACATGTTAAAATGTGTCCAGTACAGGACATTAATGTTCTTACGTGTGTACAGTTTGCGTGGTCACATGCAGGGCTGCAATTATGTTGACAGATATCACGATTAGTGCGAATGATCATTTTTGCATCAAACTTTCATTTTTCTTACCGAAAGAACTATTAAAATCATGATGATGTGACATTTTTGGGGCCCGGTATCAAATAAACATGCTTTCTTAGGCCGGGGCATCTCTGCAGAACCTAATTAGTATTGCGATTAATTGTGCTGCCCTAGTAACATGTCTGCATAATACTCTTCGGCCTGTTAGTATGCTAATAGTGGCCTGGCAGCAAGACATTTTAGCATTAATCTCAAAGCACAGCTCTATTTACCACCCTCTACGAATACATTTGCATCTGCAGTCATATTTGCAGTAACAGACTCAGCTTTTTTAAGAATTCAAAAGTCAAGGATGGAATAATTTCTACTGAAGGATATTTTATTGCAGGAAATAAACCACGACGTACACACTCACACAATATCGTCTGTTATTGACCGACTCTGACTTGGCAGCGCTCCCAGTGATGACTCAGTCCCGTTTAAAGCAACTGCTGAAAATCCATTTGAATGAGGCACTTTTCTGATAAAAGCTCAAGTAATTTAACCTTCTGCCACTCGCCGCTCTGAGCAATAAAAACTAAAAAAAAAAAAACAACACACACCAATCTCTCGGCTCTGTTTGTAATGTGCCCCGGCGTGTCCCTTCAATCTAAAGTTATGAGAAAAACAGAAGTCAGCAGCTATTAGGGAATATCACGTAACCGAAACCTCACTCGTCCTTCGGCTGCGCAGCGTCGTTCAAAACGTTCCAAGTGAACCAAACACAGGAAGGGCGCCGTTATCATCGGGTGCCGAAAAAGATAATTCACCTGACAAATTAAGTTTCCTGCGCAGCAACTCAGCATGGTACAAAGAATACGTCTGAAACCTTGGCAGCCGGCCCTCATATCTCAGAGCGTCCTTGCACGCAACAGCAGGGAAACGTTTCCAAACACCCCCGGACACGCAGCCCGAGTTCAGCCAGTGAAGATCGAACCTTGAAGCCTCACGTACAACGTGCTTATATTAAGGCCGTATTAAGCTTCAAACTAACTCCTACGCGTGTTCGGTTTCTTCCGTAAACGTCCTCGGCTGACTGACGGATCCTATTTGGCTTAACTGACGAACGATGTGCAAGCCTGAATCCGTCAATCACTCATCTACTGAGCTGAGTCTTAATGGAACAATTCAACGGTTTGGGAAATACCCTGATTCCATGAAAAGAAACGGCACCTAACCACCTGTAAGACCATAACGTCTTGTTTTTTTTACTTTGGTGGTCATTAATTCACTGGTGGTGGAGATGTGAATCATTTATATCCAACAGGTTTCTGCAGATTGAGTGTCAGAATACTGTAGGTAGGAAATCAAACGAAAACTGAAGCACTGGAAAATGTTTTGACAGTTAATTGTATTGTGCTAAATATCGCAACACCACCAGCGAGGTCATTTCATCTCCCAGCTCCGTTACCGTGGCAACACGGCCCAGGACACGTCCGGGCTTCGGTTCCCGCCCTCACCTTGTAGTCGTCGCCGTGTTCTCGGATCATGTGCTGAACGTAGCCGACCAGGTCGGAGGATAAGGTCTTGGAGTCTTTCTCTGGACGGTTGGCCTCCTCCTCCAGCTCTGCTCGAGACAAATCAGGACGTAAAACACATCTCGTCAGAAACTTTAATTATATGCCCCCCCCCCCTTTCTTCTTCTTAATTTTTCTGTTTCATTTTGGTTAGAAGACAAATACAAATAAACACTTAAACAAAATACGCAAACAGTCTCAGTCGGTCTTTGTAATACGAAATATTCAACGGAGCGTTCAAATTACCACCAAGAAAAAAGAAAAGAAAGCCAGAGCAGCTGAAGGCCGACTCCTCTGAGCTTCTATGAAAATGTGCATAATAACAAAACCGTGATGTAACCGTGAGGCTCTGCTTTCACTCAAATTGGTCTAACTAGGCTGCAATCACATTTAATGTCCAACTGAACAGAATGAAGAGATCCTTAAAACTGGTGGGAAGCAGCCTTCAGTTAAGGCGACTAATTCAGAGTTGTGCCACTGAGAGAAAGCAAAAGGAAAACATACCAGTTTTCTGGCTGAAAGCAATTCATTTCAATGGGATCGCTGCTTTTAGGGACATTTGAGCTGGTAATAACTGCAAAATGAAGAGGAGGAGCCCAACGTGAAAGACACCATCATAGTAGCGGTGTGGCACCATCCACAGTTTAAAAACTCTGGTCTGTTGGAGTATAAACTGCGCCGCAAAACAGATTGCTAGAAAAAACAATGAATTAAAGCATTAGTCTGGTGATATTTTAGAATTTAACTCGTGTCAAAATTTCCCATCAAAAAGGCCCAAACCAACACTGAATGTATCCACCAACAGGCGCTGTGTGAGTGTCACAGCCCGATGGAGCCTCGCTGTTGTCCCTTCATCACCATGAACACACACACACTGTAGATTATTCTGACTCAGTCCCACACTCGCACCGTCCTGCCGCCCACTCACACACTCAGCTACAGCAGTGGTTCTCCACAACCAGGCCGCGACCATAACCTTCCGTCTTTCCGTCAGATTGGGAGGCACGAATCTACCGCTTACTTGGCGAAATATTTCGCGGCGGAAGATAAACTCATTGTTGTGATAACTTCCCAGAGTTGTATAATCCTTCCATGTGGTATTATAACCTGCTGTGCAGTGTTTTGGAGTCTCATAAACCTTCAAAAACTCCTGGCTCTGTTGCTCGAATCTGCCTGCCTGGATCGCACTCTATCATATCACTGGGGCTTGAAGCGGCCACGTGTTGTTTGAACGCAGGGCTGTTTTCTACCTGGGTGCCTGGTCACTGGTTTAACTTATTGTTTAATTAAAGTGCACGTGGTCGCTACATCAGCACCACCTATTGTGCAGGGACCTGAGGGAGCATTTTGCTGTGCTATTTTCCCGTGTGACCAGACACTTAGCCCGACTGTCCGATCCACTCGGGCTGGAGGCCGGTCCGGTCCTGGGCTGCAGACCTCTAATACGACACAAAGAAAGTCCACATTACTTCATGGGGCCTTCAAAGGAAAGGACTTACGGTTGAGAACGTAGGGCTTGGTCACGATGCTGACGGGAGCTTTAGGCGCTACGTCTGCACCCAGGAGCTGCAAGTGGGAACAAAAACACATTAAGAAGAACAACGGCGGTCACGAGCTGGTTGTGTTTGGATGCTGGGGTAACTGGTGAGGACAGAAGATGACAAACACGGTTCTTTCCCAGAGATCATCCAACTTCTCCTCTAATGTGGGGTTTTTTTCCCCCCCATCAAGCGATGTCATTTCAACAAGACGATACGAGTTTAACTGCCCTCGCGCCTGCGCCCAGAGGAGGCAACAATGAATCATTTACGCTGTCTTAAGTTAACGAAATCAAACAGGCCGGTGGAAAACAAGCTGCAGCACGGAGGATAAAAGGGACGCTTCACCCCCAAAATCAAAAATACACATTTTCCCTCTTACCTTTGTTCTATTTATCCATCTAGATTGTTTTGGTGTCATGCATAGATTGTATATCTAGATGGACGCCGCGTCTCCACTCCCTCCTTATAGACTAATGAAGCCAAAATATCCCGGATACAGGAGCGGCAATCGTGTGCTGGCGACGTCGTTTGGAGCCGGCGCAGTAGCGATCGGGGGCGGAGCCGCGGGTGGCGAGGTCCCGCCCACACACCCGGCCGACTCAATCGCAAGCAGAGCTCAGCTGTCAACCATGACGTGAAGCCCCCGTTTTCATAGCATCAAATAACTCGTTAAAACCAAACTTAGCAGGAAAACGAACACTTGAACAAACATCAGCGCGATAAGAACGACCTGAAACTGACAGAAACCATCTTCGGGAAACACTTATTTGACGCTGACTTTGATTTTTCTTTTAGTTTGGCTCATGTCCCACCTGCTAACACGGAGGGGGCCGGGTTTATGACCTATACTGCAGCCAGCCACCAGGGGGCGTACCAGGTGCCGACATGTCGTCCATCTTTATACGCCGTCTATGGGAACTATTTTCTTTCTGCTGAGAGTTCCCACATGAAGCAGCTCACAACAGCTCTGGATCATCTCGAGGAACCGGGTCGTGATGTCTAGAAAGAGACGTTGCTGTTTTGTTTTTCAAATGTACTTTTTTATTTGGCGCTTTGAGCTCCACAAGCCGAGTGCCACGTAGTCCCGTTATATTAAGAAACTAATTTCATACATCTCAACGGCCGATATCCTCAAAACTCGGCAACTCACGGAGAAACAATCTAGATGGATAAACAGCACCACGGTGGAGAGGAGGAAGGTGTAGCTCTGATTTCGGGGTGAAATGTCCCTTTAACTGTAATTAACAGTGCTGCATGGCTCTGAGGGCCGATCTGACAGGGGCTCTTTAGTGGGGCAGGTGAAGGAAGTCTCGCTTGATATTAAGTGGTGCAGACAACCATGGAACAGTGGCACAGTTGCCTTGGGTTTTTAGCTAAATGTGAATAAAAAATATAAACCGAGCAGCGCAGCTAAGGAATCTCTTCTGTGCTACCTGGCAACAGTGTGGAGGCGGAAGCAGGTTGTTTCAGATGCAGGAGACTGATGCTAATGCTAAGATAATGTCACTTTATACCCTACAACATCCCGCAAATGGGAATGAGATCACAGAAGTCATGAAGGTGTTATTTAAAGCTGATTATAACATAACTTACATATTGTAATATAATTAATTTTCCTTTTTTAGCAAACAAAAGTTTCCTTACATACTGAATGTTAAATAAACAACACTGAAAATCATAAACTGCGATTTTCTGTTAATTATTCAGTATAAATAATAATAATAACTCCACCTTAAGGACGGCGACTCTTGTGAACGGACGTATTTAATAAGATATCAATTCATAGCTCAGCCCTACTCTGAATATACAGAATCTGGATCTAAGACACGTTGGCCTTCTCATCTAAGGGAGGCCTGACTGTGTAGTGCTCCTCAGGAGAATCATGTGCGCTCTGAAGAAGACCTCCTTGCAAAGGGACTTCTAACAGAACCACCGCGGTTACTCACGCTCTTTTTCTTTATTGGCAGGGTGCGGTTCGGATCAAAGGCCAGACCCATCTCCTGCAGGTTCCTGGCCATGGACTTCTTGTCGTCCCAGGCATTTCGAATCTGTGGACTAAGAACAGCGTAGACACACAGTGAAATCTGACTCAGAATCCGCTTTATTGGCCCAGTACTTGTACACACATAAGGAATTTGACTGTAACAGAGGTACATGGATATACACAGTATATATCTGGTTTGTACAGCGCGCGGAGATTTAAGAGTATTAAAATTTACATAAACCATGAGAGAAATGTACAGATACAGTGGAGGTTAATGTCCCTGGTGATAACTGTTCAGAGTGACGGCCTGCGGGATGAAGCTGTTCTTGTGACTGGTGGTTTTGGCGTACAGTGCTCTGTAGCGCCTCCCAGAAGCAAAAGTGTCAACATTTTTCTGAGATTCATCTCATCATATGATTATGTTCGTTTTTCTAATAAAAAAAAACATTTGTTTGCATACAAAGGGAAAAACCTTTAACACCAAACCCAATTTGTTTCAGGGTGTGGGTGCGAGAAAGCTGCTTTGAGAAATAATTGTGCCAGGGAATATTTCGCTATCATTATACTTCTTATAAACTGAGCTATTAATCGGAGAAAATAATCTTCAGATTAAACGATCAAGACAACACCCGATGCCTTATATAGCATCGCCCAGATGTAGAGAAACTTTATTATTCCTCAACTGCTAAAACACTGAAACCCATTGGCTGAACTGTTGCCTGACCTCATTTAGCTAATTGTGCAGTCTGTTGTCAAAACCATTTCACATGGTATAACACAAATTCCAGATCTCACTTAAGACTTTTCAGCAAAACTCTAAACACATTCTGCACTCTAATGCACACGTCATCCCATGCTGGTAAACACAAGCGGCAACAATCCAATACAAACAGAGAGCACGTTGCATTGATTGAACACAACCACTCAAAATGGATGGAACCTGTTTGAAATGATGTGACACAAACAGGACTGACTGCTCGATAGATTCAGACTGGTTTCAGGTTCACATCAACAAAGAACAAGAATTACAGAATCACAGAGACAAATGACACGTTTGGGACATGCAGGCTACAGTGCTGTAAAAATAGGGGTACAAGGAGGAGGAAGAACAACAAAAAACTGCAACGAGCAAAGCAGAATAGTAATTTCTGATCAATTTTGAGCTACTAGAACATGGGTTTGTTCATCAACAGACGGAGAAATATTGCATTTGAGATTAAAAGTGTACTTCTCCCTGAGAACTATATGTTTTGAACCATGTGTTTTCTGTTTTTTGGTGTATTGTTCACAGACTGCTCGATAGTGTGGATCATTTTGATCTCTTTGTCTGTGATTCGAGAGCAGTGCTTGATGTTGAACACAGGTAAAACTGTTTTGAGGCGAAGGTTTCATTTTGCCAGAGGAGGTTTCGTTAAAAGTGCTTGAAGATGACGTTTTGTGTTTAATGGTCTCAGAAATCGGAGCAAGGTTTCAAAACGTGTGTTTTAGCAACTCAGAAACACTGTAACACACACGTTCAAGTGGACGGTGTTTAATATTGTACTTTTTACTCCGCTGCCTTTATCTGACGCTCACAGTCACTAGTTACCTTTGACATAACAAATAAAACATGATATGCTTATATGAAATGATGCAGTACTGAAGTAATAACCTACCCAGAAGCATGCAAAGTATCTAAACTTGGCTCCACGGTGACAAACTAACAGAAGAATATAAGACTGAAAGGAGCCCCTCTGCATAACGAGTACCTTTCCTCTGGATACATTACAGCAGTGACTCCCAGCCAGGGGCACTTGGACCCCAAGGGGCAGTTCTGCAGTTACCAGGGGGGTAAAAAGTGTGGGGCTCAGCTAATTTGAAAAATAAATAAATAGAAATTGCGACTTGATGATATATATACATTCACATATTTGTGTTTAGGAGAAGAAAAAAAAAATCAACAGACAAGTAAGATGCTCTAGTTATTGTCATAATAACATACCAACTGCGCATTAAGACGCCAAAAAAAACAACTAGTTCCTGTCACTCTCGGCCAAAACCAATAAAAAACACCATCCAACAATACGCATCTATCAAAGGGTGTGATCCAGGGGTACTTGGGCCCATCGGGAAGGTTTGTGGGGGGACAAAAAAAAGTGGGGGGCCACTGAGCTGCAGCATGCTAAATGCTAACTCTGCACTTCTAACATTTTAAACCAGGACTTAGACTTGTAATGGGACCATTTCTGCACTACGGTATGTCTTCTTTAAGTTAAGTAAAGGCTCTGAGTCGTGCTCCTGCCACTGTATAAAATATACTGGACAAAAACACGCTCACGTGCCTCCTTCCCCGCACGGCGTCAGCACGCCCCGCGCTAGCCAGTGCTAGCACATTGAGCTAGCACCGGCTAACAAGCGCCGTCCCACACTTACTTTTCTATCCTCGGGTTGGCCTTCTTAATGAACTTTTTCTTCATCTTCTTCCGGTCCTGGTTGTAATCGAACCGCTTTCTCTTGCCCGACTTCTTGGCTTTCGGCATGTTTGCGCTTTTCCTGCGTCTTCACGGCGCGGCGGAGGCTTCCGTTGGTGGCGAGGAAGACGCGACGTGCGGCAACAGGAAGTGCAGGTGTGCGTGTTTTCCGGTCATGTGACCGCAGACTAGTGACGTACGATACCACCGATTTCCTTTTCGATCCGATACCAAGTGAAACAAAGCCTGGTATCGGCGATACCCATCCCAATACCGATACTTTGAACCAAAACCTAAGGTGTTTGGAAAATCAAATGAATTTACGACATCAGACTAATTGTTCTTATTGTTTAAGTATGAAGAATTACCTTCAAATAAAAACAAAACTGAAAAGTTACACAATAATTGACAGCATCTGAACATGCTATATCTTTAATTATTTTCTGAACATTTTAACACAAACATTCAAACTTTTGTGTAGCAATATGTTAATCAGGCTCCCCTGAAATACTTTCAAACTTTCCTCAAATTTTCCTGCAAAATATTAAATGTTATTATCTAACCATCTTATTTATTAAATAACTTTCAGTGGTCACTGTTTTATGTCGAGTAATCTGTATATTCTAATGACACCTAGCCTGTGTAATGCACTTTTGCTATTATCTACTTTACAAGCAGCCCAACCTAAACTTAATCTATGCTTATTGAGTTGATGTGTGGTGATCTGAGGGACACACATATTACTCCAAGCTGAACTCATGCAGCTATTTATTGTAGCAGTTCCTACCAACTGGATCATTTAGACAAGGTCGATATTTCAGTATCGATCCGCACACCACTACCGCAGACCGAGCCGAAGAAGAAAAACACATGGAGTATATTTTTGAATGATTCACTCAAAATGCTAACGGACGCACGTAGGGTCAGTGTGGAAAATGTATAAATACTGAATCTATAATGAAATCAACAAAATAGAATAATCATATACAAAGAAAGAGTACCACGGGTTTGACTCTAACTTGCTTGTTTGATCATCTTTGCCTTAAAATGCTTTTTGGAGGAGGGCTCAAAGCCAATCTCACACCTCATGCAGCAGTATTAAAGTATGTAATGTGGCGATGAAACGATTATTTGCTTAATTGTTCAGTCAATTGATGGAAAATTGGCTACAAAAATACCTAAAATGAATTGGCCTCTAAAGAGCCTCTAAAATGTTAACATTTGCTGTTTTATTTTATGATAGTAAACTGATAATCTCTACGTTTCGGACCACTGTCTAGGCAAAACAAGACATTTCACTACGATAACTTGAGTTCTAAGAAATTATGATGGCCATTTTCCACTAATTTCTGATTATTTTACGGCCAAACATTATTAATTGCTCCGTGAAAATAATGAAACTGAAACTTGAACTTCACTGAAAGGAACTTTAGGGTTTGGACAAAATCCTCTCAACACAAGGTCCACTTGTAGGAAAAGTTTTAGAGCTTTCAGCCACATCTTGGCTGAATGGTTGAAGGCCAAAATACATTTCTGATCTGCTGCTGAACCACCCAGACCTCTCTCGTGGTCTGATACAGGCATGCTGGCCTCGGAGAACAAGACGTATGTGTGAGTAAAGTGTTTTTTTATTTTAATTTTTTAATATTTTAAATTGTTTCATCTAGTTCTTTTTTTCTTTTTGAAAAAAATCTTATTTGTAATATTTTGAATAATCCAATGTGTTTCTTTTGTTTTTTCTTCACGCTTTTTTCTCTCTTGTGTAAGTGCCTTGTTGTTGAAGCGTGCCATACAAATAAACTTGCATGGGAGTATTTGTAAAAGAAAATACTGTTGTCTGTGTCTAAATGCTGGAGTGCACTGGTCAGGGGATGAATAGCCACGCTGAAACCAGTGATGAATTAATAATAAGCTGTTCTGGAAGTAAAGAAAAGCTCCTTATCAACAAGGATTCATCAAGCCTGTCTAAAAAACTGGCGATAAATTACTACATTACTAAATGACTAATTCCATTTTAGGACAAACCGCAGATAAAATGCTAAATGCTAATGCTACACATGAACAAATTAAAAACAAACAAGACAAAAACACGAGAAATCATTTCTTTGAGGTTTGATGACAACTTTGCCCGCTCCCTGTGGTTCAGATGACCCCTGAGGAGCGGCTTGGAAACACCTGCAGCTGCTGCTTTTATCCTCTAGATGTCAGTCTGGTTAAAAAAAAAATTTAAATCTCAGGAGCCGCAGACCCACGTTTGTCGCCTCAGTTGGATCTTATTCAGACAGACAGCAGCAGTGTCAAATGAACACCCGGGTCTGTATCTCTCAATCTGCTAAAAGCGAAATTTGGGAACTTAAGTGAAAGATGAAAGCAAACATCCCTCGCTTTTACTCCTCTACCAGTCGCAAACATCCGAATAAAATACTGAAAATGCTCTTAAATTGAAGATTGTTATTCATCATTTATAAGTTCACGTGGTAATTGCTACGGAAGTAGACTTCACACAAATAAAATGTACTTTTAAAAAGTGCCTTTGCATGATAACATATCAGTGAAAACATGTTACATGTGTTCATTCTAAGGGTCCCAAAATGTTTTAATGCTGGCCGAGTTATTATGCCAATCTTTCATTCCCTCACTGGGAAACTAAAAATGCATATTCTTCTTCTTTTCCTTTCGGCTGTTCCCTTTCAGGGGTCGCCACAGCGAATCATGCGCCTCCATCTAACCCTGTCCTCTGTGTCCTCTTCACTCACACCAATTAACTTCATGTCCTCTCTCACTACATCCATAAATCTCCTCTTTGTACTTCCTCTAGACCTCCTGCCTGATAGCTCCAGCCTCAGCATCCTTCTACCAATATATTCACAGTC
>WNGW01000031.1:2890250-2959951 GCA_011952105.1 Coreoperca whiteheadi
ACGACATTCTTCCTTTTTCAACTTCCACCACTTCGTCCTCTGCTCTGCCTTTGTCCTCTTCATCTTCCTCACCACCAGAGTCATTTTACACACTAGCATCCTGTGTTGTCTGGCTACACTCTCCCCTACCACTACTTTACAGTCACTGGTCTCTTTCAGATTACAACGTCTACACAAGATGTAGTCCACCTGAGTGCTTCTCCCTCCGCTCTTATAGGTCACCCTATGTTCCTGCCTCTTCTGGAAGAAAGTGTTCACTACAGCCATTTCCATCCTCTTTGCAAAGTCTACCACCATCTGTCCTTCTACGTTCCGGTCCTGAAGACCAAACCTGCCCTTCACATTCTCATCACCTCTGTTCCCTTCACCTACATGCCCGTTGAAATCTGCACCAATCACCACTCTCTCACCTCTGGGGATGCTCTGCATCACTTCATCTAACTCACTCCAGAATTTCTCCTTCTCTTCTAACTCACATCCTACCTGTGGGGCATAACCACTCACAACATTGAACATCACCCCTTCAATTTCCAGCTTCAGGCTCATCAACCTGTCTGACACTCTTTTCACCTCAAGAACATTCCTCACAAACTCCTCTTTCAGGATAACTCCTACTCCGTTTCTCTTCCTATCCGACCCATGGTAGAACAACTTGAACCCTGCTCCTAAGCTTCTAGCCTTGCTACCTTTCCACCTGGTCTCCTGGACACACAGTGTGTCCACCTTCCTTCTCTGCATCATGTCAATCAACTCTCTAGCCTTCCCTGTCATAGTCCCAACGTTCAAAGTCCCTACTGTCAGTCCTACATTCTTAGCCTACCTCTTCTCTCTCTGTCTACGAACACACCTTCCTCCTCTCCTTCTTTGTTTTCGACCAACAGTAGTCCAATTTCCACCGGTACCCTGTAGGTCAACAGCACCGGTGGCGGTCGTTGTTAACCCTGGCCCCGACCGATCCGGTATGGAAGTCATTGTCATGATTCGCATTTTTAGTTTGGCATGTGTTTTACGTCGGATGCCCTTCCTGACACAACCCTCTGCATTTATCCAGACTTGGGACTGGCACATGAAGACACTGGCTTGTGCCTACATGAAGCTGCTCACAGCAAATCTGTGGATTATCTTTTAAGTAATGGGGTCATGATTTCTGGAAGGAGACTTTGCCTTTTTTGCATTTTTTTCCAATGTTTTTCTTGGCGCCTTTGAGCTCCGCAAGCCGAGTGCCATGTGACCCCATTACATTCATAAAATGCAGACATCTCTGCGGCCGATGTCTCCAAAACTCCGCAACTCACACCAAAAAACAGCCTAGATGGAAACACAGCTCCAGGCGAGAGGAGGAAGGTGTAGCTTTGATTTTGGGGTGAACTGTCCCTTTATGATTATTTTGTGAAGCTACTATTTTCAAGGTCAAGAAAGAACCTTTATGCTAACAATACTGGGGGATACTGTTCATATGCTAAGCTAAATGTTTATCTTCCACTGTACTGCATAGTAACATTTGAGAACCATGTCATTTAACCAAGAAGTATTTAGTTAGCATTCAGCAGACCGCTGTACTTTTTTGAATGCTAACAATCATTAAACTTTGGTTAAAATACCAAACCAATCATAATTAGGCTACTATGCATCCCTGTAGCCTAGAAGATACTGATTTACCTTGTGATGCATTATGTTTTTGCTTTTTAAGATAAAGGAAATCGTATATCTATAGCAAAATACACCGTGGAGCTAGCTTAAAAACTAGGCGGGAAGTGTGAGCAGAGTGAGAGGTCAGTCTGCGATACCTTTTTATTAAGCGGCAATGTTGCAACAGAGTGGGAAGTCTGTGTTTTGTCCCCATCTCTGACAGAAGCTTCAGGGCGGAGAGACGAAGGGAGGAGGAGGAGGAGGAGGAAGAGGGGAGGAGGGGTGCGGACTGTTACCGGACAGGATAGTGTGAAAGCAGAAGCGGAGGGTTGAATTTATACTCCTTGGCTGGGCGGTGGGAGGAGGTGGTGGACGGTGTTTAAGGAGGATAAACTGAGCTTTAAGCCGCCGGAGGGGACCAGGAGCTCCCGTCTGCTGCCGCCGCTGCTGCTGCTGCTGCTGTGACCCCGGACGGCATCGACATGGAGCTGGAGAACATCGTAGCCAACACGGTGCTGCTGAAAGCACGGGAAGGTAAGGATGGAGATGGCGGTTTGACAGCTCCGCTCTCCCGGTACCTGGCCGACACAGCAGGGGTCCAACGGCAGCAGGGATGCCTCGGACCTGGGTGATATAAACTGTTACTGCACTTCCTCTTGGCCGGTGATCAAGTCTTTTGATGATGGGGTTCAACACGAACAGGATATTGCCAAAACGTCGCGCCGTTCTATAGAACGACGCACCGAACTAAATTTTCAACTCCAGCAATTTATAGTTTTCTGGCTTATTCGCGAACTTACTTTACGTGCTTTAACTGTATGGAATCAGTGGCCAACTCTCTGCCAAACGGCGGCCGATTCGGCGTGGAAATTGTTTTAGTATCTCGCTTTAATTCGATAAAAACCCCTGCCTTCCTCGTTGACTGTGCTCACTATTAACGCGCAATGACACCGTTGTACGTTAACGCTAGGTTAACCGCCTTCACGGTGATGCTTGGTGGCAGAATACGGCGGAGACGGCAGATGTAGTTTAATAATTATTGAAATGAAGCACTGTTTATTAGTGTACGCCGAATTAAAGCGTGGACTCTCCCAGAGACTTGCCAAACGTTGTCAGTATTGTTGTGTGCTTTATTCAAAGGGAACGGACACAGTTGTGATAAAAGGGCGCGTGAAATGGCAAGGCTCTAATAACAGGTTCGGCTCGGCTCTGATTATGTACATGGAAGTGTGAGCGGCCGGAAGGGGTTGCGAATGTGAAATGTGACTGCAGCGACACAGCGGGTTTCCCTTGCTGATGTTGCAGCATCGTCCTGTCGTTTGCGAAACAGGATGTTGAGGCAGAGCAGCTGTGCTGTGCAAGGGTTTGTACTTTGTGCACAGAACTGAAATGCATGGGTTTAGTTTCCCAGTGTCCCTGCGGCTTGAAATGGCCCGTGTTTGCCACGGCAGTCCAGGCTCTGGGGCTTCTGTTCTGACACCTGTGGTCTCCTAACATCTCGGCAAAGTCACTGCAGGTTATTGGGTCAGCTAATTCAGCTGAGCTACATGTCTAGAATGCAAATGTGTCAGAACAAGTGTTCCAATCTTTCAAACACTGGTAGTCCTATGGGTGCATGAAAACACTACTGAGTACAGTATCAGTTATAAACAGACATTTTATTGCGAACACTGGAAACATCATTGGTGCACATTGTTACTGTTACTCCAAACAGGAGGCAACGGTTGTGGTGAGTCATTGCCAACATAGTCTAATGCCATCAGAGGGACGCGCGAAGATGTCATGACCCCTCACTGCGAGCTCATCTGTTGCTCTTGTAGAGGACCGGGACTCGAGCCTCTGTGTCGGCACCCATCTGCCCAAGCTGAATTTCCCCACTATATCTCCCTGCACCAGGCCGTCCTTGACCGATGACCTCTCCGGAGCCCAGACAAGACCTTCTTTCATCACCGGGGAACAAAACAAAAAGTTTTATATCATCGGCGCTAATACCGCAGCCTATCGGTGAGACCGACAAGACCTTGTTTGATTCCGGCATAAGGAGACACATTTGCTAATATGCAATGAATGTTTGAATGTCGTTAAACGGCACGGCAGGGCAATGCAAAGACAGTTCTGCAGCCAGATGATGCCAGCACATAATCACCTAAGGTCACTGCTCATCAGGCGTAAACACACCCGCCAGGAGTCTTCAGAGGATGAGGTTAATTCCATCCAATTTAAAAGACTGTACATGCACTTCTGTATGTTTAGGCCTATTAAAGGGGCACTCCCCCAGTTTTACAGCTTTCCAAAGTTTGCAAAAAATGGAAAGTTTGAAGAAAGGATTACTGGTGTGTCATCAGGTTTGTCTCGGCTGAGGCCTGAGACTTAACATCTTAGCAGAAAGCCTGCTGCAATCTGGAGATGTGGGGTTTGGATGAAGTGGGCATTTAGGAGGCAGCGTTTTGCCTACTGAAAGACATTAGTACGTTGCATTATGGAAATTGTATCTAGTATTTTTGGCGCTTGACCCACAGTAGAGACTGAAATAGTTTCATGCGGAACTCTGTCCGTCTCCTTGAGGGGTCATCGTGGAATAAAGTCGAAGGGTTTAAAAAGTCTCAGGCATGTCAGTCCCTGGCGTTCCAACACTATCACTATCGCACTGATGCTGCCAGCAACGCGTTGTTCTAGAACCTTGAGTTTTAATTCGTGTACACGTCATTCAAGTTCCTGTTGCTTCGATTTTGACCTTTCCTCTTTTTAAGCTGTCCCTCGTGGGTCCCCCAACTTTCCCAAAGCGCAGTACTAAATCGCTGGATCACTCGTTCGACTACAGTTTGCTTCTACTTCACATTGCCGCTGATCATTTCCCCCCGAAGCGCTGATTTCGGCGCCAGTCAATCTCAGCGTGCCTTGGAAGTCAAACTGCGGAGGCTTAAAGTTGCTGGAAAGCCATCTGCAGAGTCACGGGACGGCGAATGTCGCGAGCTCACGTCCTAATTCATCGCAGTTAAGCGCACTTGCATTACAACCAACTACAACCAACTGCACTTCATCACAAGACAAAGGTCTCTCCGTCTCCTCTTTGATGGATGTCTTCCTCTGTGTTCGATCATTGTTGGTGCAATTGGTCTTTTTTTTGGGGGGCAGGATCTAAGATCCCGGCACCAAAAAAACTGACATTTACCCCTCCCCATTTTCCAGCTATTTGTGGAAGAGAAGGATGTCTGCAAAAAGGGCCTGGAACTGGAAGAAAGGCGTTTTAGATGGTGTTAAAGTTGCAGGGTGGAGTTTTCCTTTCAAAGCAGGCAGCATTAGGCAACTTCCCATGTTGATGGCTGCAAATGCCAGGGAGAGAGGAAGCAGTTTGAACTTCAATGACCACAAATCATGAACAGTAGTGTGACGCCAGTGATTGCACACTGATGTGGCGTAAAGCAAAGGGCTGGGGGAGAGGCGGCAGGTGTCATTTGGGAGAGTCCATCGAGGCATTTCAGCCTTGACGTTTTGGCCGCAGTGCACGCTCTGCTATACAGCGCCTCAGTGCCGAGGACGACTTGCGAATAAATGTGAACTCACGTGGGCATGCTTCATCGCAGTTATGCAATCCCAGTGAAGAAAGAAGTCGAGTATTCGGGAAACACACGTGTGTTCTAATGAAACGAAGGTTGGGCAGCCTGTCCTGCTAAATGTTATTTACTCAAATGTAGGGTTTTTTTTTTTTTTTAAGATGTCCTCCTGTTTTCCATCTTCAAGACACATTAAGAGCAAAACATTCATTCGTCACTTTACGTCTTAAAAGCAGTTTTCTTTTATGAGTATTTGCGGCGGTCGTGGTCTCAGTTATTTCGTAATGGACTACTGTCCCACAGGTGCCTGTCCCGTCCACTCTTATGGTTTCGGTTTCATTTCGTTCACCGAGGCCTCTCACGACACTGTTCATTGAGAAAAGAGGAGCCTTTAGCTGTTAGCGCTCGCAAGCAACCAAGCTGTTCGCGCGGCAGCGAGCGAATGACTGATGTGGGGAGCTGTGCGTCGGCTTGTGGGGGGGGGGTTTATCTCTGCTTTTTAGGAGGGCAAAAAAAAACCAAAAAACCCCGCTTAGGCAGGTGTTTTTTTTTTTTTACATTTACGTCAGTACGGAAAACCCTGCAGGTGAAGTTATTGGTTGCCCACTGCAGCAGAAACAGTGATAGAATAGAATACAGTCCTCATGGCCACGAGGTATTTGGGCCCATCACTCCACTTCATCATAGTGATGGGACATTTCTGCCGCTCCCTGCCTAAGCAACGCTCTTTATTTGTTGCAAGAAATGCAAAAAAAAAAGCAAGATTCTTCGTGTGCAACGCACTAACTGTTCTGTCATATTGAGGGTTAAAAAGTGGGATATGTCAAGAATAACAACCCTACTAATGAAATAGTGTGGTTGATAAGTAATTACACAACTCCATACACAACACATATTGTCTATTTCAACTTCATTTCTATGATATAATATTTTTGTTCGGTTGAAAAGTGTCGTTTTTTGTTGTTGCCATGCATTTCTGGTGGGGTTGGGGGTTAGAGCCCATTGTTCTCTTAAAGGAGCTGACTCGTTCGCGTCCGACACGTCACTACTAAGGAGGTGGTGTTTGACCTGAAGCACAAGAGGGCACCAGGAAGCCGTTGAAGATGTCCCTGAAGACACCACCTCAGTCGGTGTCTTCGCTCCCCGAGGACAACGACCAGGAGATGTGTTCGGGTCTGGCTGCGCGCCTTCACTCTGTCAGGTTCACGGTTTCGCTTCTCAGCTGAATATTCGATCCGTCGGCCAGCGGGAAAAAAAAGTCCCAAACTCTACAGAATGCTGTGAAGAATGTTAAGACGCAACCATTGGACAGACAAAGACGTTTGAAGATGTCACCTTGGGCTTGTCATTTTCCTCTCGTCTTGACATTCTGTAATCTGTAAAAGGTCAAAAATATGAAGAAAAAAAAAAACAATAGTGAAAACCATAAATTGCCTCCCGACTATTTTATAACATTCAGAAATCAGCTGATGTGTCACATTATGCTTCAGGAAGGAAAAATAGCGTTCATTGAACACTGAAATGCTCTGCCTCTGCTTGAAGACGTGAAAGTAGAGACACAGAAGGGGACACGTGCCCTGGGTTCAAACCGCGTACTGCACATGTACAGGGTCCCCGGGGGGCCAGTGTGTTGGCCCTTTTCAATGGGAGGTAGTGAAAGCCTGTCTTAAAAGTCGCTGCATCTATTACTATTATATGCAAGATTTTAAAATATGAAAGTTAATAGAAGGAGTCGAGCTAAATTGACTCCAACTATCTTTATTACTAGATATTATTATTTCATCTCAACATTATGCATCTAAAGCTACCTCTAATTTCAAAAACCTTTCGTCTCAGCTGCTGGAACTGAAGCCATGAATAGAGAGGATCCCGGCGATGGAATAAAAAAATCGCTCTCGTAAAATGTGTGTTTTTTTTGTTGTTATATTGTATTTTCGAGAAACGAATCAAGTTAAATCATTTAGAACAAAAACAATGGAGAAGGCGTTCCCCCGTAGGACAAGCAACGGGGATCAGTGATCGGTCGTTAGGTATGCGCGTTCACGACTTGCTCGCCTCTCCGGCCCGGCTGCTGATTGGCCGACTGAACGTGCTGCTGCTCTCCTCCACGCACTCGAACGCAGTCAAGGGAGAGGCGTTAAGGTCTGCCCGACGACCTGCTGGATTGGTTGCTAGGCTCTATTTTGAAATAAATCAATCACTAAAAGGTTCTTTAAAATGTCGCCCCTGCCCAGGGCACCCTACGGCTTCTGTCTCTAAACTCTTCGCCTCAAGAATCATCACATAATACGTGATTTTCACTTTGACTTCCAACCATTTATAAATCTAAAAGGTCTGGTGTTTAGCTTCGATGAGCTACTTCAGGTTTGTTGCAAAACACCCAATAATCACGCGTTCGACTGCCTGGCGGTGGATATAAAAGTACCCTGTGGAGTTTTTCACCGCTAGCAGCGCTATGGGGCCGTGCTTTTATGAATGTAGGCCGCGTGTTTGTCAACAGAAGCAGTGAAGAAAAGGCGGCTAGCGAGCAAGTAAGGATGCCAACAATGCCCCGTGTCAGATATACAAAGAAAACGGCTTCGCAAGTGTTTTATCAGGAAGGACATGCATTCGTCCAGAGCTGCAATGATTAGTTGAATAGTCAATCAACAGAACATTAACTGCAAACTGTTGGGATTTCGATCGGTTATTCATGTAAGTCAGTTTCCAAGCAAACGTCCCTAACTTGTTCGTTCCCAAGAAAACTCACAGTGCATCTTTCCGTGACTAACTGAAGGAGTTCGCTGCTGCTCAAGAGACATACTGATAAGGAAAAGGACATTTCAAAAAGCAGTATGTGTGTTTTTCTTCCATGCGGGTGGTGTGACATTGTTTTACGAAGGTGGTATCTCATGTCAGGCTGAACCTCAGCTTCGGGGATCCTTTATCATGCCACAGACTGTTGTTTTGAACTTGATGAAGGTGAAACAGCGTCGACGAGTCACTTTCGACTTCTTTCCCTGCGTGCGTGCGTTGGGCTGAGTTCTTCCTCCTCGGCTTAAAGCTAACGGGACTGCTTTCAGCCTAATGACGTACAGTATGTGTCTCACCGACAGGCCGTGTTCTCATGCTGTTTTGTCTTGATTTACAGTTCCACTAATGCACAGAACGGACATCAGGGATCTCGTTTTCTCTGCTATCAATCAGCTTATTGGCAATTCTGTGGCTGATATTATCGTCTGTTTTCCCGGACACAAGCAAAACATCTTGTTTGCATTGTATCTATGACAATAATCCATTTTTATTCGGGGCATATCTGAGTAGCAGCTGCCCAGCAGTATTTGAATAGCAAATCCTGAATCCTATTGACTTTCTCCTCGTCGGAACACACAGTGAGGCTGCTGCTGCATTCACAGTAAATGCATCGACAGCTCCAACGCTGTCCCCGACTCTTTGATCCCGGAGCATTACTAAGGGCAGTCAGTCCCCCGGAGGTTCCATAGCACCGCCATGTCTAGTCTTTTCCAGAGCTGTTACAGCCTCTGGATGAGACCTGACGGACGCCGAGCAAGATGTTTACAGAGAACAAGGGCCACTGGATTTTTAAAATCCCATTTTTGCCCCCTTCTTTGTTGATTCGTTTGAGTTACTCCCTAAAATCTCTCTTAACAGTGACCTCTGATTGCCCAGCTGCTGAAATCCAAATGAGAGAAGCTTCGAGTTGATAAAAATGTTGGTGTTCATCTGGGTCGCCTTCAGTTATGATTGACAGCTTTAGGAGGCGCAGCAAGTGCTTTATGGACTGTTTTTTTCCCCCTGGTTTTTGCCTCTCAGGCTACATACAGCCTCGTGCCAGACCACTGAATCGCAGTCCACATCTCCGATTGGTTCAGCGATTCAAATATGATTTGTGCTGTGCTCATTGACGGCTGTGTCTCCTGGTTAGAGAAACAATTGACCAATCAGAGCTCAGTAGTCCTTCTTCATAGATAGCTAGCTACCTTGCTGGATTAATAAAACACAGTGACAGAAAAATGGAGAGAAGTGTGGACGAGATTGAGCTGTACACACAGCTGTGCAGGTTGTCTTGAATCCACTTAGGGAAATAAAAACTGTTTAATTGACACATTTCTGTGGTCAATGTGACAAAAGTTCGTGAAAACTTACTGTAACTACTCCTAACAACCGCCACCGGAGCTCACTGCCACACTCACTGTACGTGTGTCAGGTTAAAAGACACATTTAATCTGTATTTTTGATTCACAATTAATTAGAGCTGAAATTATTAGTTGATTCATGCAGACAACAAACTCATTAATCTTTCATTCATTTGGCAAAAAAGCCACACATTTGCTGGCCTCAGCGTGTCCAATGTAAGGGTTTGCTGCTTTTCTCTGTTTTATACCGTTATAAAGGGAAGGTTTTGGGGCCTGGGCTGTTGGCCTGACAAAACAAGACGTTTGAAAGGCTTTACTTTGACTGTGGGGAATTGTGATTGGCATGTTTCACGATTTTCTGACAATTCATAGACTAAGCCATTCATTATTAATTGAAAACCTATTCAATAGATGAATCAGTCATGATAATATTCTCCTAAATAGACACTAGAATTCAACACAAGTCCATGATAAGGCAGTAAAGTCTGTAGTAAAGATTCAAAAACAACAATGTCATAAAATATCAGGTGTCACTCAAAGAAAGCATGAGACTTTAGGTAATGTTATTGTGTGTCCCCTACTTCTGAAACCAAACTACAAACCCTCGACAGACAATGATATGCAGCTCGACGAATGCAACTGCCATTATTTTCATTATCACGTATTTTGTCAATATTCTGCATTTGTGATACATTTTTATTTTCATTAATGAATCTATTACATTTTTAGAAAATCGTAAGAAGTGTCTAGTTCTACTGTCTGGTTTTGTCAGACCAAAGGTTCAAAAACCCCCAGTTGTTTTTCCACTGCTCAGGCACTTAATGGTTTCTGTTGATCGTACGAGAAGAAAATCCACTTGCAGGGACTTGAAGCGTGCTTGAGATTTTAATCTAATACAGCGAGCGTCGTGTTGGCGCTTGCTCTTGTTGTTGCAGCGTGCTGAATGAACCTGCACTTGGAACTGTATCATCACCGGCCGCCGCACGAGCTTTTGAAAGCGGCACTAACGCACTTCCTCTGGCTTCTCTTTGTGCTTTGTTCTGATTGCTCGGGTGACGCTGGCGCTTTGCGTGCACGCTGGCATTCTCCAAGGAACTGCGTATGGCTGAACCCAAACACACAAACGTGTGCCACTATGCTTGTGAGGACGCTCTGTTGACTTAACGCACTGGAGACACACCGTAACTTTAACCTAGTCTTAATTTCCGAACCTGTATTATCAAAGTCTTTCTTTGTCCAGTATTTCACATAAAACAGAGACTAGAGAAAACAGATTTGTATAGCGAAACCTTGTTTTTTCTTCTCATTAATCATCTCATGACCCCTCAGATTGATCTTGTGACTATAAAGTAGCTCAAACCAGCTCCACCTCAAGCAGCTACAATAGTACAGTGCTATTTTCACATTCATGGTATCAATATTAACCATCTAATAATGTCATATATAATAATATATCAGTCACATAGGACATTATAACTGCAGAAAAGGTACTTCACTTTGATACTGATAAGGATTGTGAATGCTGGACTGTCACTACTTGTACTACTCCATCACAGACCAGCACATTAACACACACACGAGCCAACAGGTGGAGATCAAACCTGTGGTGTTGTGGAGTTACAGCGCTAACCACCACACCTCTGTTCTACGTCCACATCTTTAGCAGAGAGGGCGTTTTTTTTTTTTTCATTTTGTCCACAAAGCAAACATCCTTCTCGCACTCTGACTTGAGTTTTGAACCAAACCTGTTTGTTTTTACAGGAGGCGGTGGGAACAGGAAAGGAAAAAGCAAGAAATGGAAGCAGCTGCTGCAGTTCCCCCACATAAGTTTGTGTGAAGAGCTGCGACAGACCACAGGTAAGAAAACGGTGTCTTTCACACATTTGTACAGGCGGCTGCTTTTATCTCGCGTGACGTGAGCGTCTTTGTGGTCTTTTGAGTGAGTCCGGGGCCTTTGAAACAGATTCAAACCTGCTGTATCCATGGCAACGTGGTTGTTGCTCTTTCTTAAGGCCCCTCCAGCTAAACAAATCTTGTGTCGGCCATCACCAGACCTCTATATCTGGAGGAGGAAAAAGTGGGATAATGAGTCCTCTGACAGCCCTTTTATGGCTGTGAGTTTGGAAATGCATCTCTGGAAATGGCATGTGGGCTGTTTTGTTGTTCGTAGAGATACATTCTCCACAGCTTTAGTGTGTTGGTTTGATGTATAAAGGCTATATCCGTAGTCAAGTGGCTCCTTAAGGTGGAAATCAGATCATGGTGATGGTAAATGATGGTGTTCTTGGCTAACACTTGGTGTGTGCAGAGTATGTTTTTTTTAGTTTACTTGAATGTGGAGCTGCAACTAGTATTTTCATAGTAAATTCATAATCCCTTCTTTTTCAGTTGTCAGAAGCAGGACAGTGTTCAGTGACAGTAGGCTTATACCTGTGGGCCAAAACTAAACAATGGAAGTTAGGATTGATTTTAAAATATGAGTCTACAGCCATGCTAAGCAGGTACAGTGTTTACCATGTTTACCATTTTAGCATGCTAACATTTGCTAATCAGCAATAAACAGGCAGTGCAACTGAGGCTGATAAGAATATAACTAGTTTTTCGGGGATTTGGTTATAAACCAAGTTACTGAATACATTTAAATTTGGACCTGATGGTGGTGCCGAAGTCTAAGACTAAATTTCATGCTCATCCGTCGAATAGTTGTTCGATATTTCAGTCTGGACCAAAGTGGTGGACCACGCCGCTAGATTGCCTGTCACACAACATGGATTAACAATGTTATTAATGCATCACTCAGCCCGAGTAGGCCTCCTTGCATTTTTCTTTTATTGAATTAATAGGAAAAGTTCCCTTGAACACATGGAAGCTCTGTGTTCCTTAGCATGTGTGTTGAATAGATTTCATATAGGTGAACAAGTAGAGTACATTATTTTCTTCATTTTGTCCATGAATGTGTACACGACATCATCATCTCCTTCTATGTATAGAGGAAAAGTCCGAACAAGGCCTCCAGACTGCGATATTAATGTATAATTTACTACAGAGGAGGGCTCTATGCATAGCTCTGAGTTGTAGCTCATCAAAAGTTCTTATTCACTTCATTATTTAACCCGGTCTTGCAGAAAATGCTGCGTTTACTGGTGCCTCTGCATACAAAGCAGCATCTGTAATTTAAAGAGCAAATCGGCAGGAAAGGTCATACATTCGAGCTGTGGGTGTTGGTATGGTGGCCCTGATGTTCAAACACTTCAGAAAACAAAACAAGTACACAACACACTGTGTACTTAAACACTTAAGTCAGATTAGTTGGCTATTTTTGGATACACAGATATACTGAAACATGATCTAATCATACTGTAATATTTCAGTATTTATTAATGTATTCGGTTTCACTGAGTTTATATGATCAATGTTGATTTTTCATTTCCTCTGTGTAGCAGCGGTGACCTAACAGTACTGTACAAAAATAGACACCCATTCATCCATGCTCTCCGCAGCAGACGGAGAAAGTGGATGGTACAGTCTTTGTGCAGGCACTAATAATGTCAATTTAATCATTGGGACTGAGACCACAGACATGTGCTCACCTACTCTAACTGACAATCGGCACTTTATCCGGAGACACTGCACACAAGAACGTGGATAAAATGTTGTTCGTAAAGAAATAGCTCCGACACATAACCCCCTCTAAAACCACAAATTGTTGTTTTTACGTATCTGTTTGTATACAGATTAAACATATGAGACATAAGCTGTTACATAGAGAGCTTTAGAGGTGTTGGTAGGTGTATTTCTTCACTTTGGACAGAGCCAGGCTAGCTGTTTTCTGCTGCTTCTAGTCTTCATGCTAAGCTAACCGGCTACTGGCTGTAGCTTCATATTCGACATGAGAGTGGTCACGTGCTTGTTCTAATGGAGATTTCTTTGCCATGTCAAACCTTAGCTTCCCACACGCTGCTCTCCAAAGCGACTTAAACACTATCATACCGAAGGCGCAGCTGCGGGAGCAATTTGGGGTTCAGTATCTTGCTCAAGGATAGTTCAACACGTGGCTGGGGGAAGCTGGAATCAAACCACCAACCTGCGGATTGGTGGACGATTGGCTCTGCCACAAAGGCACAGCCGCCCACTTCCCTACTGCCTCTCAAAACAGGTCATGTATCTCTGGACAGGCCTCCCTCCTAACCTCACAGCTGCCCACTCAATTACTCAAAAATACTGGACTCTGTAGCTCCCCTCAAAACTAAGGGTGTTAGGAATGGTGTTGGCAACAGGGAACGAGGACCCAAACGCAGGCAGCTCAGATAATGAGGAGTGGATAGATTATTCAAGTTCACCGGTAGTTAGGCAGACAGGTAAGACGGCACAAAGCCAAAAAACAACAGGCAGCCAGAACCAACACAATGGCAATGACGAACTGACAACGAACAAAGGGAACACCTCAACTTAAATACACACTGGCAGGGACAACTAGACACAGGTGAACACAATAACACAGGTGGAAACAATCGGGGCAATCAGACAGGAAGCCAAACTAACAGACACATAAGGGGGAATTGACAAATTACAAAACAAAGCAGGAACTACAGAACCTACAACCAAAAACCCAGACAGAACGGCCATTTCCAAAATAAAACAAGCAAAGGCCCCCAAACCTAAAACTGAATCTTGGCTAAATGATGTCACCTGTGCCCTTAGACAGGTTTGTAGAAGAGTTGAGTGCAAATGGAAAAAAGATGAACTTCAGGGGCCTCATTTATAAAAATTTGCGTAGGATTTGTGTCAGAAGTGGCGTACGGATGAAATATAGGACGCGCGTACGCACAGAAATATTCTGATTTATAAAACCGTGCGCACACACATCGTACGTTCCCTTAATAAATCACAATGAGTTCTAAATGTAGCGCAGCTTTTGCGGCTTCATGTTACGCCCATAGTTGCCCATAAATAGTCCGTGAAACGCCCACAAGTTACTATTCATTGATTGTGAAATCATGGCAAACATAGAGAGGAAATCAGAAAAACGTAACTTCACTCAGTGTGAAGTAGAAATTATCGTTGGCGAGGTGGAAAAGAGGAGAAACATGTTGTTTGGAGGGCACAGTGTGGGCATTATTAATGCCAAAAAGGCACTTGAGTGGCAAAAGGTTGCAGATGCCATAAATGCTGTAGCCTCACAACCTTGGGCCGTGGCCGAAATAAAAAAGAAATGGTCGGACATCAAAGTCGAGGCAAAAAAGCTTCTAGCGCTCCATCGCCAGTGTGTGTCTGCCACGGGTGGCCCAAAAGACCGCATAGGTCCAACAGGACGGCTCGAGGAAGTCGGAACCGGCTCATAAGCCACTCGTCCTCGTTTGCCAGCAAGTCTTCTTGCGGTCTGAAGATGCGTTCACTCCCAATCCTTCCGTTTGCCACATCTTCTAAGAGCGCAAGATCAGCTATTGTGCATCATGACGCATTGTGATGGGGCATTTTATTTCCATCCATTTAATTGCATCTGACAAGCTACAGATGTCGGTTATAATCTACATGGAAATGGGAAATAGTTCAGTGCAAGTGTGATTTCTTGCAGCTTTCTGAATGGTTGAGACACACCTCATACGTTATTTTATCCAAAATAAAACAAACTAAAGACATATGCATGAATACCATGATTCCATAGCTGATGAAGACATTTTTACTATGAAAACAACTTTCCCCAGTGGACAATTAATACATCTATCTATCTATCTATCTCCCTAATTATCTATCTGTCTATCTAATTGCATCTCTATCTGCTCCGCCCGACGGAAACATTGAGGAGAATATCTGTTTTGTGCATTATTTCGTTCTGTTTACCATATTATTTAATGAATGAGGATGAACTGCATAACATGCCAATATTATTGCAGAACATATTTAACTTTTCTTTTTGCAAATATGTGTTAATTTGCATTTCTGTTGTAATTTTCGTTTGATTTGGTTTGTTTCACACTGCAGATCGATCAAACGGGTGTTCCTGTATGCTGTTTATTGTAAGACTTGCTTTGTGAAGACTTCATGTTATTTATGAGAGGCAGTATTGCCATTTCTTTTACACAATGGTCTACAGTTTCACACACTTCCACGTGTTTCTTCCATCTGCCGACGGCGTCGCCGTTTCTCATTTCACCCGTTTTTGTGCGTACGCCTGGGTCAGAGCTTGCGTGAAGGACCGCACATTTTCCCGTCAAGTTTGCTTTTTATAAATACCAATTATTGCGTAGAGAGCGGCGTACGCCTTCTTTTGTGTGTATGCAACATTTATAAATGAGGCCCCAGGTGTCTTTGTGGAGCTTAAAGAGCTCTCTGTCAAATTACCAGAAAGCTGTCAAAGCAGCTGGTATTAGGGCACAAATCAGGCCCCCTACCCATGACCCATTGGCCCCTCCTCTATGCTCAGCTGTTTTTGACCACTTCGAGCCTGTGTCTCTTTCCTGTCTGACTAAAGTGATTGGTCACTTGAAGCCCACAACCTGTTCTCCTGACGTTGTTCCCCCTCGGCTTCTCAAGGATGTCTTTGATACTGTTGGGCCTAGTGTATTATCTGTTATGAATAGCTGTCTTGTCTCTGGGTCTGTTCCTGATGATGTTAAGCATGCTGTGGTACAGCCTCTTCTTAAAAAGCCAAACATGGATCACACAGTTCTCTATAATTTTAGACCCATTTCTAAATTGCCCTTTCTTTCTAAGGTTCTGGAGAAAAGTGTTTTCGTGCAGCTCCAGAACATTTTAGATGATAACGGTGTTACTGAAGGATTTCAGTCTGGTTTAAAAGCACTTCATAGCACCGAGTCTGCACTTTTAAAAGTTCTTAATGATCTTTTATTAATAACCCACTCTGGGGATTTTGCAATTTTGGTACTTTTAGATCTAAGCACAGCATTTGATACCGTGGATCCTCATCTCTCGGCTGGAGCAATGTGTTGGCATTAAAGGAACTGGCCTTAAATGGGTTAAATCATATTTCACTGACAGAAGTTTCTCAGTGAAAGTGGGTGAACTTTTATCCTCATCAACTCCCCTCAGCTGTGGGGTTCCCCAGGGTTCCATCCTCGCTCCGGTCCTCCGGTCCTTGGGTTCTATCTTTAAAAAACACGGTATCTCATTCCACTTCTATGCTGACGATAAAAGGCAAAGACCAGTACCCCCCTCGAGTCTCTAATGGATTGCCTGACAAGTCATAAAAACCTGGATGGCACAGAACTTTTTAAAGCTAAATGCAGAGAAAACAGAAATTGTGATGTTTGGTAGCCCTGACAACCTCACAAACCTTTTTTGTGACCTTGGCCCCCTGCAACCCTACAATAAATCATATGCAAAAAACCTGTGGGGGATTTTTGACAACACGCTCACTTTTGATAAACAAGTCAATGCGGTTGTCAGACCCAGCTTTTGTCATTTCAGGGTTCTTGCAAAGATCAAGCCCTTTCTGTCCTCTGACGATCTCGAGAAGGTGATACACGCCTTCATCTCGTCTCGGCTCGACTATTGCAATAGTCTCTATTCAGGTGTCGATCCAGCCTGGCCTGGCTCTTAACAGGCGTCACACCCATTCTGGGCTCTCTGCATTGGCTTCCAGTTCGTTTTAGAATTGATTTAAAGATCTCATTGATTGTTTTTAAATCATTAAATAGATTGGGACCTCCTTACCTCACTGATCTTTTATATTTACACACTCACTGAGGTCTGCTGATTAAAGAATAGGGGGGTTCGGGCCTTTGCTATCGTTGCTCCAAAACGATGGAACAGCCTCCATCCTCCCAATCAGAACATCGCCTACAGTGGACACTTTTTAAAAAACTGGGTTGAAAACCCATTTTTATTCTCTGGCTTTTAAATCATATGCTAATATTGGGTTCGGGTTGTATACGTCTGTATGTGTTTATGTACTTGTTTCTATGTTTCTTTGTGTTATTGTACCATATAATTTGGTCCCGGGCTGTTCACAGCTTGCTTCTTTTAATTTTGTGCAGCACTGTGGTCAACGTTTGTTGTATTTTAAATGTGCTTAAAAATAAATTTGACTTGACTTGATTTAAAAGAGAAACAACTAAAATCTGTCCTGACTTGACTCCTTTCATACCAGGCGGATCATTGATCCAGTTCAGTAAAGGCAAGCGTGTGAGAACTCTGAATGCACGCTGGCTGTAAAAAAATAAATAAAATAAAATCTTGCTCAAGTGGTACCACAGAGGAAATTGTGGCCAGTGCAGAAAGAGGAAGCAGACTGGTGTTTTTGCTGTTTCAACCAGCAGTATAGTTACTTTCATTTTTAACAGGATAGATAAGAGCACAGATATACATTCAGGAGAGGATGGAAGTGAAAGTACAGGGACAAGACAAAGGAAAAAGTTTCCTGTATCTGGTGAAAAAAATCTCCTCTGTGGTGAAGAACTCTTAGGGTGTAGTAGTCGATGTATATTATCTACGTCCACACTGTTAAATGGAGGCTGCCAGAAATAGTTTTCATGTCATAAATGACAGACCTGCGCTCCTGCCAGATCCCTGCGCTCTGCAAACGAACAACGTCTGGTGGTACCATGCCAAAAAGGAATAAAATCCTACTGGCGCACCTTCTCTGGATCCGTTCCACATTGGTGGACTGATCCGTCTGCTTCTACAAGATCAGCAGATTCTGTAGCCGCCTTTAAAAAGCACCTGAAGACGCATCTCTTCCGTCAACACCTAACTGACAATCACTAACTTCTTCTTCCTTTCTACCTCTGCTCAAAAAAACAAACCCTTCCTATCCTTAGCTTTGTTTACTGTGCTAGGCTTTAATCAGACTAGTTTTTTGATGCACTTATGCTTTTTGTTAGCTTGTGTTGTTATAGTGCTTCCATTGTCATCCACATATGTAAGTCGCTTTGGATAAAAGCGTCTGCTACAAAACTTCTTCTTAACTGGGAGTTCAAAGAAGTCGCTTACATTGTTTATGTGTGTTGGAGGTTTGATATTTTGCCCAAACTAAAATTCACCTGGGAATCGTCCCACCGTTGCGTCTGGTGCACAACTTGCCCAGTTATTTTTTGCGGGCCGTTTACGCCCCGGGAAATGTGAAGCGGCGCTCCTCGCTTGACGGGAATTGGATGGAACCCACCAAAACAGCACGGTGGAAAGCCTTGAACAGTTAACGTAACACTGTTGATTAGTGAAATGATCCAACATTCGCGTATGTGATCATGAGACTCCTGATAATGATACATGTTGGAGGGAATGGGTTGGGAAAAAAAGTCATGCTGCATTGTAATTAGAGCTGAAACGATTAGTCGGTTAATCAACAACTATTTCTTTTAATTGTTTAACCCGTTTTTTCAGCAAAAATGTCTCTAGTTCCAGCTTTTCAATTGTGAGGATTTGCTGGTTTTCTGTTATATGTGACTGCAAACTGAATACCTTTGGATTTTAGACTGTTAAACATCTGAGTAGCCACAGCGTCAAACTGAATGTTTTACTTGATGAAAAGGAGATCCTAAAATCTTTTGTTGACAAGAGGTATCAGGGATCTTTGCTCGGTATTGTGATTACCCAAACCATATCTTTTTCAAAAGCAAAATTCTCCAGTAATGTACTCTATTCTTTATTTGCATACAAATGTTAAAAATGGCACAGAATAAGCTGCAGTGTGGGTAACACCGTTGGGTCATCGCAGCACTGAATAAGACGCTTCAGAGCATTGGCAGCAATGCGAATGAGATAAATATTGGTACAAAATATTGGCAGCCGTAGTGACATCTCTATCAGTCTTTAATAGCCATATCGTTCCAGACGTATTGGTACAACGGCTGTTACTGATGATGTAATGTACAGTGCTGCTCGTCTGTGATAATTCAGGAAAAGGTCACGGCTCTATTACTACCGGTTTTTGAGCCCTTACGTAAAAGACACTGGTTGTTTTGAGATAGAAAGAGCTTTAATAACTGGCTGTATTCAGCTGTTGGGCTATTTCTGCTGTCTTGAAGGTCTTATGTGCTGTTTTTGAAACTGGGTGCGCACACATCATGTCTTCACTTGTCTTTAAAAAAAAAAACAGCAACAGTGATTTTTCGTCTTTGCTCTGTGTTGTTTCATTGCGTCGTGCCAGAGTAACGTAATGTACAGTACATGCCTGTGATAATGTAGGGCACTCAGTGATGCTGGTAGGTTTTCAATGTAGTGAGTCCCCGGGACCCACAGGTGGTCATTTGAGTGGGAAATTGAATGGGTCCCCAATAAAATGCGTTTTTTGACATATTGTGGTGTTAAATTCATGTTTAGGGATGGGTATCATTAGGATTTTATCATTACTGCTACTCTTATCAGTTCTTTTTAATTAATAAACAATTGCTTTAAAAAATATATTGTTTAAAAAAAGTGTGTGTAGGAGCTCAGCCCCGACGCACAGAGCTGCAGCATGATGATAAATGTCACCAGTTTTTTTGACAGCGTGGTTTCTTTTGTTTATTTGTTGTTTCACAACGTGGCATTATCGGGGACGCAGGACGCGTATCTAGCAGCATCACTGGTACCGGTAAAGCTGCAGTTTGGTCACCCCTTTTGATACATTTCACCACAGCCAGGAAGTGAGCGTGTGAAGCAGGATTAACGAGTGACAGAGGACAGAAAGCAACTGTTGTGGGAAGCCAGTGAGGGATCATGTTCGCCAACTGTTTGGCTGTGTTTTGAGGACTGGAGATGGTGATGGGTGATCCCCCCACAGGCCTCCGATCCTGCAGATCAGTTTGGGATTTTCCTAGAGCTACATCAAACCTGTGTTTAACAGCTAAGCAATGGTCACATCTTTCACGGCCAATAATTTGACTGAGCCTCTGGGACGGCACATCGGAAACGATCTAATATAAGTTCGCTCAAATATTGGTAGGGACTATTCTGTCCTCCCAAAATATTGGTCCCTACTGTCCATATGCAAACCTAAGCCCTTGCAACACTTGTACCAAGAACTGTAGCCAGTGTTTGGTCTTAATGTCTGCTTTTGGGACAAAGAGATGATTCTGTTAGCTCTGCTGAAGCCGTTCCACTTTCTATTTCCACTGCGATTCCCACGTATCCATCCAGTCTCCCTTACCACTCCCGGAGCGCCGGGAACAGTTCTGGTGATAACTTTGTGAATTACACACAACAACTCTTTTGTTGCATTTACATTTACATTTAGTCATTTAGCAGACGCTTTTATCCAAAGCGACTTACACACTCACAGACCGAAGGCGCAGCTTAGGGAGCAATTTTTGGGGTTCAGTATCTTGCTCAAGGATACTTCGACACATGGCTGGGGGAATCGAACCGCCGACCTTCTGATTGGTGGACGACCACTCTGCCACCAAGCCACATTTGCTCATTGTTTGTTATTGTCAGATGTTTTTTTTTCTTCCGGATGTGTCAACCTTGTGTGTTTTGTGTGAAGGGCTGAGCAATTAATCGTGTTTATATCAAGAACCAATTTTGAGACATTTTCAACTCGTAAGCTGTGATATTAATTACATTACATTGCTAACAGACTGTGTCTTAAGCTGTAGGAGGTAATGGCTATGAGGATGAGCCTTCAGCACGTTACCTGTAGCTTGTACAGAATTAACTTGTGGCAGACAGAAATGAACCAAAGATGATTTCCTCGTTGAGTTTATCATCTTGTTGTTTTAAACGAGAGAGTTCCTGCTGTCCAATAAAACAAACAGAGTGCCATTTTCAGACAGGAAAGTGGCAGCTAGCTCAGGGGTTCTCGAATGGGGAATAATTGACAGCTGGTGGATCTCCTGTTAAAGGATCTGGTATATTTCTGCTGTTGTTAACAAAACCCACTAAAAGGCCAAAAGAACAAGGTGTTAGTCTGTCTCTCAATACTTTCTGACTTCCCTATTCTGGTTCCTATACATAAATCTTTAAAAATGGGCCACAAAGATATAGTTTCATTAAAAAATAAAAATAAAAAAGGCCAGGTACCAAAATCTGGTGGAAAGACCAGGAGCGTGGAGCAGATTAATCCCCAAGGCTTTGGAGTCATGTAGTCAGCTATTACATATGGGTGGAATTTCTAGGTCTCCACGTACTTTTGGTCATGTACTGCACATTTGCGAGTATGCCAGGCACAAACGTATCACTTTGAGACGGTGTAGACCCCAAATACAGTTACATTTCTAGAAATAATCATGACTTTTAAATACCAAAATTGACCAGAGACATCACTATTGGATGTTTCTCTCGTTCGTGTTCTGTTGTAAACCAACCGAGTGGTTTGTCCTCCCCTGAAAGGTTAACTGTAGCAACGTTCGATGTCAGCGTGATGTGAAACATCACCACTATCGTGGTGTTTACAGCGGAGGTCCCATCCGTTGGCGGCGTGCTTGTGTACCTTTGGTCGAGACTGAAAATATCTTAACAACTGTTGGATGGATTAAGACATTCATGCTCCCCAGAGGATGTATCCACATGACTTTGGGGATCCTCTGACTTTTACTTTCCAGCCATCATCAGGTCAAAATCTTAATTTTTCTAATACTTTAGTTCAGGACCAAATACCCGCAAAACTAGCGACATCCCATCAACCTCATCTGTACTCTTGTGTTTTGTGCTAATACACCGCTGTTAGCGTGTCAACATGCAAAATAAAACATGGTGGACATGGTAAACATTGTACCTGCTTTACATCAGCATGTTAGCATTTATCCCAAAGCTGTGCCTAAACACAGCCTCAGAGCGTCCAGTAGAGTCTAAGTCTTATTTTACTTTGCAGATACTAACATACAAAACACCCGATCCATCAATAAAATATGATGGATTGTTGATGAAACTACCCAGCAGTATTTAAAGAAGTTAAAATCTGCTTCACCTCAACCAACTTCAACATTAAAATGCTGTTTACATTTTTATTAGCCAGTAATACGTTATATAACCCTCTGAAAAGGCAAATTTCTGCCTAATGAGGATTTTTTTAAGGCCGCTACCAAAACCAATATTTGAAATTGATAAATCAAAATATCAAAGCACTAAAATGTTTGTGCTGGCACAGAATGGATAATGTTAAATGGGATATAAAATGCCAATTGGTATGCTCCAATTTTGCAGCCTTGCTAAAAAATAATGATTCCTCTAAAATTAAAGACACATTAGGGAAAATGGGTTTATGGGTAAAAGATAAATTTTCAGTCAATTCTAAAGATGTGGAGGGTTTTTGTGAAGTTGTCTCGCAGGCCGGATCTGGCCCCTGAGCCCTGGGACCCCTGGGCTAGAGTTTACAGCGCTGAACGTCTCTGACTTGTCCAACACAAGCTTCCAGACTGCCACCACATGTGTACAGCATCATTCAGACTGCATTCAAACAACGTTATGTAGCCAACCTACGAAATAGTCTTAGAAAAGAGAGAAAATTAGAGTCTGATGAGGGCGAGCAAGCAAGAGGAACAAATCTTTACTTTATTTGATGAAATGGTTTAAACGCGATTATGTACCAAAGCAAAATAACCCGCGAACACTCAACAGACGCTTTTACTTCGCAGACAGGCGCCCTCCATTTGTGGAGTTTTCCGTTTCCAACACGTCGTTTCCAATATCTCACAGTCAAAGGTGACCAGAAACAACACGATCACTACGTGTTGACAAGTCATCGCGTGCTGAAATGATGTTTAAATCCGTTGCCCTAATTTTCCGTATATTTTCGCAGCTCTTCAGATGTGTTGAAAACGCATAAAAGAGCGTGGAAGGCGGACTTTTACATCCCGATGCAGTTCCTGATTGCACCCCTGGGACTCTTAACAGTTCCCGCTGATGCAAAAATATTCTGCATGTACATTTAGGTTTGGCTGAAGCAGTGGGCGCTCACGTGATCAACAGCAGATGCTTGTGTTTTTTTCTTCTCCAGGAAACCTTCACAATAGAGCTGCTTCTTTCCTGAAAGGTGGCCCGTTAGCACGCTTTGATTTGAATGAGTTCAGTCAGACAAGCTGACTCATGTTTAGGACTGGAAGGCGTGAGAGTGAGAAATGGGAATAGGAAAACTGATATACAAAGAGAAGAGCTCAGTCACAATTCAGCTCTGAAAATGTTTGGTGAATTTGACTGTCGACAGCTTTTATGAAACCAGAAGGAGGAGGTGAGTGGGAGGGAGTCTTGAGAAAGATGTTCAGGAAACTGTCAACTTCCTTGTTTGTCAGAAACAGGTTGTTCCCTTCTCTACGTGAATGTCTTTATTTTCTCCTCCTTTCTCCGCTTCTCTCCCTACATTTACGTCACATATTCTTACATATACCATGCAGGCAAGATGCAACAACTTCTATCTCGCACAACAACGTCTAATCACAGCGATTTTGTAGTTTTTCTCCCATTTCTTTTGCATTTCTGATTTGCTTTTTTTGCAGGCGGAAACACAGTTTTGGTGTCACCTGTTCCCAAAACTGCGCTTTCGTTTGTAATAACACATCAAGGCAATTGAGAAAAGAAATGGAATTTGTCCAATGTTTGGCTGTAATTTCTATTGTCTTTCACGGTTGCTGTTACTAACTTTCTCCCCTCGTGACTTTGCTGCTGTTGTTTATGTCCTCCCGGAGTCTTCAGGCCATTAGAGAGACTCGGTCCCACTGTAAACCAGCTCCACACTGCTCACGATGCAGAAGCCTTTTTTTTGTCAGCAGCTCTAAAGAAGAGTGTTTACATGTATCTTCATAGAAACATGTGTCTTTGTTCAGCAGTATTGAGCATCCTAGAGATTGGGGAAACCTGATGACTAATCTGCTTGTTGATATACTGTATATGTTGCACTTGTGAGTGACGAGTCCAACTGAAGACTGAAATATTGCTATCTGTAGAAGCACAGATGTTTTGTCTATCATGATCCGCAATAATCCCCATTGATGGATAAAGGTAGTCCATAAATGTATACAGAAATGCCATGACTGGTGTTAGATACTAGTTTGACTTTGAAAAAAATTATGAAACTTTCCTATTGGTCCGACCTCAGGAGGATTGATGTGAAGGTGTTGTGTAGGAACCCAACATTAGTTTTCATATTTAAAGAACGATTCATTACTTTTTTTTGGCCACTTGGGGGCAGCGGAAGAAGCGGAAAACACAACATTGACATTATCACCTTATAAAGATGGTATAAACGTTCAATTCAATTCAGTTTTATTTAAATAACCCAATATCACAAATCACATTTTGCCTCAAAGGGCTTTACAATCTGTACAACATACGGTCTGTGCTTAGACCCTCGATTCAAATAAGGAAAAACTACCCAAAAAAACGCTTTTAACAGGGAAAAAAATTATAGAAACCTCAGGAAGAGCATTAGAGGAGGGATCCCTCTCCCGGGACGGACAGACAGACAATAGATGTCGTCTAGATCATAGTATATACATTTATATACAGTTGCCTATTCACACACCCAGCAAACAGAGAAACATTATCATCCTACTGGAGCTAAAATTATTACTTGGTTGACAGAAAATAACATCAGCAACCATATTTTCTGTCAGGAAACCTGAGAGTGAGCGTGAGCATTTCATAAGGAGGATTGGTGGAATTGTAATGAAATCTGTTGTTCCTGGATGCAGAGGCTTGTTGATTTGTGCTCCCAGTTAGTTTGTCTTTGGTTCTGAAGCAACTGATTAAAGCAGTGATCCGCACTTTATAATCCCTGGTTTTGGTGATTTACAGGTGGAAAGACATCTAGACACCTATTAAACTAAATTTGGTTGAAAGGTTTTTACCTAGCTTACGTATTACCGCTGTTGCAACTGCTTTTCAGTAACTATGTCATCATGTAATTGGTTGTTGAGGATCTTCTGGAAATATTTCCTGACACGGCCCTTAAAAAGGGTTAGCAAGACTGAGAGTCTAAACCTTTGCTAGTAGTTCTGTGAGGCTGTACGTAGGCACGTAAATGTTTAGCGTGTCAGCGCTCCAATTATTTGCTATTCAGAACTAAACAGAAAGCACAGCTGAGGCTGATGGGAATGTCATTAGGGAATGTAGGTATTTGGTCAAAAACTCAAAAAAAAACTGTCGGCGCCAGATGAAATGTTAGGTAAGATATTACAAGTCATCGTGAGGGGAATCCATGCAATAGTTTGACTTTTCACTCAAAACCACAAATGTCAACCTCATGGTGGCGCAAGAGGAAAAGTCAGGGGTACACCAAAGTCAGTAGGATTCATCCTCTGGGAACCATGACTGCCTGCGCACATTTTCATGGTAATCCATTCAATGGTTGCTGAGATATTTCAGCCTGGATGAAAGTGGGGGACCGAGCGACCTACACTGGCACCAACAAAGAAAACCCTTTACATACACTACAATGTTACTGCACAGAGCACAAAGTAAGAATCCACCATATGGCCTTGGCTTGTTTACTTCTGCCTACTTTCCCCCGATTATTCTATAAAGAGAAGCGCAGAGGCCTTGATCTGGTCTTAAACCTGTGGACCCTGAGGCCTGCAGAGCCTGCAGGAGGCCTGACAGAGGCCTCTTTGTGTGCATTCTCTGTGTGATGATGTACAGCATGTTCTGTACAGTCCTGGGGCTCCTTTCATGTACATCACACCCCGAGTGATCTATTAAGAAAGTCCACTGATCCACAACCACGTAATGAAAAGTTCCCAGAAGTGGGGGATTTCACGCATGAGTAGCTGCATGAACTGAAATGAAGCTAATTTTTCATGGTTTTGAGGGGAGAATAATGGGTTTGGATTTAATGTAAACAGGCACTATAGGCTGTCAATTGGCAGATTAATTAGAGTCACATTAGTCTTGAAGTCATTTATATCCCACTCTGTTCAGCTTTTCCTGTAACTTCTGTCCACTCGCCGCACTTTTCTTCATAGTTAAGTTTTGGTTTTTTTGCCTTCAGCCCTCATTTACTTCACATTGTCCCCGCTCACTTTGCAGCAGGACGCAGGAAGTTCGTTAGAGCAGAGTAGAGAGAGAAAAGAGATCATTAGAGTTGAACACAAGAGAACAAAGAGGATGTTGCAGCGCACCAGAGCGAAACAGAAGAGAGATAAGTGGAGCAGAAAACAGAGCAGAACCTGAAAGAACGAGGCATCGGTTACCATCAGTCGCTGTGTCGTCGATAGGAAATGACTCAGCAAATGTGATAAGAAAACATGTATCTTGAAAACAATTAAAGTCGCACTCCTCCCGAGTCGTGCTCATTTACTGTACCAGACAGGGAGGATCTGAGGAAAAGATGCAATTGGTTGCATTATGGGAAATATAGAAGGCAGTGTTTTGGGCGTTTGGCCCACTGTAGGGACAAACGTCAGGATATCTCCACTTCTGCTCCTTCAATTTTAACCATTATTTGAAAATCTGTCCCTCACAAGTCCTTGAACTTTATGCAAGTGCAAAAACAAAAGTACCCTTTTAATCAGTTAATAGATCCATTATAATTATATTATAATAATTAAGTTTAGTCATGTGTCATGTCCACAAAGAAAAGATTTCCTGGCTAAAACTTGGCAATTCCATAAATCAAGTACTTGGTGCTGTACTACTGTTGGTTAGACTAAGTGAATATTTTTTCATTTAACATTACTTTCTGGGCTTTTTGCCTTTATTTGATAGGAACAGCCGAAGAGAGACAGGACAGGTGGTAGAGAGAGAGGGGACGACGCACCGCAAACGGCCACGGGCCGGACTCGAACCAATCCATCGCTCTCCATTGACTTTGTATTGAGTGACGGTGCCTCCAATCGCTTCCATCTGCCAGCAAACAACCGAAAAATGCCTAAAAGCTGTGGTGGGATGCACTACTACCAGGGCGTGGATACGGGCAATAAGACGAGTGAGGCATCAGCAGGAAGAATGACAAAACTGTGGGACCCTGACCCTCACTATGCCTGCATAAAGCTGCTATGTGCCCTGATTATTATTAAAAAAGTTACAGTTGCTAATTTGGCCGGACAAACTGTAGAGGTGGAAGCTAACTAAGCTATGCAGGGCCGGGCTTTGATTCGATCAAATAGAAGTAAATATCAATCAGCGCGATCATTTCTCCAAGAAAAGCAAGGCAAGGAGAAGGGACACTGAGATAGACCGACAATATTGAGTTTGTCAATATACCTTTCCCTCTCTGGTAGACACAGGGTGCTAAGATAACCCTAATGTTTTTAGCTAGCTTAGGACATTTTGTTAGCGTTTCAGCCCTTGGTTGCGTATTTTGCCGCCGATTGTTTTCCCCTCCGGCGGGCGTGGTTTTCAGACTATGACACGCACGTTACTTTGGGATCTGGTAAGCTCGATTGGACATGGGCGCTCCGTGTGGAACAGTTTGCACATTTTGCTTTTAAATAAACTCTTGACAAAAGTGATTTCAAGACCCAGGTGCGAGTGAGACGCCCCGGAGCTTTTGGCCATTCGCAGCTCTACGGAGCATCGTTTGGAGGAGAGGGTCTCCGGTGCGCCATGCACAGCGATGCACTTGTGCACGATACACATTCAACCTACAGAAGGCGTAGCGCGTACGAGACATAAAACACAGAAGAAGAACAAGAATTAGAAGAAGCTGACGACGGAGACGGTTTAGCGGCTGTAATGTGCTGCCTAGCGAAGGGAAGTGAACGATGCGAGTTTCAAAATATTCAAAACATCGTGTTGTAAATGCAAATGTGCATGTTGCAAATATCTTCTGTGGAAGGAAATGAACTCGACACATTTGTTTGGCTTGGAGAACACACTCAGTGTGTGTGTGTTGGTGTGCAACACTGAACGTAGAAGTAGAAGAACTTTAGAGGTAAACTAGGCGGAGCACCTTTAAATACCTTCAAGTTTCTCTACAGGAATGACCAGACAGGCCACACCAGTTTTAGCATGTAGTAACAGTAGTTGTTCATAGAGAGAGAGATCTCATAATCCCATTGTTGTGTTGTGGGTTTGGGTTTTTTCTGTACGTGATATTTGGTTATACCGATGAAAACTGTCTGACTTGACTGGTGGGTTCCGACTGGTCTGATTGAAAGGCTTTGCAGATCATTTTGCTTTTTTTCGTTCGATCACACCGGCCTTCTCTGCTCCTCCCCGGAGCACATTTGCTTGCGCATGAAGCCTCCTGAGTCGCTTTGCATCCACACGAGTCACAGATGCAAATAAACATTTCCTTGGTGTTGCTTTTTGTCCTGAAGCACAGCTGGTAAAATGAACTCGGACAACCCCAGATATACTGTATATCTAAATCCTCCCCGGCAAGTACGGTTTAGGTTTTTGGATGTCAAGGCTACATATCAGCATTGTTTCAATAGCATTGGAATAACTGTACTCCATCATGTTTCATAAAATGGAAATAAACTGTTCTTGCTGCACCCTTAGGCACCCCTAGACATCTAAAGAACGTTTTCTTTCAACCAGTTTTGACCAACACATCACCAAACCAATGCTTCTCATTAGCTAATCTTCTCACATTCATTTCATTTGGACTTCTCGATTCTTACTTTTTTTTTCAGTCTTTCCTGCAAGTCATCTGTCAGCAGAACGTTTGCCACTGCACCTTCAATAGACCCGTTCCTGTGAATGACAATGCAGATCTATGCAAAGAAACAAACATCATAAAGTGTGTGTCAACACCAGCAGCTGAGTGCGCTGAAACTGCGGTGTCAACACTTTTACTTTCGGTTACACTCTTCTCAAATTCAGATCCAGTCAAATGTCTGCTGCATCACATTGTTGATAACTCTATTGATTGTAGCGTTGTTACTAAAAGGTGGTTAAAATCCGCGGTCGGACTGGACCGGTCCAGGCCTTCCTTGAGCCTATATTCAACCTGCGAGTTGGGCTGTTGAATGTTAAAGAGTCCAGTCACACTTCAGGTATACACCAGGTATACCTGGAAAAACAAAGACGTCCAAGCTCTGATAAGCACGTGGGGGAAAAGATTCAGGGGGAGCTGGAATCAGCTGTAAGAAACGAGGATATCAGAGGGTTCAGCAGCAGAACTGGATGATGCATCACGCGGCAAAACAGTGCCATGAGAAGATCGAAACGAGATTCTCAACTAGAGCTGAAACCGTCCGTTAACCAATCCACAGAAAACTAACTATTTTGTTCTGTTCTCAACTATTTTACGCAGCACTGTAAACGGAACCCATTTAAGAAGAGAAAGACACAAACAGGAAGGAGAGAAATAATGACAATTTCAATAAAGAAACACACCGATAGCCAGCTCCCGCAGACAGACAGCATAATGCAGTCTGTAACAACATGAGCTGTTTAGGGCTGAAAAGCTCTTAAAAGTGCAGGTTGTGGAGGGCATCACTTCAAGCGCTGAAACCGGCACGAACGTTCAGCGGGACTTAAACTGACTCAGATGTTCATTTTCTTCATAAAAGCCTCGCGTGGAAACAACCAGAAATTCCCCAAAACAACTGTTCTTACACTTGGCGGAGGTGGAAAAGTTGGCCGATTTTTCAAAGACTTTTTTTCCCGATGGCATGGACAAGAGCTGGCGCACGTACTGTAATGGCAAAGTCCCCGGTTCGAATCCAGACAGGTGCTCCTGTTTCACGTCACAATGTCTGTCTGTCAGCTCTTTCGCAGCTACAGGGAATCACATCAACCGACTCCCGGAGTCCTCAGGGTTGTGGCGTCCTCGCTCATTAAATACGTTACCCGTGCTGTGTGATGTAGTGCCACTGCTCATTCTCCTGGTAGGTTAATAAGTTTGATGTTATACATCCTAACTATGTAATGATGTATTTTAGGTGAGGCAGGCAGCACTGCAGGAAACAGCGGTAGCTGATAGAGAGATGCGCTCATTCATGTTTCGTTTCGCCGAAATCTGCTCGAAACACGAGAAACGTTATGAGCGAAATATTACTTTGGTGTTACGGTTCATTAATTAGCATTCCTGTCAATTTTGCCTAAAACGCTTGAAAAAATGCATAGCCAAAATAAACTGCATACTGTTCTTGAACCATGTGGGGTATATGCATGGTCAGGTGACACTCCTATACAGGTTTGTTCCTATACAGTCAGAATCACTGTAAATCTTACTGGTATTGAGTAATATAATTTTAACACCCTGAGAAATGGAAAAAAATATTCCGCCTACTTTGTTTTTAGTAAAGCCAGCCGATTACTATATAGGTGAGTTTCTCCAGTTTTTATTTTGTGTAAGTGCCGTGTTGATTGTACCTTAAAGTGGTTTACATCGTTCGAATCGCGAGAATCTCAGCTTTCCGGAGATATGTGACAAGTTTAGCTTTTGTTTTTCCCGAGTTTTTGCATTTCAAGTCTTTACCTGCAACCCCCCACCCCCCCCGAACGTACCGCCGGCGGAACACAGGACAATCAACGGGTTAAACAACGTGGTCTCCCTCTCTGTGTCTTTCAGAGAAGGACTACAGCAGCCTCTGTGAGCGGCAGCCTATCGGACGATTACTGTTCAGACAGTTCTGCGAGACCCGACCTGAGCTGAGACGCTGCGTCAAGTTCCTGGACGCTGTGGTAAGGAGAGCGAGAGAGAGCGCGTGTGTGTGTGTGTGTGTGCGCGCGCGTGTGTGTGCGTGTGTGAGGTGTTTGGATGTTTGTCTTGTTCCTGGAAGTGTGTGTGTGTGTGTGTGTGTTTGGGTTTGGAGAGTTTTGTCCCAAAAGGCCTTTTTCATGACTGCTAGTGTAGAAAGACAAAGCGACTGAAGTGTGTGTGTGTGCGTGTTTGCGTGTGTGTGTTTGCGTGTGTGTGTGTGTGTGTGTGTGTGTGTGTGTGGGAACGAGGGAGGAAGCCGGTGATCTCAAGGACTTTGTGTTTCTTTCTTCCTCGAAATGCTCCTCAATTCCCGCTACAGACGGCAGGGAGGGATTTTGCGTGTGAGTGTGTAGGAGGAGGAAGAAGAAGAAGAGAGATGTGAGTTTTCTCGTTTACGTCCCCCTCAAAGTCCTCCTCAGCTCGTGCTGTGGGGAGAAGGGGAGGGAGGCAGGTGTCAGGTTAAGAAAAGATATTTAAATTAAGAGGACGGACATTTCCCAAATTCCTTTCGAACGATGACAAACACACACACGCTCGTTTACCTGGACAAGGATGTAATGTCAGGCATGAAAACGAGACGTGAAAACAGCCTTAAAGTTCGCTCCGTGGTGGAAAAAACATTTTCCCAGTTAGCCACGCAGATACTTTTAGTTTTATCAGCCAAGATGTGGAACTTTATGTGCAATATCATAGACATAATCCCTGAACACTTGGAATGAGCCACATGCACCTGTGTCCTGATATTGTACATACACGTTCTACAGAACATGTCCCTTCTCACACATCGTATCTATATCCAGCTCGCCAAGAACGATCCATACCGTTAACCTGTTTCTGTTTTTGGCACTGTGTATATTCTGGATCTGCACCTTATTGATGTATTGATATTATTGATTTAATGTCTGCCTGAGACGTCTTCATACCTAAATGACGAAACTGGTCCGTGGTCAGTGTTTTCCAAACATGCACAGATAAGACCAAAACGAGCCGCGTGAGATACCACCCGAGGTCAATCGGGTAGTTTCCCTCTGTGTAAACTGACCTTTAAACAAGGTCTTTAAAAGGTCTTTAAAGTTATTTTACCGGCGGCTGGTGGAAGTAAGTTGGTGAGCCGGGTTGGTTCTCATGTGCAGTAGCTTTTAATTATCCCGAGGTGCCTCCAACACTTTGGAGTTTAATATCTGTTTAATGAAATACAGGAACTCTTGACTTCCGGGAGCAAAAGGAGAGAAAACTGCGTCAGTGTGTCGCCCTCTCGTACCTCCCATGTAGTATCCCTGACACACACACACACGCACACACTTTTTGTTAACCTCATCTGTCGCGGTTAGCGACTCGCTGCTCTCTCGATGAATGTTTCACACCGTTGTTTTGTTCCCACCGGAGTGTGTGTGTGGTCTCATTGTGCATAGTCGATAAGTTGTAAACCGTTTCCTTATTGGAAATGTTGCTTTCAGGTGTCTTCTGCCTGTTTACCTCCCGCACACCTCAACACATATCGCACACTTGGGTGTTCTGCCTGAAGGCGACACCAGATGACTCATCGGTCCAGTGCCTCCTTTCTAACTGTTCGAGCAGAAGTGCTTAATCACATCAAACGGGACAGGATGCAATCATTAACAGCATGAGATACAGTGGAATTATTACTGATTTTGATTTATTTATATTGCCGTTTTACCAATTGTCTGTAAACAAGACTTAAGGGTCTGCCGCCATACCAGCGGCTCTGTGAGGCTGTGCTTGAGCTAAATGCTAAAGTCAGCATGCATACATGTCACACGATCTCTCTGGGTGGAGTCTGCATGTCCTCCCCGTGTTACCGCGGGTTCTCTCCGGCGGTGTCCAAAGACATGCATGTAGGTTAATTGATAACTCTAAAATTGCCCCTAGTGTCTGTCTCTGTGTCAGCCCTGCGACGAGTTGGCCACTGTCCAGGGTGTACCCCGCCTAAGGCCCGAAGTCACGGGGATAGGCTCCAGTCACCCCAACGGGAACAAGCGGTAGAAAATGACTGACATTTGCTAATTAGCAGTGAAGAACAGCTGAGGCTGAGTAGTTTCCAGGCCTCCTAGAGAACCTTTAAGGCTCATTACCCTTTGAACACAACAACACTATAAAGACTCAAAGAGAACACTCAAAGGAGACACTCAAAGAAATCTTGCTAACCTAGCAACATTAAGGCTAGGTCAGGTCAGACAGTATCAGAATCGTGAGGAGGAAAGTGCCTGCAAAGAAGTGCAGTACTTGAGGTTATTCCCTCCTGTCTCTGATGTGTGACGTACGTTCGTCAGTCGATCGCTGGCTCGGTAACCCTCTGCCGCCGGGTGTGATGAGGGGAGGCGGAGAGGTTAATGAGGACCTCGTCTCTCCCGCCGTCTCTCTGTGTGAAGGCAGCGACGGCTCCGCTCTGCCTGACCAGCCCAGCCAAAGCGCTTTCCAGCGGATACGACGCACATGCGAAGCAATTATGTTCTCCCCCCCCCCCCCCCCCCCCCCCCCCCCCCCCAACCGCTTCCCGTCTCTTCTCTGAGAACGCTGCGAGAGATCGAGATGGCAGAGGGAAAATGAGATTTGAACCGTCTCCGCTGTCACTTAGCATTAGTTTACAGGCTGTGAGAGGGGCGCGGAAGCACTTTGGAGTTTTCCAGTCAGGCTCAGTTTACTGCAAGTCATTCAGAGGGGTGGCTGGTGTGAGGGGGAGTAGATGCAATCACGTACTGCAGGGTGTGGAACTGGCCTCCCAGAACCCGTCAATCAAATCTTGAATTGGGTTTTCTAAAGTCAAGGCCTTGACAGGTCTTCAGTGGACTCGCGGGCAGCTGGTAGTACGTCTGAGCACTCATTCAATATTAATGTTCACTGACTTTCAGTGCAGTCCTCATATCGTCGTGACGATATGATGAGATCAGATGTCATCGTTGTACAAAAGGCCACATGGTCTAAATGAATGATTCCAAGCTAATTAAAAACAAACAGAACAAAACAAGTTTTGGTTTTGCACATTTTCACTGATCTAATGCATAGCCTGTTATGAACGTGGCTCCTTGAAATAGGGTTTTATCATTTTGCACACACGTGTATAAATCGATATTGAATAGAGATTTTGATTCCCTTTATGGGTCGCAGTGGTCATTGCAGCCGACAGTTCAAACAACACAAAGTGCTGGACGAAATGCAACTCGTGCGCTGTGCTGGGATGGAGCTCCCGGGTATCGCGGATACCTGCCATTCAAGTGGTTTAAGTCGTGAGAACTGTTTTTTTTTGGTTGTTTTTTTCTAGACGACCGACAAAGAAACCGTCATCGCTCCCGTCTCACAAATGGTCAAAGATGTCTCGCATTTCACTGTCATAAGAACGACGACAGTACAGCTAATGCATTCAAAAAAACAATTAGAACATCTATCCTGTTGTGATGCTGGTTGTTGCTGGCGGCGCTATTCGAATCAGCGCCAGAGGCAAATGGGAACGACTTGTCGAGGCACGTACTTTTTCTGATACGTGGAGCAAGAGAAAAAGGGAGGGGAGGGTCTTTTATCATACTTAAATAGTGACAGCACACTTTTTATGTGAAAAGGTGTATTTTGCACAATATAAACAGCTTTACAACGTCTACTCCCCGACTTCTGAAGTGCTTGATTCAAAGATTGTTTTTGAAAATGTTACAACTGCACAGTTACAGAGTTAATAAAAACAGTATAATATCCTCAAAAACAGAATATTTTTTAAATGGAGGTCTTGACTTGATAACTTTTATCTGCTTTACATTTATGTTCAGTCTTAGTCAACACAGTTGGTTTAGTTTATGGACTTTTATGTCATAAAACGTGTCAAAGGACCAATTTTTTCCAGCCTTTTCTCTATGCGTGTCACATATTGACGTGCTTTCCCATATCGAGGCCCAAAGTGTTCAGTATTAGGTAAATAAGTAAGACGTCGTGAAATTAATGAATAGATCCAGACTAAATGTATAACCATGAAATCAACAAACGTTTAAAACGTTTCGTGAAATGTCATTTCATCAGTCCTTTTTCCATTCCAGCAGTTTTATTTCAATATGGCCGCAGCATCTCACAGCAATTTGGAATTTTTCAGGTCCCTGTGCAGACTGCAAACAAATAAATAAATCACACAATCAGTGAAACTGGCTTTTAAAAGTGCCACTTTATGTGTGGGAAATGGCACGTGGACGGTCCTCATACAGTCGTTTATACATTTGGACCTCAGTTAACTGCATCCAAACGGGATTCTGAAACTGCCAAATTTGGGTAACTGGTGGACGTTTAAGCTCCTGCAGCGGCTGACGGTCGCCTCTGCGTTCCCTCGCTCATTTCGCCCTGGTGCGTTTTTCTGCAGGCGGAGTACGAGGTGACTCCAGACGAGAAGAGGAAGGAGTGCGGTCAGGAACTCGTCGACAAATACTTCAACCCAAAGGTAGATGCATGCATCTCTGTCACTTTCTATGTTTCTCTGCAGAGAAATCTACTTTCGGTTAACTTCACTTGAAGGTCCAGAGTGTGGGATTTAGTGTCGCGTAGCGGTGAAACTGCAGTTTGCAACCATTTGAACGCCGCTCGCCTCACACTGGACCTTTAATGTCCTGGGAGAAAATTCAAGGACGGTTCTGACATCACAGATTTGGGCGGGGCCAGTTTTTAAGGCTTAGCTATAAAGATTATTTCCCAAATAAAACGCATCAATTTTTTAGATTTATGCTCAACCTTCCGACCCGCAACCGGCTTCCATATAAGCATCTAAAGAATCTGCACACTTTGAGTTTAATTCAAATGATTTTGCCCGTGTCATAGATGTACGCTAAATAAATAAATCAAAATCACCTCAAACTCTGACTTCAGATAGATAATCTATCCCTTTAAAAACATAACTTTTAAGTTAAAGTTATTGATGCATGAGAGGAACTTTGCAAGTGACTCTTTTGAAACTCTCCCTGAAGCTTCGTTCAAGAACACTCTTGCGGGCTTACTCATGTTAAAAGAAAAATTATAAAATACAAAGAGAATAAAGGATGTGTTCAGAGCTCATCAATTAAAGTATTTCAGCACTACTTTATAGAGTTTCATGAATGCACCATCAATAATTATCATTATTATGTAAGTATATGTATATAAATAAGTATATAAATGTTGCCAAATTGCTACTTCAAATCTGCTGTCCTGGGCAGGGTGAAGTCTGCTTTTCCTGATAACTCTGTCTCTCTGTGTGCCTCAGTTTTTCACCTGCATCTGTCTTTATCTGTGTACATGCAAGCCTGAACAGGCAGAGGTCTGCACAGTGTTGGGGATAATCATCATGTACCAGCACCGTCTTCAAACCAAGTTCATCTGGCTTTCGTCTGTGAGTGTACTGTCAGAGTTGAGTCACCATGTTTACCTGGACTTTTTCTGTTTTGTTTTTGCAGTCGGAGGACCACGTGCCTGAGGTGGAGGAGGCCATGATGGCTCAGTGCACCGAGAGGCTGCAGCACGAGGCCTGCAAAGAGCTCTTCAAGGACTGTACCAAGTAGGATCATCTGTTTACTTTGGTCTTTTAATTTGTTCAGCCCCGTTCAGTCAAGGAATCAGACACATTCAGTCAGAGCCGTCATGTCCTTGGTCTTATTTCTGGAAATCTGGGGGTTTTAAACACATGAAAAGCAGTTTACGTTCTATTATTACACATGTAGGATTTCTTAAGGTGGATTTTTAATGTTTTTAGAATAAAAAAACCTCAATAATTTAGTGTTTGGCAACAATGAATTAACATAAAAGGGTGTCAATATTCACCACCAGAATTACACACCTGGCAGTGTAAAGAAACAACAGACCATAATGTGCTTTAAATTTACAGAAAATTGCATTGAGACTCGATAATGACTCGAAAAAATGGTACATTTTTGTGATTTTCATTTAAATACTCTGGTTCCAGAATTGGAATTTCTCCCCGACGGGTCCATGTAGTGCTGATGATGCAGGATGACATCGCCCAAAACTGTCCAATGAATGCGTTACCACACAACTTGGTTCATTTGTAACAAGTCAGTGTGAAGTGTCCCTGATCCCGACCGCATGAATTGAGCTACAGGTGTGGATGTGACCCTAATTCATTTCAAACTGTAAACACGGACGGAAGGTTGGCTGCAAATGAGCAGAAATCATGAACCTTTAATAAAATGGTGCGTGTTAGATTACCCTGACAATACCCTGAGGTGTGTTTGGGAAATTTCATGATATAAGCTGGAAACAAACCTCAGCAAGTGCTACTGAATTCAACCACAACAGATCCCTTCATCAGTGTTCACTGTTCGCTCTTATCCCAAAATATCCCAACCCTCACCTCTGTTTCTGTTTCTGCTCTCTGGACACTTCAATAAGAAGTCCTGTGCTGCAGCTACAGTCATGCATTGAAAGCAGGGCGCCTGTCTGTTGTCTTGTCTGTCTCTCAAGTCTTTCAAGTAACAAGGCTCTAGTCCAAGTGAAGTCATGAGTCGCTGTGACTAAGTTAACCACGTGTTTGTGACTCGAGCCTCCACGTGTGTTGGATTCTGATTGGCCCAGAGGAGGACTGCATCAGGGAGTGAGGACGCAACATGTTTAAGGAGCGACATAACACCTCAGACCTTTTCCACATTCTGGGTTCTTGTCTGTGCTTGCGTTCTCGCGGACTGACTGTGATCAGACCCCGTTCAAAGTCTGCAACGTTAGCCTGGCAATGTTCTTGCTCCGTAGACTTGAACGGGGATGCTTTGGGAGCTGACTTGGGTGGACTTGGGGTAGACGACCAGCATGCATTTTCCCATCAACTAGAGGCGACATTTTATTGTTTCCGGTTGATTTTCTTTTGGATAGCTCTCTGAACAGTGTTCGTTTACTGACCATAAACCAGATGAGAGGAGATCTGATTGATAAAACTGCTGATAAACTCATCTGAGTCGCCTTCACTTAACACCATGCCAAAGCCGTAGGCTTAACGAGCGCCCAGGGTTCTGCCTCTCAGGTTGCATACAGGCTGGATTTAATGTTTAGTGTGGTTTAGTGTTACTCTCTAAATGTCTTGCACAATGCACACAAAGACAGAGTTCAGCATCAGGCCTGTAACATTAGGTCTTGCTTTTGTAAGGCTGGATTTGTTCTCCAGTATTTCCTAAACTAGGAAGTTGAGTTCATAGCGGCCGAGAGCCGTGGTTGGAAAATGTTGCTGCGATGCGGAGCAAAACACTTGGCCGCTTCAAGTCAAGGAGGCATTTTAAACGGGTCATGGTGCCGTTAGGATGAAGAAGAATAGGGAAATAAACAACTTTAACTCAAAACAAACTGGAGAGAAATGCATGCAGGAAGGAAAGTAGAATATTCTAATAAAGCGTCACGTTGAGGAAGAGTCCATTGTGCGTTCCGTGAACAACACTCACACATTGAGTAACTTCCTCTAACGGCTCCCGTTCATGCTTGTTGCGTAGGCGTGAGGCCAGTTTGTTTTGCAAGCCACATCAAGCACAAGACACGAGTGATTTACTACACTGCTGTAGACAGTATTATCACCACTTGCTCCGAACCCTGGCGGTCTGTTTATCCTTATCTGTCTGGTAGTCGTGGTATAGTGTGAGTTCACGAATTCAGACTTAATAATAATCCACCTCTTTGCTCAGCGTCGTCACGTGTCCAACCGTCACGCCGTTTATGACGCCAAACGCTGCTTTCATGCAGAATGGGATGGGTTTAGAAAGAGTGACTATGTGCTAACACAGAAGACACGATTCAAAGCATTCATGTAAGAATATTAACGAAGTTCACGATTTGAGATCATTTTGGGTTCTTGGGGTCAGGATCTGATTCGAAATCATTTTGATTTAATACAACCGCCATCGGAACCGCTGTTGGTGCGAGCTCCTTTTTATTAAACGTGGAATTCAGACAAATGCTTGCTGTTTTGTAATTTCTTTTCCTTCCTCCAGCGTCATAGTTGGCAACAACTGACTGAAATGATTTCTCCCTTTTCAGTGATGTGGACATGGTGAACTGTGTTTCTCAACTAGAAACCATAACATAGCCATCATATTTTGTGAATATCATATTTTGTCTATTTTTATATATCAACCGTGACTACGTTTTTATCATAAGTAATAAGAAAATGACTGGATTTTCTGTAAAAAAGGTAAAGAAATGCTCTTTGCAACGCCATTGATAGTATAATAAAGTGACTATACTGCGGCGGCAACTAATCATTTTGATTCTTGCTTATTTGAGGAAACAGTTTGGTTCATAAAATGTCAGAAAACTGAGAAAAAGTCAGAGGGGACGTCTTCAAATTGCTTTTTATTTCTAAAACCCACAGATATTTAGTTCACTATCACAAACAAAAGCAGAAAATGACAAATCATTAATGGATTATCAAAATCGGTAATTATTGAATTATTGAATTAATTTTCTGTCGATCAGCTAATGGATTAACTGACTAATTGTTTCAGCTCAACACCGTACATACAATTCACTGAATGAACAATAGCAGATTTGGTATTAAGTTACTCTTGGAGAGCAACTAGGGCTAAAACTCATGCATATTTCTGTTATTGATTAACCCATTGTTTGCTTTTCCAATGAGCTCATTCATTGTTTAGACTCTAAAATGTCAGGTAATACTGATAATACCCAATTGTTTCCCATAGCCCAACGTGACGTGCCCAATGTCTTGTTTTATCAGAAGGACATTCCGAATCCAAAACATATTCAGTTCACAGTGATGTAAAAAATACAATATAGAACAGAGAAAAGCTGCAGATCCTCACGTCGGAGAGGCTGAGAGCATTGGTAGCGGTTTTTGCTTGACAGATAACTTCTAAGCGGTTATGAAAATTGTTGTTAATTGCCTGTGAAGTGACTCGTCAATGAATCGACTAATCGTGTCAGCTCTAAAACCCAGGAGAGTCTTGGGTAATTAAGAGAAACCTGCTTTTGGCCACATTGGCTGCCGTTCAGCTGAGGTTGAAACAGCTGAAAAAGTTGCTGTCTGCTGCAGCTCTTTTGTGCTAAAAAATGACCTGCAGATGCTCTTTGTTGCGTTGTTTTTTACAGATTGATCCACGACTACCTGAGCGTGGCGCCCTTCGCAGACTACCTCGACAGCATGTACTACAACAGGTTCCTCCAGTGGAAATGGCTGGAGAGGTAAGGTTTGATATGACTGAGGGAAATGAACCCCCCCCGTCTCATCTCTGTTTCTTTTTCCAAACGCCTTGCTGCTTCTTCTTGTCTTTCCGCTGCCGTTTCTCTCTATTACACACACACACACACACACACACACACACACACACCACTTAAAAGCTCACTGAGGCTCATTTAGAGGCTACACAAGCCTTGAACTCCACCATAGTACCAGTAACAACATGCTCGGCGAGTTGCCTCATGCCTTCTACTCCCCGGTGTCCTCATCTCTTGGGGCTACGGGGTGAGAACAACGCAATCAATGAACTCCAGAGTGATCTCACCGTTACATATTTCAAGACAGGAGTCGGAAATTGCTCAACTGCAAAGTTTCACGGTTCGGTTGAATTTCAGCAGCGAGGTGACTTTCAGAACAGGCTGTTGTTGTAGTAGCCTAAAGGATCTGAGAGGATAATTGTAATTATGGGCAGAGTGATGCGGTAGGCGCAGCAGGTAATTCTGGTGTCTAATCAGGTCTTTTAAAGTAAGTAAGTAAGTAAAGAGCATTGATTAAGGTAGAAACCTACTGGCCAAAATCTTCCCTCTAAAAGCTACGTACATTTTGTTCAACCTTGAAAGCCTCACTGAGATAAAAAAAAAAAAAAACTTTTTCAAGCGTGTTCTGGCCAAGATAGGCAGCAAAAACAACGAGTTACAGACAACATAAAACCGAACTGGAAAATATGTCTCAAAATCAGAATCATTTGTGCCTTAAAAAAACAACAACCTCAGAATACCCCAGAAGAGCTGCTTCGGCAGCAATGAACGACCAGCTCAGGCAACCCACATGGGAGGCATTTCTGCCAGATGCAAGATGGAGTGATGGAAAGGAGAGGAAGAAGAAAGAGACAGACATCCAAAGAAACCCAAAGACAAGAGAAAATCAATAAAATGGCAGAGACAAAACAAAAGGCAGAGCGAGAAGGTGGAGACAGATGGTATCTCACCGGGAACCTTTTGTTTTTTCTTTTTTCTTTCCTCATCATTTACAGCAGAATGAGGCCTGTTTTCTTCCAGCACCACAAGCTGCTTTTCACATAAAAAACCCCTGTATATCTGTCCGCTTTCCAGGAACCGTGTACGGTTGATAACCTTGAATTTGGTCTGTTCATCCTGTGGGGTTTAGAGACGTTTTCACCAACTACAGGGTCATTGGCTTCCCTCCACCCCGAAGTAAAAACGTGAAAAAAAACACCACCATAATTTGAGCTATAATGTGTTCCTGCAGCAGCAATGTTAGGCCAAGACCTTTTCCCCCAGATAAATAACTTTCTAAATAAAAACAATATTCTAGAGAAACCTCAGTCCGGTTTCGGGGCTAGTGATAGCACAGAGACTGCTCTCACAAACGTAGTTAGTGATCTGAGACTTTCACTTCCTGTTCTCTTAGTTTTAAGTGCAGCATTTGACACCTGTTGACCACGAGCAGTTCAATCCCCGGCTTCCCCCAGCCGGCACGTCGAAGTGACGCTGGACCCCTAATTCCCCTGGAAGGCTAACGAGCGTTAGTTGCTCCTCTGATGAGCAGTTGGCACGTTGGATGGTAGCCTCTGCCATCAGCGCGTGAATGTGTGCGTAGATGAATGGTGACATGTAGCGTAAAGCGCTTTGAGTGGTCGGAAGACTCGAGACCCATGCAGTCCATTTACAACAATCCTGTCCGACTTCATTGTAGTCTTTTTGACTAAGTCTTTACTGATTTAAAATGATATTTTTGGATAAATTTTAACATATGAAAAGTTCTGAAAAGAACATCTGCATGTAACATTTGAAAATGTGGGCCTTTTTTGTTAAATGATAAGGATTTTGTAAAAAAACCATGTTTATATTACTCCACGTAATGTAATATCTTAATATCAGTGATAGAACTGGGGGAACTAATAACGTGAATGGTAACACAGGTGGAACTGATAACATTCATTTGATTTGATTGTCAGATTTCTCTGAACTTTGTCTTGCATGACAAGGCGCACACTTTTTCGTACATATAGGACAACACAACATTTAGCCAGACAACAAAACAAATACTACAAACGGAACTCACGTCAGGCATTACCGATAAGCAGCATGATAACATATTACGCTAACATGATATTGTTAGTATTAATCTACTGTACAACTGAGGCATTTTCAATGTTATGATTTTAATGTTATGCCAGGATACCTTATTAGCACCTGAACACAAACTTAGCATTTTCTTTTGTCATCCGTCCAACAGTTGTTTTTTTGGGGTTTTTTTTTAAACGAACCTCAAAAAAGCTGCTGCTAGCGTAGCTGTGGACCTTCAGCCGGGACTTTTAGTCTTCACTGCTCACCTTAAACAACACAGTACATTCATTTATTGTCTGTTGACGACGTCGATGGGTCATCATGGGGCTAAATGCAAGAATACGCAAACCAATAGTACCAATTAGGGAAAACCGCAGTTGTTAAAAACAAGCCGGAGAAGCACAGGGCTTGTTAAGCAGTAAGTGAGTCATCCTGTTTTAATGAGCCCACTCCCCAGGGTCCATTCAGTCCACCTGCATGAATGTCCAAACTGTCCAAAGGGAGATGAGATGGGAGTGCTGGTACCTGTTTTTCTGTTTTTAGGATGTGTTTAATTTATTTGCGCACTCCACCAGCATTCATGCTCACCTTAAAGCAACATTTTTGAATATTCTTTCCAGAAGCATCCCTATTGCCGTCCGTCCCACACGCTTACTGACTCGACTATCCAGGCTTTTTAAGTTTGAATTCAATTTCACTTCAATTTTATTTATACAGTCCAATATCACAAATCACTATTTTGCCTGAAAGGGCTTTAAAATCTGTACGACATATGACACCCTCTGTCCTTAGACCCTCGATTCGACTAAGGGAAAACACCCCTCAGTTAAACCCCTTTAAACCCTTTTTAAACAGTTTACATTCGACATGTGTAACCTTTTACACATCTGCGGGTGCATTTTCAAAACTCTTTTGCCCCATAGCGTCCCAGAGGTGCCCTAAAACTCTTTTTCAAACTATCCTGTGTATTCTTTTCTGGATCACTACCCAGGACGGCAAGGCAGTGTTAGCCTGGGGCAACAGAGCTGAATCAATAACACGATCTTAACTGGACCTTTGCATGTGTCGCAGTGTGTGTTTGTAAATGAGTTTGTCTTTGTGTCCAACAGGCAACCGGTGACGAAAAACACATTCAGACAGTACAGAGTTTTAGGGAAAGGAGGCTTTGGAGAGGTGAGTACGTTCAGTTTTTACAAAAAAACAAAAACCCCAACAACTTTATTTTAAAGTGCATCAACCCAACGCACAACGGAACAACTCCCAAACCCGACAATAAGAGGAAATTATCTTATTGACAAGTAGAAATTAATGAAATGGATCAAATCGATTGAAGAATGGGAAAAAAAAACAATGACATAAAACAACTCAATCCTCTCTCGACACTGTGACCATTGATATTTAAAGCCGAATCCTAAACCTAAATCATCGCCTAGTTTCTTCTCAGGTAGGATAACACGAATAAAACAGTGCTGGATTCCCTGTGAAAGAAGTCAAATGAGCCGTTATATTCTGACAAGAGGACGATTTTTAAAATACCTAATTTTTTAAACCTCTCTCTTGCAAGTCTTTTGCGACTTCCTGGAAGTGCCGCGCGAAATTGTTGGAGTGCAGTAGAGAATAGTGGAATATTTCTTTAAATGTTGGAAGGAGTGTTGTTTTCAGTGACTTTACGGGTTTTTTTCGTGTATACTCTCACGGACATGATCACTAACGCTCCCTTCACGTTTCTACGTGCAGCTAAAATTGATACCATTTGGTTTGGTTTGTTTACATACTTTTAATTATTTGTGTTTAATTTTGTTTTATCACGTGTGAGCATTAGCGTCTCTTCGTTTGTGATCATTAATTACTCTGACATCATAATTATATCAACACTCTGTCACTATAGAGCCAAGAAAGCTAGCCGTTGCGTTTGAAAATGACCTCATGTGTTGGGTTCATCCTGAAACGTATTGGTCATGATCCAGCTAACTGTCAATAAGGTTTGGGTTCAAGGTCTTGTTGCTATGACAACAGTTTCAGATTCATTTTAAACCAGCTCTAAAGAACCAAAAAATCTAGACTCCAGTCACACCGTCAGCGTTCTGGTCCGGGTAGCTCAGTTAGAGCAGAGCCCGGAGCTGCCGTGCTCGTTGCTAGACCACTGCTATGGACACAGTTCTGACCATAGACTCTGGAGTCCAATCATATCGATCCGCACAAAGAAGTTCTGCGGCAAAACAACATCTTTAAAAGATTTTTTAAATCAATTTAATCAATATTTGGTGTCAAATTATTTCTTTAGTAAGTATCCGTGTAATAAGGGGGATAAAATAAACCCCTTCCGGGGGATTCTAGATTGCTGAATCACCCTGGCGGGGTTAATTTTGCAATAATGACCGGCTCGCTGTACATTATCCATTACATAATTTTCATACTTGTTTGGGGTCCCTGGGGGTCCCTCTCAGAAATGCGATGTCACAAGATGCACCGCCGATGACCGGCTCTCTGTTGTGTTAAATGAGCGTATTGTGCCTTTCATTTGTGCGGCTTTTTATACGCATAGCATTATAAATGGAAAATCCTTTACCCCGCAGGTGTGTGCGTGTCAGGTACGGGCCACAGGGAAAATGTACGCCTGTAAGAAACTGGAGAAGAAGAGGATAAAGAAGAGGAAAGGAGAGTCCATGGCGCTCAATGAGAAACAGATCCTGGAGAAAGTGAACAGCAGATTTGTAGTAAGCATCGCAACCTACTTACCGTCTGTGTACTAAGATTTTTCCACGCACCAGCAGATTCTGAATCTGCGTATTTAAAACACCCAAAGGGAAATATATAAATAGATGGAGTACTCCCCGTGGGAAATTGCACACAGGTCACAAACAAAAAACAACATAAGGAAGCACAAAGAAGAAAAATAGAGTGATACAAACAAATACAAATTTTAACTAGAAACTGAACAGAAACTAAAAACTAGGAAATACTCTAAATAATAGTCGCTGGTAATATTCTATACATAGTGCAAGTCTAGTAGATACTATATATTCTCATGTATTGATGTATGTATTAACAAGTAAGTGCTTCATTTTGGAGTTGCACAGCGTATTGGCAATAACTGTACAGTGGAATTACATATTCACACAGTTATGTACAGCAGTGTAGTTGCAAAATCTTACCGTTACGAACTAAAAAAATTTAAATGACAGCAGATAAAAGCACAACGTAGTGTGGGTTCAGCAGATTTGGATTCAGAAGTGTGTGTGTGTGTGTGTGTGTGTGTGTGTGTGTTTTCAATCCAGCCTTTCTTGTCTTAAAGAGTTTACTCAAATGTTAACGTGAGAAAGTTCAAGTTTTAAAGGAGTATAAAGCCGATGAAAGGATAAGGCTGCCTTTAGCCTTTAGTTTTGCTATTGTCAACAAATCCCATCAAAAGGCCAAAATCAAACATGTGTTAGTTCGTCTCTCAACACTTTGACTTCCCTTCCATGTCTGTGGCTGTAATCTTTAAAAAACGTCTCACAAATATATAGAGTCTCGTCTTTTTTTAAAACATTTCCTAAAACAGCCGGTCGCTGTAGTTCTTGGGGACTATTTTGAGCAGCGGATGAATCCACATCGGGGGCTCTAGGGAGCATCTCTGGCAGCAGGATGGTTTGTGTACTTGTTTGCAGAGGAGTAAAGAATCTCGCCAGACGTTTCCTGTGAAAGGTTAGAAGGTGTAATTGTGTGTTTCCTTGTAACGCATTCGCCGACAACCATCGGGTGACACTTGTTTCTTTAATAAAAACAAAAAAAAAACATTTGTGGAGCGAAACGCTTCACGCGTTTCCTCCTGAGTTTGCTCTCCGTGAGTGCGCCGCTCGGACGTGATGCCTGCAACATTAGCAGCGGTCGTAAATTAAAAGACAACATGGAGGTTTTTTCTGTCTCTGGTTTCGGTTCGATTCTCTGCCAGATGACTTCCGTTAAGCTTATTCGATTTGGACTCGAGGCATTTGGATCGCCCCGGCTCGCAGGCCTGGGGAGTCCCTCAGGGTTCAACATGGCTTCGTTGTCAAAACAACCAGTCGGACAACTTCATTTAACAGAACTTAATTTTTATTTTAAATGTTGGCAGCACGTTGTGTTTTTAGTTGTGGGGACGTGCAGGCAACGGCGCCGTCAGCTCCCCGACTCTCTCACACTAAAAAGGTCAAATTCACCCTTTCACGCTGCTATTAGTGATTAGAGGTGGCTGTACTTACAGTAAATCTTGAGGTTCTGGTACTTTTTGGGAGACGTTCTTCTTCAGATGGAGATATTGTACTTTTGTAATTGTTCAGGTGTTTTTCCCTTAATTATATAACGCTCCAATCAATAATTTATATTGACCATGGATCAATGGCTACTTTAATGTCGCCCGACTCGGCATTTCCCCTCCTCTTTATGGAGCTTTTTAGCATCTTTCAGCTCCTAGTTTTGGTTTTCCGGCCGGCAACTTTACCGTTGACTCTCATCCACGTTGTTTCTCACATTTCCGTCAGCAGCGGGCAGATGTTTTTAAGCAAACGAGCTCTAAAGACCCAGTGCACACTACCTGTCCAGCACCACACAGCAGACAGACACGGGTAGCTGGTGCAGAAAGTGGAGCATCTAGCAGTCATACAGTGTCAATAACTCTGTAACACTAAAACAGCCACTGACCTAATCACCACATCCACTCACATTATTGCATCTCCTGTGTTACGCTCTGTACACTTGCAAAAGAGTGGGCCCCCGTGTGTAAACAAGTATAAATAAAGTTCAAACTAAACTCAAATTTGACTTCGGACTGCGCTCTCTTTATCTGAAAGCTTGAGCTGCAGCTATGGATTATTTTCACTACAGTGCATGTATCTAGTTGATGCTTTTATCAAAGCGACTTAAAATAAGTGCATTCAGTCATGTGCATACAGTCCAAAAGTTACGAAAATCATGCAAGTACATCAGGAAATGTCCATCATATGTTCAGTTCACACTGGTATGAAACAAAGAAAAGGGGCAAATCTTCACACTGGAGAAGCTGGAACTAGAGTGTGTTTGATATTTTTGCAATTAACTACTGACGATTAATTTTCCTTCAGTCGATTAAACGACTGACGGCCGCAGTTAGAAGTTGATTTACTAAAGATTAACTGTCTGTAATTGTGATGCTTCACTGTAATTTAAACTTCTCAGCAGCTGATGTGAAGCCGTTACGGCCGATCAGATTAAGAAGCACCTCAAACATTGCCATGCAGCTACCATGCAGCTTCCTCAGTAACGCGTCATTAACACCCGACACTCCTGCGTCTCCAGGTGAGTCTAGCGTACGCCTACGAGACGAAGGACGCTCTGTGCCTTGTGTTGACCCTCATGAACGGAGGAGACCTGAAGTTTCACATCTATCACATGGGCGAGGCGGGTTTCGACGAGAAGCGAGCCGTCTTCTACTCTGCAGAGATCTGCTGCGGGCTGGAGGACCTGCACCGAGAACGCATCGTCTACAGGTCGGCGTCTCGGAACCTCAGGGACGTTTGTGCCATTGCCTTTCCTCTCTCCTCTGTGTTCTCACCCTCCCTCCCTTTGTCTGTCACGCAGGGACCTAAAACCCGAGAACATCCTGCTGGACGACCACGGTGAGTAGCAGCGTTAAAGGAGAAGTCTCTTCACAGCACAGACGAACCCAACGATATCAATGAAAACACATTAAGTACAGAGCAAACACACAGCAAAGACGCATGAAATAACACTGAACAATTAAAGCAATCCTGCAATAAAACATTCGGAGACGAGATTTAAAAATACCTAACGAATTCGCATCGCTAACGTCAACCGGCAGAGACTTCCACAGTTTTGGGGCATGAGATGCGAAGGCCCTGTCACCGCTGGTACGAAGCCGTGCTTTAGGAACGACTAAAAGACCACTCCGAGGCGTATCAGGGGTTCGAAGCTCGGCCACGTACTGAGGAGCCAGTCCAAGTTACTTTATATTGTTTGGCCACTGATTGTATCGGCGCAGTCAGCAGCAGTGGCTGTGACAAACAGCTCATAGAGGTAATGAAGGTTGTTTTAAAAGCCCGTAGTGCCCCAATTTGCCTAAAAGAAATAACTGCATTCCTTTTCTGAGTCCTAACTCGGTCGAATCTGAACGCGCAGACACGATAAGCATTTGTTGAGATTCGGTGCGGCTCGCCCTTCCCGAGGATTTCGTTGTCTCCCGTGTCCGTTGTGAATAAGCTACCAGAAATCTGCAGAACCTGCCTGAGAATCATCACGTGTTTGAGTTTCCTTCAGTATCTAAGTAATCCACTGATTGTTGTCTGTACATCCATGGCTACACGGCAAACAGGAACTGCTATCGTTTCATTCAGCATACTTTTAATGGTAGCTTTTATATAAAGGCTAAATCAGTAGATGGCGTTTGCTCAGTTACAGATGTTCAAACTTTCCATTAGTCAGGGCTTTTAGGATCCGTGTGATACTGTGCTGTCCAAAGCTCAGACACAAGAGTGTGAGTGGACCTTGAGTTGTAACTGTTTTGTCAACTGCCGTTTCCAACAAAGTCAAACTCGACTTCTAATACGAATTATAAAATACAATTTCCATTTGCAATTTTATTCCTTATTTAAAAGACACATAGATTTTTTTAATTACCCATTTGGATAACGTTTTTATTGCATCATGGAAGAGCTAATTTAATTAATCGATTTATACGTAGTTTTTTTAGTTCAGCACTTCATTTATGAATTCATCATTTATTCATTGCAGGAACTCACTGAACAAGTCTATAATTATCCCTGTGCCACACTGCATGCACCGTGCATTATGGCTTCAACGTCCTCTCCAAAACACACCCTGTTTTGGAGAGGACGTTACAGGCTTTGAAAAGCATTGTGGTCAGAAGATAAATATTCCAAAACCACCCTCTTTACATATCTCTGTGCTTAATGGAAGTCTGCGTCATTGATGCTGTAAAGCTACGAGGCCGTTCTGGCTGAAGCGGCAGCCAGGCGTTTGGCCCGGCAGCAGTTTGTGAGATCCCCTGTGAGCCACCAGAGGGCGCTCTGGCTCCAGCAGAGCAGCCCTGTTCTGAAACCAAAAGCCTTCAGAGAAAACTCTCCTCTGCTAGAGCGAGCCTCTGCTGAACAGTTTAATCACACATTACGATTAGACCTAATTTAAAAAAAAAAAAAAGCTATTAAAATCCCGGACGCAAGAACGCAATGAGTATTCTGAGCGGATGTGATGACATTAAAACAGCCAAGAGACACAAAAATACCCAGTTGCTTCGTAAAGACTCACTGTACTTGAGTTTGGTCGGTGGGAAACAAGTATTGTATGCTCACGATAAACTAAAACAGCTGCAACAAAACTAGAGCAAAGCGAAACACTAGAGCGCTTAGTTTTTAAGTAAGTGTGGTAGGAAGATGTGGATTCAGCATCACACCCAGAGACAAACGTAGAGACAAACTACTGCGACTAATAAGCATAAAGATACAGCATTTCCTCAGATAACGGGGCCGACCTTTAAAGGCATGTCTGCGGGTTGCCCGTACGTGATGAAGTAAAAGGACACAAACATTTAAAAGCTCCGTCTCGCTTCGATGATCGTGGTCTCAGCGCGTGATGCTCTCAGTGCGATGGCTGTTTCAGGAATCGCAAGGTGGAACTTAAATTGTCCGCAGCGTTGCACAAATCAGCACGAACAGTCTCACCAGGGCACAGCTCTGTTTCGTTGTCTGTATTACATCAGCTTCTATGACTGTCAGCGAGGTGTGGGGGAACCCAGTGGCTGTTTGCGTGTCGCTCCTTGGAAGACAAATAATACAACTAAAAGAACTACAAAAAAAGTCAGCACTACAAAGAGGATTTCCTTAGTATGTTCTGTTGGGTTAACAGCAACCTTTTTTGGGACTTCTTTTGATGAACTCTTGCTTGCTTCTACTCTGACCTCTGTTGGATTTTCAACTATTTTACGTTTAATCAATGGCTCTGACCCAGAACAGGGCCCCAATACCGCCAATCCAGCCATAACACCATATATAAATGAACCGTTCAGATCATTAGTGCAAGATTGATCTCTCCTTTTTGCTTTTTTTTTTATATTATTTTGAATTGTATGACTGCCGTTGAGCGTTGGCTGGGTTGTGCTGGTTTTCTGCCAACATGCCTGTGGAGGCATGTTTACTACAAATGTGTGTTTTGTGTATTCATGTCATGCAAGGACTGCGTCCACTTTATAGATTTCAGGGACGTTCTTGCCACATTGTCGTAGTACACTATCAAAGGGCTGCCAAACAAAGTTATATATATATATATATATAAAATATATATATTTGATAGAGTTGATAGTTTAATTTCATAGTTCTGGGTTTCAGGCATAGTAAGTAGGGCCCCTAAAGAAAATCTTGCCTAGGACCCCCTGAGATTCAAAAGTATAAAAGAAAAAGAACCGGCACATAATTCCTTGTGTACGTAAAAAATGAAACATTCACAGGATATTTTTCCATTCTTTTTCGTTTGTGAATCTTCTCATGTAGTAAGTGACACTGAAAGAAAATCTGAAATATTCCTTGCCTTTTCTTCCACCTTCTAATAAAGTAGACATTTGTTTGTGTGTCTCTAGGCCACATCAGGATATCAGACCTGGGTTTAGCGGTTCACGTACCGGAGGGACAGACCATCAAGGGACGGGTGGGAACAGTAGGATACATGGGTAAGTAACCTCTGATCTTCAGTGACTAGTGATCAGTAGAAACAGGAGCAAAGCGCATTTTCAAATGTACATCAGTGGGACAAACGTCTCGCTTCGGCACTGAACGACCGTCGGCTCAGACAAACAGACGCCGCTGCCTCCCTTCTCTCCTCCAGCTCCGGAGGTGGTGAAAAACGAACGCTACACTTTCAGCCCTGACTGGTGGGCGCTGGGCTGCCTGCTGTACGAGATGATCGAGGGCCAGTCTCCCTTCCAGCAGAGGAAGAAGAAGATCAAGAGGGAGGAAGTGGAGCGGCTGGTGACGGAGGTGGAGGAGGAATATTCCAGCAAGTTCTCCGAGGAAGCCAAGTCCCTCTGTAAAATGGTGGGTGGACGTTCGGCCGGCCAAATCCACCTCTCTCTCGTTTGCTCTGGCGTATAGCTCCCATCGGCTCCATATTTTACCATATTATAATGGTACCTCAGTGTTTAAAAAGACTTCCTGTGTTCCAAGTTAACAAAATTTGAACTTTTAAATTTTTTAAATGAGACATGTCTCTGCCTACGGCCCGAAAGTTTCACAGAGAAATTCACTTCACGTGAATGGAAACACTCACAGCGTGTATATAAAGACATGCAGAGCTCTCTCCTCAAGTTAGACTTTGGTGGATTTTGACCTGCATATTCATGCTGTTGGCCAATAGCAAATCTGACCTGTGTGTGTGTGTGTGGGGGGGGGGGGGGGGTCACACTTTTAGGGTCCGAAATGAATGAAGCTAAAAATGCAGTGAAATATCCCTGTAATCCTAGTCAGTGAGCTAGCATGCCGACTGGCACATTAGCTGGGGGTTTTTTTGCCTCTTTTTGCAGCCCTGTTGAGTCCCTCTTTCGCTTTAGGTTGCTGCACCACAAAAACAACAACGACGCAGACTGCTTGTTCATCAGACTCGTCACCATTCATGGAACCAAGCACAACGTCGTCCAGGCAATAAAGTTGCGGCCGTGGCTTGGTGGCAGAGCGGTCGCCTGCCACCAATCGGAAGGTCGGCGGTTCCATCCCCCAGCCATGCGTCGAAGTGTCCTTGAGCAAGATACTGAACCCCAAAATGCTCCCGAAGCTGCGCCTTCGGTTTGTGAATGTTCTCATATTTAAGTCGCTTTGGATAAAAGCGTCTGCTAAATGTAAATGTATAAAGTTCAACCTGAACCCGACGTTTGCCGCAACGCAATGCGTCGTGACCCGGCAAATACATGCAAGCCCACGTTCCGGGTCGACAACTGCACTTCCTGCTGTCAAATCCTGGGGCAACAGTCCCGTCCAAAGCAGCCGCTTGTGTTATTTAAATGTTCCATTTTCAGCCTGAACGCCTGCTTTTTCCTCTGACTTTCCCTCGAGTTCACACCGTGCGTGTTTCTGCTGCGTTCTGTCGCTTCCTGTTGTTTAACGTTTTCTGTTTTTGGTTTAGTTTCTGGCCAAAGATCCCAACGAGAGGCTGGGCTGCCAGGGGGGCGGCGCCACCGAGGTCAAAGCCCATCCCATCTTCCGCTCCATCAACTTCAAACGCCTTGAGGCCGGCATGCTGCTGGCGCCCTTCATTCCCGATGTAAGCCCACGATATGTACATCATCTCAGACGTCAAGTTCCCAGAACTTGAAGGAAAGTTTGTGCTACAGAAAGTGGATTTCTAATGTGATTTTTACTCCACAATTTTAAGAAAGTGGTACAGAAAAAAATACATAAAATACATTTATATTGTGAGAAAAACACTTCTTACTCAGAGCTAGATGAGAAAACGGAGATCAGTATCATCTTTCATGTGTTACCAGAGGTGTAACTAATAGCATTCATTATGGCACAGGTGTAACTAGTAGCAAAAATGATAGCAGAGATGTAACTCATTACATCAATGAGACGCACACCTGCGCTAAGTATCAATGGTAGCACAGGTGTAACTAATATCATCAACGACAGGCGTAGCCAATGACATTAAAGATATCCCAGAGAGCTGGAAAATAAGTCTTCTTCGGCACAGGAAGTGGCGTTGATCGGATTATTAGGAGCGTCGCTGAGGCCCATCACGTGGAGCATGCATGATTAACCTGTGTGCGGTCTCGGTAACAGGAAGGATTCTCTCTCTAAACAAAGAGATCTAAGTTAGTTTGAGGGGCCATTTGCAGCCGACTTACTGGGACTTCAGGAAACTTGTTTGCACGGTTGCGGTTTGACTTCAGTATGAAATGTATACCGAAGTCCTCGCTGCCTCAGTTGTGGTTTCTTGCGAAGTCTCTTCATCAGTCACCTCCTGAGGGCTGAGTGCTGGCTGAGCAGGTGCAACGTTGAACATGTTGAAGTAGCGCGTGTGTGTGTGTGTGTGTGCGTGCGTGTTGCAGCCGCAGGCCATCTACTGCAAGGACGTGCTGGACATCGAGCAGTTCTCCACGGTGAAAGGGGTGGAGCTGGAGCCCAAAGACGAGTCCTTCTACAGCAAAGTGTCCACGGGCAGCGTCTCCATCCCCTGGCAGAATGAGGTGACAGCAACGCGCACGCTGTACACGCACGGGGGGGGCGCTAAATCTGTACAATGCACGAGAGCACGTGACGCAAAAGAGTGAAGTTCTGTCCTTCCTGCTGCAGATGATCGAGACGGAGTGTTTCGCCGAGCTGAATGTTTTCTACCAGGACGGGGCGGTTCCTCCCGACCTGGACTGGAGGGGACAGCCGTCTCCTCCACCCAAGCAGGGACTCCTGCAGCGGCTGTTCGGCCGACAGGTCAGTGGACTCAAGCTCGCCAACGCCACGGCCCTTCTACATTCCAGCGTCCGCGCACACCAGCTAGCGCTCGGTTGGTCAGGGGTGGAGCAGTGTCTGAACCACACCCAGTTTGTGCTTCGATCACTGAAAACGTTGCAACTTGCCTTTCCGCTCGGCAGAATGATGTAGGTGCAGTTTGCTTTCAGTTGCCCTGCGCTTCACCTTAAATCTCCGTCACTCGAAGCCTCCAGGTCACAAACACTGAACTTTTCAGTGACGTAGGAGACGTTTTGTGTCAACTTTTGAAATGAATAGTATTTGAATATTCATGAATTCTGGATTCTTCCGCTGGAGGGAGAAGCAATGGACGTAACCTTCTTTTTTAACAAGGTAATTGAACCTTTTTTTTGGGGGGGGACAAAAAACCCCCTCTAAAACAAATTATTATTCGTAAAACGTGTCTGGAGGAGATCTTTAAGAAAAAAACCCAACACACTCACGTATTCCATTTAGTGTCGTTAAACCAGTCTTTCACCAGACAAACTGGCTTCATCAAGTGCAAAGCTTAGAAAGTTCGTGTTCTACCAACTGATCTGGCGAATAACAGACAATATCACGAATATTTTTTATTTCCTGTTTATTATTATTACCAAGTGAGGAGCCGTTCAGTTCAAATATGTCTCAAAGTGACACTCTGCCCCCCCCCCCCCCTGCAGGACTGCTGTGGCAACTGCAGTGACAGCGACGAGGAGCCCACCAGGCTGTGACACACACACACACACACACACACACACACACACGATCTCATTTGTTTACAACTTTTGCACATTTGTATTTTTAAGGTAGTACTATCTCCAAATGTCAGAATGTATATTTTCAGCATAGCCATAATGTTTAATGTTATTTAAAAAAGGTGTGAACTACCGTCTGTGGACGCGTTCCAAGCAGGGAGACGGGATCGTACGGGACATGAACACATGTTCTTTGTTGTTTTTTATGTTTGTTTGTTTTTTTTTGTTTTTGCTTGAGTTTGTTTATTGTTTGTCCAGGGAAGGCTTCACTTTCACGCTCATCCACTTAACACATGTCCACGTTACTGATCTGGGAGCTGCTGCTGGCCGCTGAGCAGCTCCACTGGAGCTGCTGTAAAAGTGCCTTGCTGGAGGGCACTGTGACAGTGGTGACTAAAGGGAGGACGGAGCATTCCTTCGATCTCTTTACCCCCCCCCCCCCCACACACACTTTGTCCAGGGAATCAAACCAGTGACTTTCAGCTCATGAACTGTGACCACTTCTCTTCTTCCGCCCTCCAATCTGCTGTGACCAACCTCGCTCTATTTTTCTTCTCTTTAATTCTTTTTTTAAAATGTGATTTTTTTATTTTTGCTTGGAAATTAGTCCTATTTGAAATACCATCAAGCTGTCTACATCGGCAGATATTTCTATAGTATTATTTCTTGAGACAATCGACTCGTGGTGTCGGCGCGGCTCCAGTTACTCTCGTCAGTTCAGTTTTGGGACGTTAACTGCAAAGAGTTTATTTTAGATGAAACGGTTTACAGAAACCCTGAGAGTTAAATGAATCGCCTTCGTGCTCTGATTATACACGTGTCTTGTGCCGACATGCTTTTGCCTTTTTGATAGTTTGTCCCCCCCCCCCCCGTGTTTTGGACACTCGCTCATTATGTGAATGTTGCAGTGCTTGAACTGTGCCAGTACACACACACACACACACACAGTAAAATTATAGTAACACTTTATTTTTCGGGTCCCAATTTCTTAGGACGTTTCCTAGGGGAAAAAGGAAACTAACAACTTAGGGGAAAAAGGAAACTAACAACTTATTACAGAGAAAGTAGAGACAATGTTCTAAGTGTCTGGAGTTTTCTTAGTTGCGTTACGTTTATAGGCAGTTGTTGATTTTTTTTTAGAGGGATTTTGTTGAAAGAAATGCTCCATTTAAACCCAAGGAAATATTCGTTCACACTACATGTTCAGCCGACCGCTGCGCGCTGACCAAGAGACTCTAAATTACAGCAGCGTCAAAGCGTCAGCAGAATTATTAGTCTCAGACAACTGATGAAGACGTGGACCCTTTATAGCACGTGGTTACACGGCGAAAGGACAGGCTTCGAGGGAGCTGCGGAAGCAAATGCTGGCGGCAGTCAGAGGTGTCAGGTTATAACGGCTGCCAAGCACGCCTGCGCGAATGTGATTGGACGTTACCAGTCGGCTGGTGGCCACGCAGCTGATGCCACTGATGGTGAAGCGCGAGCTGAAGCAGCTGGCGCCAATCAGCTAATGCAAGCGTGCTCTACCCAATCTACTGCCCTGCCACGTTAGTTTTAGGGGGCAAATTTGCTTATTTGTAATACAAAATGCAGTAATTCGGCGGGTAATTGTGGGCACATTTTGGCCGCCGCAGATAATAATGTGCAGAGGTTTGTGGCGGTGCGAGCAGAAATCAAAGCTCTTGTCCGGCAAACTTTGCCTCCTTTTGCAGCTTGTTTGAGCGGGAGGCACTAACGACACCGTACATTCACTAGAATACGGCGGCACTGGGGAATAAGTCTCAAGTTGGACAGAAGTCTAACGCGCCGGCACTCTGGCCTGGCCAGTGCTGGCCCAGCTCACGCGCTGCCTGTCCATGCAGAAAAGAGGTTCTCACCCCTCCTGAAAAGGATCACTTCAGACTTTTTATAACGATGAAAAAAAGCTTCTTATGTCTGCATACTGACCAGAGGCCAGTTTCACAAAGTCAATTTGCCGACACTGCTGACATTCAAGCCCGCAAATATATATATTGATATATATTTTTTTGTTACATCACATGATTTTGTCCAAAGCGCCTTGCAGGTTTTCCGTTCACAAACATCCACTTGTCTCTCAGGGTTTCTGTGTCTCTCGGCTTCAATTCCACCTTTGCTTTGCTGCTGAGCGGACGGTGCAGTCCGGATGGTCCCCCAGCCCGTGCAGGTTTACCTTTGCCCTGCAAAGGTGGAGCTCGTTGCGTGTGCGGTAGCAACAATGCAAGAACAAAGTCCAAAAGTTTTGTCGGCCCAGATCTGCCGCGGGCCGCATCCTGAGCTGATCAGGTGATTAGAGTCACACTGACGCAAGGACAAGAGTAACCGAAGCTTTTGGGTCAAACAGAGACTGAACTTGGTCTGTTGCAGTCGATGGCTTCCTCAAAGAATATGGCCTCCCTCTGATTTTAAGCTATTAAAATGAAATACCTCTGAATGTACAAATGGCTGTCATGTTATTTCTGTGGACTGAAGATGGACAACAGAAGCCAGACACAGAGTCCCCCCCCCCCTTAATTTTAATTCTGAATCACACTTGGATGAAACAGCCGTGCATTCATAAAATGTGTGGACTTTAACTGTCCCACAGTGTTCGAATATCAACATCCCTCCGCCGGGGTCTGGACACTTTTGTGTGTTGTGATGTTGCTTCGCAGGACTTGTCCCCCAACAGGGAGCCAAACAGTGACGTTCCAGCTACTTTTATCGAGGCCGGAGCGAGGTTGTGTCGTGTGTCGTCAAACGATGGCGAACGGCTATTTTAAAGGGTCAGTTCAACACATCTTCTCAGTTGCCCCTAGTGGTATCAAGCCATGCAGATGATAGAAAAACAAGTGGGGCGACTGTTCTTGCACTTCCTATTGACCCCGGAGGCCTTTGGAGGTGACCAAATGTTTTGACTTTTTTTCTCTTTTAGGCGAGAAATGAGCCGTTTAGCTTGCTTCTCGGATATTCGCTCCGGCATTTTCGCGCCGGACAGCCGGCGCTGACGTGGAGGCTGTGAAATTTACCATAGGTACTAACGTCTCATTTTTAAAACAACACGGAACTCCACCTCAGAAGATGAAGTCCAGATGTAGTTATCTGTCGCTGCCAAATGGGTTCGTTAGATGGTAAAGTTAAAGGAATAGTTTGACACGCTTGCTTATCCATTTCCTGACAGAGACGAGAGTGAGACCAACGTTCTTACTTATTAAGTCTCTGCCAGAAATAGAATGAGATAAATAACCAAAAACTCAGGTTTTTAAGGTGAACATTGACACTTCCGAGTTCACCTCGCCACGTTCAGACTTGGCGAGTTTGAACTTGCCATGATCTGTTTTGCCATGAACTGCTGGTCAGTTTTAAATGTCATTTTTCGGCGCCGTGAGCACCACAAATGACTCTCAAAAAACCATCTGCAAGGCTGGGTACCTCTCAAGGTAACTGAGAAAAGCATGTTTTAATACAGTCTAGGGCTGCAACTAACTATCGGCCAATCTGCTGATTACTTCTCAATTGATCAATTTAGCGTTTGGTCTATAAAATGTCCACAGCCCGGGGTGACGTCCTCAGATGTCGTGTTTTGTCCGACCAACTGTCCCAAAACCCGAAAATGTTGACTTTACTGCCGTGTATGACAAAGAAATGCACTCAATTCTTACATTTGAGAACTTGGAACCAGCAAAAGTTTGCCTTCAAAAATTACTAACATTTTAAATAGTTGTCGATTAGTCGTTGCAGCTCTAATACAGTCTGTGTTGAAAAACGGAACTTATCCTTTAAAATTGGTTTGTTTTTAATAACAATAATGATTTTTTTAATGAATTCTGGTGATTAGCATGAGGTGGGTTCACTGTTCAGGTTTCTTTGTCTAAATCTGCAAATGTCTTACAGTCTATCAAAGTTTCCCTCCTGCTGTCTGCTTGATGTTTAGCCGCAGAGCTCTCGGCTTGTGTATTATTGTGAGCCAGTTAATTAACACCAAACCAGTTATCCATAGAAGATCAAAGGTGACAAAAGACCTTCCCATCAAAGGTGCCTTTTGGTGTTTGAAGGTACCCATCCAGCCTGTAGTCGCCTCTTTTTTTACAAACACTGTGTCTATGTGTACATGTGCTCGTGCAAAGACTGGATGTGGATTCTCTTTGGGAAACCCTGCACCTAAAAAGGCTTCCGTCGACTCTCCTACCCCTCCGACCTCTGAACTCTGGAGTCTCTGCTGTGGTTTTATAAAGACTGAGCGGTCAAAAGGGGAATTTGGGGAGTCAGAAGAGCTCGCTCACCATTCACGGCGGACGTTTAAGTCAGGACGGCTGTGCTGTGTCTGTCTGCTGTCCGATAACCTCTGTGTTTTGTTTCCTTTGTGTTAAGGACTCATCAGCTCTGCAATCAGCCCTAAAGGCTAGTTCTGTAGTTGTGTTCATCTTTCCTATCAGTAATGTTAACATTGTAGTCACAGAGTTAATGGCTAAAGTCTGGGAAGACGGCAACATGGCTACAAGGTACCGAAAAACCTATCATCTCAGTCAGCTGCTGCGGGCAACGGAGTCCCACGTGGACACAATTCATTATTCATTATTCTTATTTCACATGATAGATTGTTGTGTTTTTACATGTTTTTACGAGGAAGGACGCGCAGTCAACACGTTTGATCGGCCTCAAGGATGCACACAATGTGTTTTGGTGAGAACCACTGATGGCAAACATCCCTTTGATCTAAGGATGCCCCCCCCCCCCCGCCCCCAACATTTAACTTTGACTGTTGCTTGCTTAGTCATGACTATTTAATGTTATAGACGAATATGTTTAAAAGCTTTAAACAAACCCTCACAAACTCATTTGGAAGAGAAAACTCCTGCAGGCAAACTGTGTCGGTTTGTTTCCAACCTGCGCGATCATCTGACTGATCATCCGTCGCATTTCTTTGCGCTGATGTCACAGTGTTCCCAGATCTCAGCTGTTCACTCATCGAGCACAGTGTTGTTCTTACTAATAGAAATGATGGACACATTGTGACAAATCAGAATGATAATTTAAGGTGAAAACGGTTTAAACTGGTAGGAATTAGAATAGCAACACGTGCTCTGATCCTTTAGGACTTCAATCTTGATTTACGTGCGTCTAAGATTGAAGCCATCTGGCAGGATTAGTTTGTATTTCCCAAAATGATCTTGAGTCTCTGTAACAGACATTTTGATTCCGTGTTTTTTTTTTCTGTGGGAAATGATCCAAACTGATGGTCCAGCCATGCTTCAGTGTCACCTGATAACTTGAATATCAGTGAAACCAAGTGAAAAAGTTGTGTTGGGGCGTCTTCAGTGTGTACGGGTACTTTCCTTAGCGTGAAACAAATCCCATGTACTAGTACGTTTTTTTGTTTTTTTTTAGTTTAGCAATAATGTTTTATAGATTTACAATGAGAACTTAGAGCCGTGTGTGTTTTCCTGAGCCCAGCTTGTAAACACTGTGAGGACAGAGGGAAGGCTTTTGTTTTGTACCATAAACCAACTTCTTTACTCTCTCTGGTTTTTGTACTTCTACCTTTGTGAGGACCGATTTGAGCTTTAGAACTACTTTAAGATATTTTGTCTGGTCCTCACTTCTTCAAAGGGTTGCTTTAGGGTTACCAACAAACTAAAAGCGAAACGTGTCAACCTGGGTGTTATTCTGATGTTTTTTTGTGGCTGGTCATAATAACTTTTTACTTACCAGCTCCGTACTAGCCTGATAGTTTGACTGCCTTGCCTTTTCCTTTCATTCATTCATTTAGCCTGACACTTTGTTGGCACGTTAACTGACTTTCAGCTGCGCTAGTGGTTGATTTAATACAGTTAATGGTTTTTCACAGCAAGCAAAGACGTAGGAAATATGTCGATTTTACACGTTTTCTATATGGCAACTTACAACAACCTGTTCAACTGCATCAGTCTCAGCTTGGAGCCTTTTTTGTGGCCATGTTCTGGAGCAAATTGTTCATGGGTGCAGCTGTGTAGGAAGAGGACGTCCCCATTCTCAATCCCACCTACAAAGGTCTGATCGGTTGGCAACAAACAGATGAAAAAAACCCAGACCTCGGTCTGGAACCTTCATTGTAGAGATTTGGGAAACGAACAATGAAGGCGCGTGAGCCTCCTTCAGCGTCACACAAAAACTTCACTTCAACAGAAATAATCTCAAATATCTTACCTTGGAGTCTGACCAGATGGAAACGCAGAAAGTGGTTTCCTAGAAATCCCTGTAGTGAACTAAATAGCAGCAGTCAGTTAGTGTCAGAGCTAGCTGTCAAGCGCCCTACACCCCTGGGCCCGTTCCTTTGAGACCCGACTAGTAATGCCAAATTTGAGACCCGTAACCTGACCTAAGATCTGTGGCTATTTCCAAAATCTCTCTCCGTCATTCACTCATTCATTACTCCCTACGCAAGAGGCGCCGCGGAGTCGCTGGACTGTAATTTTCACGTACATGCCGGGGACCCAGAGGCGCGTGTACCTCAGGGTGAACGCCGAAAGATTGTGTAGAACGTATCTCAGCGAATTGGACAAAACTGACATTATTGTTTGGTAAAAGAAAAAAAAAAGATCCATATATTGGAGTTTAGGGGGAAAAGAAACACACGTGTAGGATTTCAAATTGATGTGAGGCTGATCTTTAATGTATTTACTCTCACGCTCACCAACAAAACACGAGCTATAATGGCCACTGAGGATGGGAGAGCTAGTCAGGGCTCCATTGGAAACTAAAATGACTTGAGATTTTTACAGGGAAGGAATGCTTCATCACCTAAAAGGTGATCACATTCTTTGCATTAAAAACTTAATTTCTAAAGTAACTATTAACTCTTAAATAAATGCAGTGGAAATATTAGAATGTTAATATTGTGGAGTAAAAACTATAAAGTACCACGAGGGGGAAAATACCCAAGTGAAGCACCAGTAGCTCAAGAAAATGTTACATTCCCCAACTAAGCAAGCCAGACCCTCGTCAACACACCGGCATGTGAGGAGGAACACGAAAAGTCAACCTGCGCAGAAGTACAGCTAGTACGCTATGCGGTTAGCTACAGCAGAGCATAGATCGAGGGGAGTACTTCCTGTTCAGTCGCGAGTTAGGGTTTGAGATGATGTTTTTTGGAACGCTTTATTGGAGGCTGGCTGACGTTCTTGCTGGAGTTTGTCAAATCTGTAGAACGGAGGTAACGAGTATGTTCCCATGACCGATAATGCTGAAAGACCCATGATAACCCTTCTGTGGTTCGGGTCATTGCACGACCGATGGTCCTCACAACCGTAGCCATACAGACATCTTTGCATGAATGCGACACAACCACTGATTCACTGCCTGATGTCGGTTTCTGTCCCTGAGCGATCCTGCTGAAGGGAAACGCAGTGATGTTTCGCTTTGGCTCAACTTTTATCAGGTTGAAATAAATATTCATAAACAAGTAACATGTAAATTTCACATGAATACCGTTTTTAATTATACCACTGGTTTAGCCTGTTTTATAATACTTACATCAAATCACATTAACTTTATAATAATTAGCACCATTTTCATCAGGGTTTGTCTTTTGTCCAGGCAACTATTGACCTCCATTAACTTCAGTGCGATGCAAAAATGAATGTAAACTTTGCTTGAGATACAGTTGGTTAACCCGTCATAGTGACGGATCATGTCATCTTTTTAATTTTGGCCAAAATATTTAGTTGGACATCTGAAACAGGCCACGTGAATACCGAGTTAAAACACCAGTTTTGATAAATAAACCATTAAATCAGCAAAATTAAATAGTGACATAGTCAATAAAATTTGGACGCTACATATTTCAAAAGTCATGATTTCAATTACCTGAGGAGGATGCCAAAGAGTGACAAGAGAGACAACATTTTCTTACATTCAGTGTCACATTAAAACAGTTTCTTTGATTAATGGCGTTTTAGTGATCATGTCATTGTGACACTTGCAGCCTTCACACAGAACTTCAGTGGGGGGAAGCTCTTTGATTTTTACAAGCATTTGACACAATCCCGCTCAAACTGTGTTTTTGTATCCGTGTGTGAAAACACTGTCATCCAAAGTGAAATATCACCGTAAACCTCATCAGCAGAACATGTTGTCTGTGACTGATCAGTCGGAAGGGTTTGGGACTTCCCCCAGAACACTCCATGTTTGCCTCAAACACACACGGAACCTGTTGGCTGAAGAACATGCGGCGCTGACGAGCAGAATCACTCAGAATTTAAGGGTTGAAAACGATCTACATGAATGGGGGAAGAAATACTTGTAATGTCTTTTTTTTTTTTTTCCACGTCTGCTTGTATTTGTTCATGACATGGTTCAAGGGCTCGGGAGTGCAGCTCTGACTGTGTCCAGGTTTGTTTAACTTGCTCTAGAACAGCGTTGATTCATCCTAAGAGCCTTAAACAGCCTCTCTTAATAAACAAACTGCTGTCGTTCATCTCCAGTCCACTTATTCCAGAGTGTGAGCTGCTTCGGCCTCTTTCATGACGCTCACAGATGTATTATTTGCGCTGTTTCTTTTCTCAGGTCAGCTGTGAAAAGCCCTCTTTCCACCCTGACACCCTGTAATGCATTTAAAAAAGGGGATGTAAATTGCAATCGCGTCACTTGACATTCACGCTGCAGTGCTTCAAGGTCATTTCCGAAACATTCCAACGTGCTTTATATGTCCACTCTGTTTGTTGTTTTGCGCCAAAAATACTGTCAAAAGCTGATTCTGATTCTGAGTCTACAGGCGTGCTTGCAGCTCTGTGAGGCTGCGCTAAATGCTAACGTGCTCGTGATGACTGTGCAAACATGCTGATATTTAGCAGGTGCAATATTAACCATGTTCACCGTCTTTGTCTTGGCGTGTTCCCATGCTAACATTCGCTAATAACCACAAAACACAAAACCAAGCTGAGGCTTGTGGGAATGATCTAATCCCCCCCCCCCAGGTGTTTAGTAATAAAACTTAAGTATTGTGCAAACTGAAGTTTTGACCTGATGATGGCGCTGAAGTGTCACCGAAGTTATTACAATGTATCTGTAATAATTATCTAATGTTGAATGGTCATAAAACAAACAGTTATTAGTAATTTAAGTACTATTTGTTAGTGTTGCAAGTTCAAAGTTGATATGATGAACATGCTAGCAAACACTTGAGTATATACACATCCAGCAGACACAGAGCAACATTAGCATTCACTCGGAGTCATGTTTGTGGCCACCCAGTAAAAGTACAGTAAGGCCAACATTTAGTCGGGAAAGTGGCGAGGATGAGCGGTGAGAGTGAACCAAACCATCAAACCTGCATTTTAGCTCAAATATAAATCTCAAAAACTCTACACACAGTTACTTGATCCATTGTTACGACACATGTATTTATAAATGCAGCTTTAAGTATTTATTCAGCATTGGTGAATCGCCATTCGCGTATCCAGGCCTGTGCTTTAGAAAAAGTGTCGTTTAAGGAGGTTCACTCTGCGCAGATCGCCATGCTGACAAGCATGAATTTAAAGCAAAATGGCACTTTGATGATAGACAACTCAGCAGGCAGCTGAGACGTAGCAGCCTGCTATTTAGTTTTGATTGACAGTCACATCAGAAGGGACACATCCTGTGTCCTCTGCTGCAGGACAGTTTTTCAGACAGCCTTCAATTTTAGTTGTCAGTGGTACAAACACCTCTTCACCCACTCTGAAGGAAGGCACATGTTTTTGTAGCTCAGTTTTCACCAAATACATCCTGTTTATTGTGCATCTCAGGTTGGTTTAATATGGTGTTCTGGATTTAACTGTTTCTCTTGAACAATATTGTCCCTGTTCTCTAATGTTTGGCTCTTTGTGTCACTTATGACTGCTTATCAAAAACAAAACTGTTGCTAAACAGGTTGGACTATGATGTTCACGTTTAATGACGTTGCGAAGTGGGAGGATCTGCGGGTTCCACAGGTATTTTTCCTCAGTGTGATCTCCCGTTTCGTATTTCTTTTAATGATATCCTCAATATTCCTCAACATAGAAGCACAGGAGTTTCCTGGATAATGTCACGATCCTACAGGTTCGTTACTGCAGCGGCAGATGGCCGCCCGCCCTGAGCCTGGTTCTGCTCGAGGTTTCTGCCTCCTCAAAGGATGTTTTTCCTCGCCACTGTCGCCAAGCGCTCGCTCGTGGTGGGAATTGTTGGCTCTGTAAATAATATTATAAAGAGTACGGCCTAGACCTGCTCTAGTGCGATGAGATGACTTCTGTTATGAATTATACAATTAATAAAATGGAAGTTTATGTTCTGACCATAAGTCTGAATTATTTTAACTTTGTTCCTGAGAACTCGTGTTTTTTTCTGTCACTTTGTTGTGGTGGATTTGTTTCGGTAATGTCACCCCCAGTCTCAGGAAACACAATGTAGAATAGTCGAGCCATCAGTAGCTTTAAATAAATAAAATACCTGTAATAGACTTACAATATAATACTCATAATAGACAACACCAGCAGCTGGCCTCGGAAAAGGCATCATCAACCATTGCTTTTAGGGATAATCCCTTTGTTTGTGTGCGTGCCATCTACGACTCCCACAGCTCCTGGAAAACCAGCAATTTGCAGCTTTCCATAACTTCAGCTAGGAGGTGGGGAAAAAAAGTTAAAGAATCTGTGCATTGCCTGAGGTGCTGTAAGAGGGATAAAGGTTTGATGTATTATTACCAAACTTCGCAAAGACCCAAAATCACGAGTGCAAAGCTGCCACATCTTCCATGTTGACAATAACAAAAGGTTGTGAGGACTTTGCTTTTTGCAAAGGCAGCATGCGTTGTTAATGGATCAATTGCATCCCGGATTTTGGGCCTTTATTTATAGTGCAGCAGAAGCTAGACAGGAAAGGGGGGAGATAGAGGGGATGACATGCAGCAAAGGGCCGCAGGCTGTATTCGAAGCCGTGTCCCCGGCAGTAAGGACTCAGCCTTGGGTCGCACGCTCCACCAGGTGAGCTACTGAGGAACCACACAACGTTGGACTTTAACATTGGAGACACCTGATCATTTCCCAGACTATGATCTTTCCCTAATCCTAACCAGGTTGTTTTTTTTTAACCTAAAGCTGACTAAACCTTATCCATAGATGCGTAAGATCACAAAACAGCGATTTGTGATGTGTTGTGCCGGAGGGCATGGACGAACGACGCATTTTGTCTTTTAATTTTGATCACCTGTTGGGTTAGGACGCCGCTGACGATCTACCAAATATCAGCAGAGAGAGGAGTCATTTCCAAAGTTAAGAAAGTTGATAAAATGTTTTTAAATCGTAGGCTTAAAAGTAGGACCAAAAATGCACCACTGTGGGAATTTTTGGCCGGTTAGGACTGATTTGCCACTTATTTGGCCAAGGTCGACAACCAGCAGGCAGCATCAATCAGCAGACACTTAACCTCATGATTCATACGTGTGACATGGCCTCTGTGACATCCATAGTGCCTTACCCGACACACCGATCTCTGCCAAACAGCACAACTAGTTCAAATACGAACATCTTGTCCTCTGGAAGTCCGCCGCTGCAACTCTAAAATTATCCACAGTCATTATTTCCTATCGGGACATCGGGTCCTGCTGGGTTTCATTTCACCCTCTAATCAGGGACAGTTTCACACCTGGTGAATGAAATTATGGGATGGAAAACCAGCAAGACTCCGTGTCCCTCTGTATTAACCATGAGCCACTGAAGATGAGTGAATTACATTTTTTTTTTATTTCAGTCAGACAGAAGTCATCTGCTCTATTGTGTCGGTCCAAGATCCTATTGCTTTCAAGAACAGGACTTTCTTGTATTTAATCTCTTTCTTCGATCTTCTCCCTTATCTGTTATTGGCCTAGTTTTGATTTATTTCTCTACCTCCTGTAGAGTATTCCTCATCTATCCATTGAACAGAGTCTGTTCAATCTGTCTTCTTCTTCACACCTTTTTTCATCCTTTCCAAACAACAAAAAAGCGATGGTAATGTCACTGCGACAGCCTGCACCAACGCCGAAAAGCAGTGTACATTTAGAGCCACACTTATTAAAGGCGTTTTACACGACTAGAGTGCATGCATCATTTTGTGATGTTAGTTCAAAACAATCCTAATTCTACTGTAACCTCAATAAGCATGAATGTTCTCTGACCCTAGTCACTTTGGCTCATCACAAAAACAAAAGAAAACAGGATTTCAAGCTTTTAAAAGGTCAAGAGTGCCACATTCATTTTCCCACATGCTGCTTTTTAAAGGTTCACCTAAATGACCCTTTACTAAACTTCACCCCTCCTTATGTCGGCTTCTGTCTACGTGATATTTGTGTCTGTTAAGGTGGTCACTTTGTAAGATTAGGGGATTACAGAGAAATAAATTCTTGTTGTTACTTTCACGATGATAGAGTGAAATAATTTGCCCTGTTTTGATTAAAATATTTATGCAGTTGTTAAAATAGTTAAACAGTTCCTTGGAGTAGTGATTACTAACCTGCGTGTGCTCAAAGAACCAAAATGTGCTGAGAACGTCCTCCGGCTGACAGAGTGGAAGTTTCACAGGCGCTTCAGAGATAAGAAAGAAACCTTCGAGGGAGCAAAAGGTCAGCTATCAGACAAGATGGTCACATCCAGGGGAAAGGTCACCTTGGGACAGGGGCAGTGTGGGTTGTGGGTTTGTCTACTTTTTAGGAGCTGTCCTCTGGTTGGAGGAAGATGATGCGACCACGCAAGGAGAACTAAGTCTAAATCCGTGGCCCATCCCCCAACTGTTTTTTTTTTTTGGACGAATCAGATAGCAGCACATTCTCATTTAAAATACTGTGTAATCCTGAAGACCGGTTATCTGTCTTGGGGAGGCAGATTCCTGCAGATAGCTGGAATGGCAGACTGCGGTTTTCTGAACTAAGAAAGATCCATGTACATGTTAGTTTTTGATTTTCTAATTACAATAAGTCATTTCATTTAAGGATTAGGTTTCAATTCGTTTTCTGTCCTGCAAATAAAAGAACACGCTTTCAACGACCTGCGTGATATCATTGGGAACGACCGACTTTCGGGAACAAGAATGTAAAAAAACAATTGCGTCCGAAGCAGCGTGTGCCTCTTAAGTAACGCTAGGTTACTACTGTAGGTACTGTACGTTAGCGGCTTGTGTTAGAGCAGATAAACACACCGTTTAATCCATTCCTCACACTTTTGCTCGTGTTTTTGGCTTTGGAAAGGTAAACAAAAATTCCGTCAGCTGTTCCGCAGTTTTTTCCACAAACATGAAAGTCTGATAAAATAAAAAGCTTAATCAGTGCAGAACCAAGCAGCGTCCGTGTACGTAAACATCTCCCCTTCCATCCTCCGGCTTCCCCTGCGTTACCACGGCAACTCAAAGTCAGGAAGGACTTAAATGAAAGGGATGTGCTGTAAGTAGACACACGCCGACACACGTGTGCTCTCGCCCACGCAAACACACAAAAGTGCATGTTCAGCGCTTGTTTTCAGGGCTGCTTCTTCGTCTTTATTCGGCAATGAGTCCCTGCTGTGCTGTTCATCAGAGTGAACAGGTGAGGATGATTCATGAACACGTCTTCCACTTCTTCGCCTCGCCGCAATCAGCAGTGAGCGGTATGAACTGTGCTGAAACTCATCTAACGTTATCTTCTGACGTTCACGACATGACATCGGTCAAAGCTTTGAGAAGGGGTTTTAGCTTATAGCAGTTTCTGTCTCAAACTATTAGCATTATTGCTGGAACGTGGCACGACAAAAACGTGACATCGACCGTAACTTTGACAAGCGGAGAACAGCACACCAAGACGTAACCGTTAAAGTAATACGTCTAAAAAATCGACACAGTCGGGGAGTAGAGGTTGGAAATTGATTGACATATGGCTGATGAAGGGAATAAAGAAGTGTTTGTGATATTTTGTGTGCGTGTGCACACACAAAAGAGAGAGAGTTACAGTACATGTGTTGTAACGTTACCAGAGAAATTACATCGTTATTTAACAAAAGTGACTACATTTGAGTACATTTACTCAGGTACTGTACTGTCTGTGAACAGTCAGTTCCATCAAAGAGACATTTCCCCTCTAAACTTATCACATGGTTTCATTTAAATAACTGCTCAAATTATCCAATGTTTCACAAAAAAAGACTAGAGAAAAATTCAAACAGATTTGTGTATCAGAACTGGGCTTTTTCTTCTTTCCCTTCCCATTAATCATCTCACGACCCCTCAGATTTATCTAACTAGCTAACTGTGTATAAAGTAGTTTAAACTAGCTAAAACTAGCTAACTGTGTATAAAGTAGTTTACACTTAGCTAACTGTGTATAAAGTAGTTTAAACTAGCTAAAACTAGCTAACTGTGTATAAAGTAGTTTAAACTAGCTAAAAACTAGCTAAAACTAGCTAAAAACTAGCTAACTGTGTATAAAACTAGCTAAAAACTAGCTAAAACTAGCTAAAAACTAGCTAACTGTGTATAAAGTAGTTTAAACTAGCTAAAACTAGCTAACTGTCTATAAAGTAGTTTAAACTAGCTTCAGCTCGAGCAGCTACAACATTAAAATGCTGCTTTAACATTTAACATTGATGCATCAGTATTAACAATCTAATAACAATCTAATAATATCAGAATCAGATATCAGTCACAGGAGACATTTTACTGCCGAACGAGTGCCGAAGTACATTTTACTGATAATTAGGGTTTCCATAACACCAAAAAGGAGGACGCTTTACGGCATTTAGCAGGCAAGAATAATTGCATCATGATACAGTGATTCTGAAACAGCCTCCCCTATTCATCGCCAGACAATCTGACGTAGAGTCAGAGTGGAGGCTTGTTTACGTTATTAACCAATGATGAATCAGATATTTATTTGACAACTCTTTGAGCCAATCATTTGTTTGCCCGGAGACCTTACGGCATTAGACGCTACGCTGCTGCGTCCCAACAGAGACTCTAGATTCTAATTTGTCCTTAAAAAACTGTATTGTATATACACTGTAAACTGTCAAGCTGCTTTTGCAACACTGTACTTCATTGTGTCCATTGCCAATAAAGCAAATTTGAATTTGAGAAAGAAAAAGAGACGCTGCCCGGTGTTTTCAGGGGGATGACCCAGCACAAAGACCGCAACAGTGTGTACAGTGTGTGTGTGCGTGTGTGTGTGTGTGTACAGTGTGTGTGAGAGCGTGTGTGTGTGTGTGTGTGTACAGTGTGTGTGTGTATACAGTGTGTGTGTGTGTGTGTACAGTGTGTGTGAGAGCGAGTGTGTGTGTGTACAGTGTGTGTGTACAGTGTGTGTGAGAGCGTGTGTGTGTGTGTACAGTGCGTGTGTGTATACAGTGTGTGTGTGTGTGTGTGTACAGTGTGTGTGTGTGTGTGTACAGTGTGTGTGAGAGCGAGTGTGTGTGTGTACAGTGTGTGTGAGAGCGTGTGTGTGTGTACAGTGCGTGTGTGTGTAC
>WNGW01000031.1:2962959-3015522 GCA_011952105.1 Coreoperca whiteheadi
CATGTATTCTGTCTTACTGCGGCTGAGCTTCATTCATAATACCCTGGGCTCGAAATCATCTATGAAATAAACTTCATTTAGACACGTCGCCAGTCGTACCAGGCATTCGAACACCACACGTCTCCCTTGACGCTCAGCTCTCTGTTCGTGGTGTAACACGCGGCAGAAGCTGCCAGTGGTTCAGCCTTCTCTCCAAAAATCCATTAAAGCTACTAATTATGAAAATGCTGGCGACGAGATAAGTATGTTTGCGTGTTTTTAAGAGAGATATTCGTTAATACATGCGCTCCCCTGTTATCAGCACTGATGACCCACCGCCCCCAAACCTCTCCAGCAGCCGCAGCAAAGCCTCATGGGAACTGAGAAAAGCCTGTTGGTTGTGATGACCCCGGAGAAAAAACATGACTCATTATTTCGACAGGCTGCATTAGTGCAATTATCTCCAGGGGGAGTCTTAAAAGGGAAATTTCATCAGTCGTCAATACACTGTAAGGAAACTGTTGCTAATTGACAGTCCACTGTAAACATTTCATAAACATTTATTGGTAATAAAGGGGATTGTACAATGACTCAACTTTAATAGTGAGCCTTAATGTTCTTTGTCTTCATGCTGACAAGTGCAGCCCTTTTGTCATTTTCTGTTGTTATTAACAACACTAAAAGGCTGGAGCCACGTGCCCCCCCCCCCCCCAGAGGGAGCAAACATTTTCCCATCTTTTTCCCGTGCCTCGTCTTCCTAATCCAAACAAAGATGGCGTATCTCGATGCCCAATTTATATGACATGAATCGAAAATAAAAAATGTTATTACCAGTTACATTGTTCTATACTGACGTTTCTTTCCACTGTTTTATATTTTAACACAAAACAATGCATGAATGTTTTTGCCTTTTGTGTTTAACAAAAAGAGCAAGGACATGCTCTCAGTTGCCAGTTTATTAGGTACAACTGCATGACGCGCTGCAGGGCAGGGCTGCTGCTTAGACTGCATTAGTTTTAGATACATGTACAACCCCGTGAAGCCTAACACATCCAATAAAAGCCAGAAAATTCTAGTTTTTTGAAATTGAAGGACAAAATCCCCCCCAAAGTTTTGAATCGTTTACATAATAATCATTACATATTTTTTTGTACATATTTGGTTCATCAGGAAATTTACTGATCAAAGTGTTTATTTTAGAAACAGAATCAAACATTGTTAATTGCATTTGGAACATGTCATTTGGTTTGGATCTTTTTTTTCAAACAGGAACTTCTCCACACCCGCAGATTGTTTTCATTTTCAGTTTCAGTTACATCACCTGGGGACATTTATCACGCAGCTCCCACTGCGGACACTGAAGGCTCTATACAACTTTTTTCACACCTGTAGCACTCCCCAACAACTGGAAACACACTTTGATGTGCAAAATTGGTGGAGTTACCCCTTACCAACCAAGGCAACAATAAACATTATTATGGAGCCGGGGGAGGGGAGGTAATATTCCGAGGAAAATTTCCAAGAAAAAAACTTCAATATTCTCTTAGATTAAGAAGTCATTCATTTCTAATCTGGACGTAGACTTGAAAGTAGGAAACAAGTGTCGCACACGCTGGCTCCAGATGCATTTCTATTTTAATCAGAAGACGTTTTGGCCCTCAGGCCCTTTGGCCATGCATATGGAGCCAGAGTGTGTGGACAGCATATTATGGTTCCTGTATGTGCCTTTCATTCTGTTCGTTTCTCGTTGATGATTTGCAATTGTTCTGCAATCATTTTAAGCCCCTCGTCGTAGTGTAAGTTAATGTGTCAATCTGCATGTTTTACTCCATAATTATAACAGCACGGCCTTCTTAAGACGTCCGTAAAACTCCAAGTACCGGCTGAAGGGCTTTTTTGAAGCTTTGATATGCCCACTTATCCTTTTACCAGAAGCTGTGAAGACAGAGAAGAATCAAGCTTTTGTTTGAAAAGAACTTGAAGGGGACTCGTGACCTTGAAAAGCTTCTTTTTCCCAGGCATACTGCATGCAAGCCACTTAATGCCTAAATACAGAGCAGTCAGGTTTCCCCGCTGAGGGCAGGAAACAGGAAAGAGACTTGAAAAAACAAGCAATCAGCACTTTGACATCTCATCAGCATGCCAATGAGCCTTTCATATCTCTAAAATGTAAACTTTCAGGAAACAGGAATTAGTTATAAAAAGGGGGCATTTAAGGTCGATTTATGCACACATATTTTGTTGCAAGTTGTGTATATTTCTTATTTCCACAGTTTAGAGGCCAATCACAGATGGACACAATACATCCTGTTTTTTAACTCTTCAGAAAAGCAGCAATTTGACTGCATTCGCTCCCCGGATTGGTACATCCCAGCTACTGTAGCTCGACATGTCCCCTGTGTCCCCAAATGATGTGCTGTGTCAGTTGATGTGTAACTTCATAAGAATCCAAGCGTAGGTCTTCATTATTGAATGTCTTTTACAATAATAATTATTCATTAAAACGTTTTTTTTTAACAAACCCCGTTGAAGGTATTAACACAACTCTGACGTCTTCACCAATTTATTATAATTCCCTCACACTCACGCAATTGTTTCACACGCAACATATTTCTACAAAACAATCAGTTCACGCAGGTCTTCTTTAGTATTCACTAGATTTATCACAAGAGCAGCAACAGCAAAGGAAACTATGCCGCAATGTGCGCGTTTTCTATGCTATTTGTTTCAAGTGCATGGATAGATAGATCTATCAGCATACAACAAACTCATCAAATGGTTAGTTATGAGATGAGGACAATGAAAATTATGAAGTTACTGTTTAAGGCAGGACACTTTTTTTTGAGAATTGCTTTCAGTATGACACATAATGCCATTATTCAAGTGGCAGTTTGCCACACAACACATACACAGTCACAGGGTATTGTAAGTTAATAACACTGTAGAAAAGCTTTTAATTTGCGGGTATTTAACTGTTCTCGGCACAAAAACAGCAGAGTTCACGTCTCTCTTTATGTAATAGGCCTAGCTTTTGTTAGTCCCACGCTCCCACAGAGAGCTGTTGTCATAGCGATGCGATCGTCTCCATCTCATCGCTGCATTGTTTTACTGCCGTCATGTTGCAAGAGGGTATCTTTCTCATCACTGCTGGGTGACAAACCTCTGAGCTCCCACTGAGGACCGCAGAGCTGGAGACGAAAGTGAGACGGGACGAAACCAAACAAGAACACACCGAAAACGCCACGACTCCTCTGCCAAATCCATAGCCACTCACAATACCAAAGCAGTGCTGTGGACACACACACACACACACACACACACACCGGACACACTGACTGAAAAATGTTACACATTTTCCTTTGTGTCTAACGCACATTCTCAATTTCTGACTGCTTTGCAGCATCCAGGCCGTCTGTCTGAATGTCATGCGACTCATTGTGGTTATTTTTCCTCCTGGCGTCACCGCTCTCTTCATTCATAGCAACCATGATGAATTTGTTTGGCCGCTCAGAAGTGTCAAAGGCTATTGTTCCATGAGAAAAAGTGACATTAATACATACCCTCTACCAGTAGTATAAACCTGTTGGGCCCCCCCCCGAAGCCAAATCTTGGGTGGTTCACTTTCCGCCGGCACTCACAGGAAGCAGGCTTAGACTACGACAAAGTTGAGGAAACGATCCTAGAGTTATCCCTCACACCTTCACACATGCATTTTAGCATATTTCACTCTTATCATTTTAAAGAGAAACCCCTCAAACATGTTTAGGGTCTGCCATCTGACACTACACACATCCGACAGTGAGGTATGACATTTGTTATGCTAATATTGTATTAGCGCATCCTTCACGGCTCACGGGAATTACAATTTAAATTATTTGTCAGTCCAAAGTGGCACAGCTTGCATGGCTTTGAGGCACACTGCGAATCTTCAGACTATTACTGCTGTGCCACCCACTTAAATTCTTAAATAGGAAGAACTCTCTGCACAAATCCAGAAGTAACATTTTTAGACTATGTTTTATTTAGACAAAAAATTCTTGAACCACTGCTTTTGTTTCAAGTCAAGTCAAGTTGAGCTTTATGGTCATTCCGCTACATGTGGTGACACACAGAGGAGCAAAATACAGACAGTATAAACCTGTGCAATATGATTTTCAATGCATGAGCAAGTAAGGAAACATTTTTGGATGATTGTAGAAAGTGTCTAGTGCACATAGAGAGAGTGTGTTACTACAGGGGGTTAGTAAGGCCCACTCCCACCTAAGTGTAGCACCCTCATAATTGTACAAAACGTTTCAGACGTATTGTCATTTTTATTTTTTGTGGGAGGGTTGGGCAGTGTTTGGGGGCAGAGTTGAGACAGTCCATGTTTTCAGGGGCTTTTGTGTGGTGTTTTCAGAGGTGCATGGGGTGATTTGAGTTCAGGGGTCTCACAGCCTGGGGGCCAAAGCCGGTGAGCATTCTGGCGGAGCGAGCTTTGATGCTCTGGTACCGTATTCCTGATGGCAGGAGCTGGAAGAGACTGCGGGAGGGATGGGTCCTTTGCGATGCGGGTGGCTTTGCTGAGGCATCGTGTGTGGAAAATGTCCAGGTTATTTTATCGCAGCCTTTTCTCCCTCAATTCGTCTGTTTGTTTTTCTGCCACAGACAGAAGTTGGGTCAGATTTGCACACCTACTGTACCCACTCGCTTCAGTTAGTTTCCCATATCTATATTCTATCTATCTTTAGCGTTGTTTTGTTAAATGAAAAAAGGGTTTTGAAGAAAAACATGTTCATTTTCTGCTGTAAAAATTAGTAGTGAGGCTCCGTTCCTGGAGTTAACTTGGTATTTTCAGTTATGTGCTGAAGCTATTTCCTGTCAAACAACAATTTATCCATCCGCCAGTGCAGCATATCCACTAGTCGCCTGGCAACCACACTTTGGGAAATCACTGTGCCGAGCTAGCTATTTCCCCAGTTTCCAGTTAAAAACGCTTAGCTAAGCTAATTGTCTCCTGGCTCCAGCGTGTGCTGAATGTACAAACAATAGAGTGGTATCAGTCGTCTCAATTCAAATAAGTGAAAATAAGTTAATTTTCCACAATGTTGAACTTTTCCTTTAACGTAGTAGAGGGCTTTTCTAGGAATCTCCAAACTCCAGGAAATGGCAGGGGATTTCTACTTCTTCCACAATCAGTCAGCTGTGTGACAGCAAAGGGACCAAACTGATCGAGTCTAAGGGGGCAATAATGTGTGTGTGTGCGCACTTGTACAGCCATCTTTGTGAGGACCAATTTGCGATTTAGACCTTGGCAGTGAGGACATTTTGGCCGGTCCTCACTTTTCAACAGACCTTCAAAGGGTTGATGAGGGTTAAAACTTGGTTTTAGGGTTTGGGTTAGGGTAAGGGTTGGGGAATGCCAAGTCTCAGGTTGTGTGTGTGTGTGTGTGACGAACAGGCCGATCTTTATGACGGAAGGAACTGATGAAGACAACGGACTCAGTGTTCATCTCAACAGGCTCTGGAAACGACCGGCTGGAGGATGGTCACTGATCAGACTCTGCGGTCGGTTGTCTGTCCAGCCGAATGTGCAGACAGCCTTTCAGCCTTGTCAGTCACATGACGCTCCATCATCAGCGTCATCATCACCACTACAGGTCTCAGCACAACTGCTGCTCTGATTGGCGGAGAATGAAGTCACTTTTCTACAGACACTGGACCAACGACCTGAGGGTGTGTTTGATGCCAGCGACTCACGGGTAATCACGGTGAACATTAATCAGCTTCTTTTTGTTATATGTGCTGCTATTTTCATACGAAAAGGTGGTTAATATAAATGAAGTTGCTTTTGTGTTTTACAACAAGGCAGCAGGCTTGAGTCGCATTTTAAATTAATAATTGTTAACTCAATAGAAGCCATATGGATGTGTGGCTCCCTGCTTATCCCATCTTTCTTAGGAGCATTAGTTGTGCGCTTCCTCAGACATTTATGCTACACATTTGTGTTTATGTTGCGCAAATATGTAAGTTCTTAATATTCCAGTGCCGCCCCGATCTGCCCCCTCCTAAATATACTATACTACATAGGTGTAAGCATGGGAACGATGCCGCTGACATCTCAGGCTACATGTACATGTACATGTACATGAGAGTTTCCCCTGTGACACTACTGGCCTAGTCTTTTCTCTACAACATAAAATATTTCCAGCATGGGAATCCTGTATAAGTGTAGCTCTTCCAAGTATGTATATACCCACTCACACTAAGTGCGTTTCCATCCACCAGTTATTGCACACATTGCCCAGAAATGCCTACAAATTCTAAACATTTTTATGCATTGCTGATTAGGAGACTGTAAGTTTCACAAAAAGACATGAAGCCTACAGAAATGTGATATTTCCATCATGTTGACCGGATGTTTTTCCATTGTTTAAGCTTTGACTGTAGCTCTTTGAATTACGTCCCCTCGTTGAGCCTTCCTCCTCTCTAAGGTCTTAAGGGCACCTTAGGGGGAAAGCAGCTACACCAGCAGTAGTGGTTGGAAGGGGACATTAATTTACATTTACTTTTGCAGATTTTCGCAGAAATTCAGTTAGTTTGCGCTACATTTGGATCAAAACTTGACTACTCTCTCCTGAATAATTTCCTCTTTTTGTAGACTCATTTTGAGTGCCTCACTGTGACATTCAGTGACAGCAGCAATTCATGGCAGCTTGACAGACGATCTAGTCCCCTGTCTGTTTTTGCAGCAGAAGACACTTCTAAATCGTTTTCACTCATCAGGAATTCATTTTCTTCTTGGCAGCAAAACACGTTACATGAGCCCCCAGAAACTCTCCCTGTAGCCTTAACTGGGCTCCTCAAACACATTTCGGAAACATTTTTTGACACATTATTATTATAGACTTGAAGAAACTCGCTACTAGCAACATTAAGGCTTTAAACTACCCATAATCCCATAATGTACAAGCCTATATATACATTGTACAGTTCAATCTGTCTATTAATGCACAGACAAACTTTCAAATTGAGTTTACTTGTTCAAGAACATAAAATTAAGTGCTGATATCTGTTATATTCGGGCAAATATTTCCTTTGCAAGCCGAAAGGTGGAACACGGAGCTAACACTGTCTCTGACACAGGACACCGTGCAGTGATGCAACCACCGCAGTTCACCGGACACACAGCCGGTGTCGTTCAGGGACGTTCACTCTGTTTCCAGAGGCCGGCTGCTCACCGGGATTTGAATCGAGTCTGTTTGGCAGTCAAATCAGCTGCAGGTAGAATGAGCTCAGGTCCTCACCTCTGACGGTTGTTTAGGAGACCACCAACTCACCCTCTCTCTCTCTGTCATGTAACACACATGACCGACGAGTCATATTGCCTTTAATCACAGCTGGAACACGAACAGAACGCGTTCTAATCCAAGATGGTAACCTGGATTACAACCTGGAATCAGCTGTTTTGTATAATGTGACTCCTCATCTCTGGACAGAAAAAATGGCTCCGACGGACGCCTGCCTTACACGTATGTAAAGTTTAACATATTACATTTTTAACCTTTATTTAAACCGACAGTGTCATTTCAATAAGGTACTTGCAGGTGTTAACATCTCAAAGGTGTGTGTGTGTGTGTGTGTGTGTGTGTGTGTGTGTGTGTGTGTGTGTGTGGTGTCACTGCCGAAACGAGGACGTGAATATTTAATGTGCGTGAGGTGCAGGTGTTGTAAACTGATGGTCATCTGATATCAGCTCAGGAGTTGTAACTTGATGTTACGAATTAAAAGCTGCGTCTGCTCTTTACTGATGAAGGCACATCTGAATGGAGCGAAGAACTGATATTAATTATTCACTACTGGGATTATTTTAAAAGGGATATACTCTGGCTTTTTACAGTAGTATAACACTTCCCTAGAGTGTGGGGACTCCCAACAGCCTTTTTGTTATTTTAAAAAAGGGGAAAAGTTAAAGCAGCAGCGAATAAGTTGCCCAGACTATCAGTCAGCGTAGCTCCAAAAACACTGGATCGGACATTTCCCATAATGCAACTTTTTGTTAGACCTTCCCTGCCGGTAAACGCCCACGTCCCCAGTTTGTGATACAGCCTGACCGTTTGTGGAAATTTGTGGTCTGTAAACCCAAGCTGAGATAACCCCCATCACTATGATGTCATCTTTTTTCCCTGTTAATAAAAGGGTTTTTTGGGTAGTTTTTCCTTATTTGGATCGAGGGTCTAAGGACAGAGGGTGTCGTACGTTGTACAGATTGTAAAGCCCTTTGAGGCAAATGTGATTCGTGATATTGGGCTGTATAAATAAAATTGAATTGAATTGAATCTTTTATACTATAAGACATTACACTGGGGCTTTGGTCAAGAATGAACTTCCAGGCTCAATACGGTTTTCACTTGGTCAGTATCCTAAGAATTATGTCCATTCCGCACTTCATGCGCTCAGCGTAAATGCAAGAAATGAAATGTGTGTCCTGTTTGAAGAAAAGAGGAGAGTAAGGGTGTGGAAATCGAGCTGATCACTGTGCATGTAGCACATCGACTTCGAATTCTGTTACAATTCATGTGTGCTTAACCCTGATCACAGCCTTCCCCCAACCTTTAATAACTTCATTTAATCAGGTGCTCTCACTGAGATCTCGTTTTCAAGAGGGACCGTTCCACTTCCCGCGAGTGCTTTCGTGACAAAATGTGTAGTGGGAACACCACAGCGATCTGCCGCCGTTTAAAGTGCCCCTCCGTCCTGCTGCGAACAGTCCTGCTTTTATTTCATTCACCAGATGGAATCCAGTTCCTGATCAGAGGGCTAGAGTGGGACCTGGGCGGACTCTGTGTCCCACGATTAAATGTGCTGCAGAGAAATTGAAAAAAAAAAATCAAGCCATGCTTTGTACTGGGGGTGGCATCAGAGGAGAGGTCATGTTGTACATCTAAAGAGTTCAATCTCTGTGTTGTGGCCATTTTAGGACAGCTCAGATTCAACTTGTCGGGCTCAGCTCTACATTAGATATGATTAAACTTTTATCAGCCTTGGGTAGACTTTATCAGATTTCACTGGACTTAAGCTGCGCTGTGTTGAGCTGAATGCTGATGCTGAATAATGCTGATTTTGTGGAGTGTTTTAAAAGGCAGCTAAAGACGTACCTTTTTAGACAGGCGTTTGGGTAACCTGTATGCACCAGGCCTGCATCTTATGTATTTATTGTGTATTTTTACTGCACACTATGTATATATTGTGTATTTTATTAAATAATGTGTATTTATTGTGTAGTTTTATTATTTACTGTGTGTTTTTAGCTGCACTTTTTTTCATGTAGCTCGGGTGGCCATCTTATCTATTGGTTTCTTGTATGCTAAAGTACTTTGTGACTTATGTCTGTGAAATGCGGTATACCAATTAAGTTTACTTACTTACTTACTAGTATGCTAACAATTTCAATGTTTAGCATGTAGGCTTGTTAGCAATGTTAATCTTCACAGTTAGCATTCATCTTAGAGGACAGCCGAGGCTGACAGGAAGTAGGTTTTAGAGGTTTCCTGTTGTGAGCTGAAGTGTAGATTTCGAGCTGGTGCTAGATGAATCACCAGACTTCCCATCTTGCGCCACCGGCAGGATGGCATTTTTGTTCTACTGGATGGGTTCCCATGAAATTTGGTACAGACATTCATGGTGCCCATCATAAAATTTGAATATGTCCAATACTTTAGTGTGTGAGCTAAAAAACTACTGATGTGCTAGCATGCTAACATGTTAAACTGAACATGATACACATTATACCTGCCTAATATCAGCATGTCAGCACTGTCATTGTGAGCATATCGCCATGCTAGCGTTAGCACTTGGCTCAAAGCATCACTATGCCAAAAGGCTTGATCATACTCCAGGGCGGACGCTGCCAGCTGGGGGACTGCCCGTTGTTCCGACGGCCCATTCTTCCAAAAAACAAACGGCCATTGCTCCGAAGGCCTATTGGGCCTGAAAATAGACAAATGGGAGAAGTTTGCCCTCAGGCATTTCTGCCCGTTAGCACGTGGTTAATATTGTAAAACCGTCGCATTGTTGTTAGGTTTAGACACCGAAGCTACTTGGTTAGGTTTATGAAAAGGTCGGCCGCCAGTCGGAAGGTCGGCGGTTCGATCCCGGCTCTCCCCAGCCACATGTCGAAGTGTCCTTGGCCAAGACACTGAAACCCAATTGCCCCCGGGCGCTTCAGCTGCCCACTGCTCCTAAAAATTAGGATGGGGTAAATGCAGAGATTGAATTTCACTAGACATTGTTCTGTGTGTAATTGTATATGTGACAATAAAGTTTGAAGTTTAAAAAAAATAATAAGTCAGGGTTAGGGTTAACGTTGATGTTTGGTTTCAGGTTATTAACTTTTTTGCCCTTAACAGTCTTACTGGCCTTACACCAAACGACATTTCAAGGGGTTTTACGGTCACAGACAAATTTCCAATGTTGGAATAAAGCTTTGTTTTGTTTTTATTTACCTCAGTTGGTGCATGCCGCCCGGTCGAAACAGCCCCTGATTCAACACCACGGATAGGTCCGGCACTCACTGAACCCCCAACTGCAGAGAGAGTGTGCAAATTTGGAGCAATGGTACTTCGGCAAAAGAGCGTTTGTTGTCGGGATAACGGATTGTCCGAACAGTGTCGCACTGGACGAAAGCCCATTTGTCAAACTACTTGAGGTTTTGGAACAATGAGCCGTCGGAACAACGGCAGCCGCCAGCTGTGGACTTGCGAGTGGACAGCGTACGCACACGTGCTTCTGTATACGCGACACAGTATTCGTATGCAGGCACGCTCCACACATGCGCACTAGTCAACATGATGGCGGCCTCCTGACAGCAAGAAGAAGAGCACCTTTGTTTCGTGCATTTGGCTAAACAACAAGAAAAGGTCCAAAAAAGAAAAAAAAGCGTGTGCGACTGCTTACCGAGAACCGGACCAGGCGTGGGGAATACAGTACATGCATACACATGCACAGTCGGCACGCTGGCAGTGCCGTACGGTCCATGCCGACTTGGGCAGATGCCAGGCGGACCCATGCGGAAACCATGAATTGGCCTTAAGTACAATATTGCTACATTTCACCTTGTATTATATTTCATCTCCCGTACTTCATTAAACTAATGTTGTATTGTTTTATAGCATTATGCCCTACATCGGCTTTCTATATTCACACGGACAAACACTAAGTATAATTACATAGTCATGTTATACAGTGTATTCCCTATCAACAGTTTTAAATCACAACTCAAAACGTATCTGTTCAAATGTGCTTATTCACTGTAATCCTTGTGTTTTTCCATTATTTTATCTTTATATACTGGTGCTTCATTGCTTGTGTGGTAAGGTTTCCTTGGGTGCCCCGAAAGGCAAAATTAAATAAAATGTATTATTATTATTCTGGTGTTTGCTGTTACAGTAGACGGTATCATATTACTGCTACATGTTCTGTACTTTGCTGCTACTAATCCCACCACTAGGTCACTTTGCTTGAGACAGTACTGCAGTATTAGTCTAAGTACAACACTGGTCAGGGATACTTGTATGTATGTGTACTACTTGCCTTGTAATTTTGAGTTGATCTTGCATAGTTTCTATTTTTATTCCCATTCTTATGTTTATTTTCTATACTTCTAAGCATTTCTTTTTTTTTTTTTACTTTCTCTATTTATCTGTACTTGTGTTTGTCTTTGCGCTGCTGCAATGAGCCGAATTTCCCCTCCGAGGATCAATGAAGGATTCTCTTATCTTACCTTAACCTCACACCGCTGCTTGCTGGCTGTATAAACTCAACTTCTGGTGGTTGGCCACCCTGATAAAGCTGGATGACCATCATGACCAACAAGACAAGCCCGTGTTACCATGTAGCCTACAGTTTCGGGCACTGGGACATGTTTGAAAGCAGAGATAGCGTAACAGTACAATTCAAATATTTCGTATAGAAACGTAAATATCGCCTTAATATTTCACATGTAGAACTCTCCCTTTACGCCCTCCGCAGCGTCTGGCTGCCAAAGTCGCGCGTCCTTGGAAAACCCCTGCTGGCAGGTTCATTTGTATTCGCATCATCCAGACAGACAGGCAGACGCTGCGTGTCACGAAACGCTCCTTCTGCTGTTCCAGTGGCGAGAGAAGAAGGGCGGGGACTGGATGGAGGAGAGGACGCTGGATGAGGGGTAGAGGGAGGAGCCAGGCTGTCAAGGTGAACCGACCAACCTGTTTTTATTACCCTTGACGTCCAAAACACGACGCGCAGCTCCAGGCTGCGCCGCGCAGAGCGGAGAGAGCGAGCGCGGAGGAGCTCGCCTCCTTTAACGGGAGCTCATCGGACCGGAGCCGGTGGACAGTTACAGTACACACGCCGACAGGAAAGTGGGGGGTTTTTTGTTTTTTTTAAACCCTCGTTTGTTTTGTTATTTAAAGAAAAAAAAAAAAGGGAGAAAAGAAATTGGCCATAAACTTAAATGGCACGGAGCGAGCTGAGTGCGTCATCTCGTCGGAGACGCCAGAGGATTTAAAAGGTGAGTTTTTCACCAAAACATGACATTCAAACAGGGACCTGTAGTGTGTGTGTGTGTGTGTGTGGACATAACCTGCGAGCTTACAGGGACGTTGTTTAACGTATCTTATTACCTGCGCTGCCACGCTATCTGGTAATCTCCATATAGAAAGGTCTTACACTTCAAGCATTCATTTATCGGCCTACTGTTGCCGTGTTTCGAAGAATCACACGCCTTTGTCCCCGGTCTCAGGATGACAAACCCTCCCTCCGTTCCTCTCATGGAGGAAATTAAAGGAGGGACTTTTTTTTTTTAATAAACCGGATTGTGCGTCTGAGCGGTTGCGTAATGTAGGACTCGATCAGTATGTTTCGGGTGTTTTCACACAGACATGATTCAGTTTAAGAGACACGGAGCTGCTGTCAAACAAAGACTTTCTGGTTTCGTTGGCAGCTGTGCCCAGTTTAATTCTCTGTAGCAAAACAAATACAGAGGACATGCAGGGGCCCCAAACACCTGGGGGTCCCTCAAGAAGTTCCCATGTAACTTACAGCTGAAGTGGGTGACACAGTACATGAATAAAGGAACTGCATTTTGTGTCTTCCACGGATCCCTTTATATATCGTAATACACATATTAAAGCTGACATTGACAAACAAAATAAATCCAGGTGGATATTCCGTATTTATAGATTTAAAGGTCCAGCGTGTGACGTGTAGGAGGGGATGGAATATAATATTCATGAGTATGTTTTCATTAGCGAACAATCATCCGAAAATAAGAACGGTTGAGTTTTCTTTACTTTAGAATAAGGCGTCTTTATCTGCAGAGGCAGCGGGTCCCCTTCCACGGAGGCCGGCGTGTTTCTACAGTAGCCCAGAATGGACAAACCGAACACTGGCCACCTTAGTTTCTCCCGCACGCTCGGAAGGGGAGGGTGAGGCGAGCAGAAGCCAAACTGTTCCAAACTGCAATTTCACCGCTAGATGCCGCTAAATCCTCCACACTGGACCTATAACATGTTTAAGTTTGACTACTTTAGGTCAACAGAAATTTAAAGTCAAGTATTCAGTGTTTCCCCACCAACTTGGTTGGCTTGGACTTTTAATATGTTTTGTTATTCTAACATTTATAATAAAAAAGGACATTAATGTCACTCTATACAGTATTTTCACACTTGACTCAGTAGGACTTGGTGTGTAAGCAGGCCAGTGCCTTGCTTAAGGACACTTTGGCAGCACGACACAGTTGTTTTGTCAAGGACAAGACAACACACGATGGCCTACTGGAATCTGCAGAGTCAGAGCTAAAGCATGACGTCTAGGTGAACATGTCTTAGCCATGTTAGCCATGGGAAAGACAGGCCCGTCAAACGTAACAAAAAGAAGGGACGACACAGCAACACACTGGGCCGCCAGACCTGGGCCCAAAAGCTACCAAACATGGAAAAACGAAACCTTTTAAACAGAAACAAAGCCGTGAAACCGCGACTGCCATCTGCACAAAACAAGGTGGCTGCAAAAAGAAGCGATCTGAGTCACGGTCCCTGCCCCCTTTATATTGACTTTGCACAATTAGGCCAGATGAGGAACACCTGAAGAGGAAGGACGATAAGACTGGAAGAAATGCTACATAGGGCCAGCAGGGGACGCTAATAACAGCCCCACAGTGTCAGGGGACAGAAAGTAACTGGATAATATACATTTAAAGTCACCAGGTGACAAACTGCCAGGCCTGGACAGCAGAGAGCTGAACCTCCTGCCTGTTTTGGGGCCTTTTTACCTTCAGTCTGATGTTCAGTAGTGAAACACATATATTTAAATATCTTGTCAAGTCGTGTGACTGACTTGGACGTTCAAGAACATTTGGCCATCCATATGTTTAGGATCAATGAGCCCCATTTACAAATGTTTCCTTATATTTTCTTTCCTAAATGAGTTTGTAAAACTTTGTTTTTAACTCTGTTGAGATATTTGTTTAAGTTTTCCCGACATCAGATGTGTTTTATTTGCTGTTTCGCGTCCTAGACCTCATTACAAACCATTAAGAGAACCTCAATATCAGTTTGAGTCGCACTGACCCCTTGTGAATTTAGTTCTCACCTACAAACATGTTATAAATAAATAAAAAAACTTTGAAGAATCTATCGAAGGTTGTTCATCTGCTCGGATGCACAAGTTTATAATAATGATGTTAATAAACTTTATTTATACAGCGAGTAACAAGTGCTTTGGTTGAACCAGGATGAAAACATTTCAGGAGGCAATGAGGCAAATAAAATCAAGACAATTAAAAATAATACAAAATTAAAATGGAATAAAATACTCAACACTAATATAAGGATGAAAAGCCAGAACTTTAACATTATAGTTGCTGTTTTACTGTGTGAAACGAAACCAGTGCGTTCTGGAGTTTCAAAGAATGCAAATAACTAATTTCCTGAAAAGCGGTTTGTGATCTTAAGATTTCCATCCGACGCCGACCTCACGTGGATCCAGTGGTGATGTGGGTTTTTTCCTCTCTGAGTGAAATGTGATGACAGACGTGCTGCTTTCTGAAACCTCGGCGGGGATGAAGTGGCCTGCTGTGGCGTGCGGAGTGTCCTTGAGGCAAACTGAATCGTCTCACATGTTCGGCGGCTGGATAAAGAGATCAGCCACAGGTTCCGTATCCCTGTCGAGGTGTGTTTGAGGAGGAACCCTTCACTTTTTATAGGATATTGGTAGATTCAGCAGGCGGTTTTTCAAGTTTATTGCTTTGATTACTAATCATACAAACTGCTGTACAGCACACAACGTACTATTTCCAAAACTTAGACCGTAAGTTTCCAAATTTAGTGTAAATGATGATTTTTAGAACTACACCAGATGTTGACATAAAAAGTCAACTAATTTATTAGTCATTCGGCAGAAAAAATATTTTGATAATATAATTGTTTATGGTATTTTAAAGCATTTTAGACGTGATTAAATTAGGTTCACGTGTGAGGCTTTTCACCTTTTCCTCGTCTTACATCATAGTAAACTGAATATCTTTGGGTTTTGAACTGTTGGTGTGACAGAATTAGACACTTTGGGACCTTTTTCAGAGTTTTCCAGCGCAGGCGGATTTGATCGTAGCTTATCTTTTGAATATCAGCTAAAATCACATAATTACTATCACGGAATCCTGTGGTTTTGCGTTCACAGCAGCCTAAACACACCGAGCCCACTCGGAAGCCCACAGAGACCCTGCTCGTCAGGTGGCCTCTGTCCGTTTGTTTGATCGACAGCTTTCACTCCAGCTTTAATCTTGGGGTTAAGGCAAAGATTCGGTTTGAGAGACGAGCCAACTCGAGCGCACGAGGACGCGCATCAGGCACACAGCACAGAGTGTGACGCAGGGTGTTTGGCACTGCCACCGGGTGCAATATCAAGTTTTTAGGGAGTCCCGAGAAAGCAACATTAGTTGTCAAAAGAGCACACGCTTCCTGATTTGTTTGTAGTGTGAACGCACGTTCACATCCTGCGGTTGGTTCCAGGCTATTTTGCTGGTGGTCAGTCGGTGGTAATGATAATGATAATGTGCCAACAACCCAGCTCAACCCAGCTTTATTTGTATAGCGCCTTTCCTACAAGCATGCAGCCCAACGTGCTTTACATAGTAAAATTAGGCAACGCAAACAAACGACAAACGTAGCCATATGGCTACAAAGGCAGCGAAGAAGAAGACCGCTAACGGGGATGTAAACAATGCACAATACATGCAAGTATTTTAAAAACCGGCTCTGCAAATGTTTTATATGAGGTAGGAAATGCATTCAACATGCTCGTTAGGCCTCAAGGATACACAGAATGCATTTTGTCGTCTGTTTGTTCACAACAACACTGCACAGGGCACTTTTAACCAAACCTCACCCATAGAGGCGGAAACCATTTTCTAATGGTCGTTTGGGCCGTTTCTGAAGAAATTGGCTGATGACAGTTTTATGTTTTGAAGCACTTTCAAATGGCTTTTTTTTGGAGATTGTGCCCAAGAAATAAGCATGAACTTAATACTTGAACTAAAGGACTTGTTTGTCCTTTAGCGTTGTAGCAGTCTCTGTGGCTATTATGCTGCAACATCCCGTTAAATGTTTGATCATGTCACGTCCTTCACTGTTACTGCTTTTATATTTTGCTTATTTACATTTTGTTGGTGCCCTTCAGTTCTAAAAGTTCATATTCAAATCATTCATTCATTCATCTTGTGTTTTTTTCCCCCCCATTCAGTCTTTTAAATCGGAGAGAAAGAGCTGTTTTATTTCAGATTGTAGTCCTTATGAGAGGAAGATAAAAGACAAGAGAGGGATATAAATAGGGTATATATATGTACTGTAAATGTGTGCTGTTGTACATGTGTGGGTGTGGAGGTTGAGGTCTGAGCATCGCTGAATGCTCCTCTTTGATGACTGGATTGGACGGGCAGGAAGCGTGGGGAGTAAACAAAAGATCTGCTCCATATCAGTGCACACAGATTGAAATATCAGCGGCTGTGCCGCCCCATCAGGGCCCTCTGCTGATGAATCACCCCTGCTGAACAATTCCAAGTCTCAATAGACGCAGGGGTGCGATTCCCAAAGTTGATGTGAAAAAACCTGACATGGCCACTCCAGTCGTGCTATAAATTGTCCCGAAAGTGTCCAGTTCAAAAAAAGAACGAACACGTCCCTCATAGATTATCTGTTAGCGTTTGAGACAAAAAGGAGAAAAGTCACAGTTTGTTTCAATTCTAGGACTTAAGTCGAATGTCATGTTTTCAGGTTGACTTGAGTGCTGACAGAATGAGACGTTGCAGCCGATGGGATGATGCCAGACTGTTACAAGTGTCAAAAGTGAAGCGCGATCCCCCCAGGGGCCCTTCAGTCGGGGGGGGTTCGAAACATTACATTCATAATCTCCGCAGTGTAAAAAACATAATTCCTTCTCTTCTCTTGTCATTTTGCGGTCGCTGACAACTGGAAGAACCATGACTAGTGGATAAGGTGTCACTGAGGGGAGTAGACCATCTTTAAATTTTAAGCAACAGTCTGTTATTCACATTTACACGGGTCATGGCCTGACGGCAGCTGACGACCCCCCCGACAGAGATGATAAACAAGACTAAAAATCTAAGGTTTTCACTTATCCAGTTAAATATCTCAACAACTACATTTGATGGATTTCCATTAATTTTTGGACAGACATTCATGGTCCCCAGAGGATCCCCAAACCTTTCCTGTAGCGTCACCATGAGGTTCACATTTTGGGCTTTTAGTGAAGTGTCTCGACAACTATTGGATGGATTGCCATGAGACTTTGGTGCAGACATGCGTGCTCTCCTCAGGCTATATTATAATAACTTTAGTGACACCTTCATTTTTCATCTAGCACCAACATCTGGTCAAAAATATGAATGCGTCCATTACTTTTGCTTTATGGCTAAATACCTGCGAAGCTTAGGGGGGCCATTTCCGCAACACCAAAAAGGAGGACACTAGATTAGAAGTTTATTATTTTTTCACCAGAAATACCAAAGCAAATTCCTTGTATGTGTCCACCTACTTATAAAGCAATAAAGATTCTGATTTGGAAAATGTAAGCAATGCTGCACTGACGCTTTCTTTTGCTAACCTCCCCATCGCCATACGGCCAGCCAAACAGCTCAGTATAAAATTAGCTGCCAGCGGAAATCTTCAGACGGGCTCTGGGTGTCAGATCTCACCAGATCTAATTAATGCCCCGTCTGTTTGGGGCCGTTGACATGAAAACCTGCAGGACCTTCTGATTTCACTGGGGCGTTGAAGGATAACAACGTCTTAGTGTCCAGAGGAGCGTCTGCACCCTCGTTAGGAATGGCATGTTTACTTGCTCTTGTCACTGCAGTGAGGGATAAACAATCACTCTGCGTACTCGGTTTTGGTCCAGCTAAAATCCTGCAGACATCAGCTACTAATCAAGATGCAGAAATCCTACTCAGGCGGAAGCAATTTAAGAAACAAAAACCCAGCTGCTGTTTGTGTGTGATTATTCTGCAGCGGTTTTTAACACAAAACCATTCATGTATTCTGTTTTCTACCATTTAGAGGCCACAGACTGTTTCCCTTTAGCCAGTGAATGCTTGTTAGGAAAAAACGGGAAAGGGAACAGCATCTGTCTTTGTCGGGAGAAATTATTGAATGTATTCCACTTTTGAAGGACCGCTGGAGCAAAGAATCATGCAAAAGAAAGAGAAAGAACAATGTATATTTCTTTGGAGTTGAAGTGAAGTGTTTTTGCCCTGAGCTTTCCAGGCAGAGTATTTTCTTCGTGTTCTTTCTCCTCCTTCTACTACTACTTTTCTCTTCCTTCTCTCCTTGCCTGACTCTAATATCCTCCCTTCAGACCTGGGGTGGATTTGGATATTATATTCACATCAACCCTTCAACTGAGGACGCTCCTATCATAGGTGGCCCCATTGTTTGTTTTGCTGTGTGCGTCTAATTTGTGGACTTCATGAAACGTGGGTTTGGACAACCTGTTACGACGTAGTGAGAAGCTGGGCCCAAATGCACGACTCACGAGAGGCTGGAAGGTTCACACAGTTTATTAAAGATAGTGGACTAAAAAGGGGATGAAGCGGTCGTCGAGCAGCGGAACGGATTTCGTGAGTGGTTCCCGCGATTCAACAGGTTCGCTGCGTTTCATTAGCAGTTCCCCTTCCTCTCATTCACTTCCCCTCGGAAGAGCATACGTCGCACGGAGGCCACTCGGAGAGCAGAGGGAGGGGGCGGTGCCCTTGTACACTTTCAGCCCAGACTATCATGGATCGATCGCCAGCCGTCGGCTCAGCGCTATGCAGCTTTTCACAAATCATCAGAAATACCGGCAACCTTTCAATGAGGCGAAGGCGTCGCCTGTGGATAATTGCAACATGTCGGCACTTTTTAATCAGCTGCATCAGTTTCTGATTTAGATATTTCTGTTGGTGATCTGTACCATGTTAATCAAAACTATTATTGCTACGGCTTTATGACGATATTGTGCCAAACAGCAAATTTTCCATGCGTTTGCAGACGATGTTGGGAGTAAAGAAATCACGCAGACTGAACAACAATCATAGTCAATTTTAACTGCAATTAATTGACATTTTTCAGTAAAATATCAAGCTAGCACTGATATTTTCATAAGAAACTATCAGCTAATAGGCAGCCAGAGTTTTATGTACTGCCACCTAACCATGGATGGACCAAATACATAACTGCAATGCATTGTGGGTGATATACACCTCTGAGTGACCTTCGTTGGAGACTCGCTCCCTTGGCCCTCCGAGGGTCGATCTCACCAAGTTCACTTCAGTTTTACAGACAATTGGAACGGCACTTGTACACGGCGGGGGGGATTCCCCCGAAGGGCAAGTGCCGAGGGGAAGTCAACGAGGGCGTGTTGAACGACTAATGAAACGCAGCCGCTGTCTTGGCGTGGTGGGGAGGCAGGTAGACAATGGAGACGGACGCGCGCAATCCAGGAAGCGTTTGTCATAGCAAAAGATCAAAAAGTCTGGCGAAGTCTGGAGCGAGGAACCGGGGTACAAGGACTGCAGAGTCTTGATTGGTGGATGAGCCTCATGTGTGCAGCAGGTAGCAGGAGAGGAACGCCACGCCCCGGCGTGTGTACCTAAACCGAACCAAACCTGTAACCATAGCTGCTTAAGATAATTTTTATTTTTGTAATGTTTTTGCAAGGCGCTAACGAAGGGTGTCATCCTGCCTGTCTTCATTTACAAATGACATATTTAGTTTAATTTGAAAGCACTTGTTCTTAACATTCAATCACTTGCCAGTGCAGTGTGGAAGGAATAACTGCAGAAATGCATTACTTTGAACCAAAATAAGAAATAATGTGTCCTCGTTTTTTTAGTGTTATTTTCAGTAACTCTGTGCCTTTCACGACATCACTGTGAATATTTTCTCTGTGAGCTGCTCTCTGAAGTGTGAAACTGATACTCACCCCCCGAGGTCGGCGCCATAATCCAGCCTGAACAGCTGAGATTTATAAGCACAGGGCCTCTGCGCTGTTTTTACTGCTCTGAGTTCTCACTGTGTTGAAAATATTGTCTGAATGTGTCCTCTGATAATCACTGGCGATGGTCTCGTCTCCTCCCCGTGTGTCTTTGTACAGCAGCATGGGGCCGCGGAGTCCTGCTGGGATCTGAGAGGGAAGAATTCGGCGTCCCGGCGGTGTAGATGGACCCCCGACTCTGATCCCCCGCAGCCCTGAAGGGACCAGCTTGACTTCACGTAGAGGGTTTTTTGGCACTCCTGATTGATCGTTGCCTCAGTTCATCCGTCCCACAAGCCTTTGTATCTTCCAGCTTCTTCTTCTTCTTCATTTTTTTTTTTGGACTTGAGTTTCTCCCTTAAAAAAAAAAAAAAAAATGCCAAACTTTATTTTCCGTCAGAAAAGATGACACATTTTTCAGCCACCACAGCTTTAACAGCCTTTCGAGAAAACTGAGAGGGTGGATTACTGAAAGGAGTCTGGTGGAGCATTTTGGGCAACTTAAATGGATGTTTGCTGCTGTTGAAACACCTGTGCAGTGTGTCTGTTTATCCTGGGATTCAGACACGCTTCCATGTAAATGAGGAGTGCTGCACAGGAGCTGATGTCTACAACATCTGGACAGATACAGAAGATTTGCAAACAGAAAGAAACATGGTGTTTCAGTAACTTTGAAACATATAGAGACTTTATAAGTTGAAATGAATTTACCTTAAATATTTTTAAAAAAGCACAAGGTTTCGTTCGATTGTTTTGTGAATTGGTGGTTCAAAAATCTTATTTTTTATGCCCAGTTTCTGCTGTCGCGCCTTAAAAGTGCAACATCCTGTAATTAACATTAATTTGTCTCTAAACCAAGTGGGCATAATCAGAGACTAACAAGGCACCACCGCTGTTTCCAAGCCACTTAAGCTCAACAATAACTTTTATTGTTATTGCATTCAGGTCCTTCGTGCACCTTCTTCTTGGAAACAGATTTGATAATTAATTCATGCAATCACACATTTTATGTCTAATATTCAGATGTGACAGTTATGTTCTAGAAAAGAAGCAGATTCTACTGAATTTTACTGGATTTCCTAAACAACTATCCATGTTCACTGCTTTTAATTGAAATGATAATTTTTTTTAATGAAATGAAATAGCCGTTTTAACGTCTGTATATATTTTGTGAAGTATTAAGTGAAAGAGCTGCCATCTTGAATCAAGCCTGTCACCGGACCCATTTTTAAGATGTCAGAGTTTCAGAATCTGATTTTTTTGTGATGACTCTCAAGGACGTTGCAACTTCAACTGACTTAAATGCATCAGCCTTCACGTCAAGTGGGTGAACTGTCGTTGCCAGAGAAGCGAGCTCTCTTCGACAGCTGTTAACACCTTCTATCACCTGCTTTTATTTTGGTTTTTAGTTCCCACCTTGGATTACAGTCCACACGGCAGCAATGACAGCATTCTGATTGAAAATATCTTTTAACACCGAATGTTATATATGTGCCAGAATTTGGCTTATTGACCCGGGAGAGACGAATCACAAGCATTCCAAGTTTCACAATTTCAGAACAGCACCACACGTACATCCCATCCAGCGCGTCTGAAATCACCTCTTCCAGCCTCAGGGGGAGCTCTCAGCCCGTCCCGTCACCGCCATGGTGATGTCGCAGGGCACCTACACCTTCCTGGCCTGTTTCGCCGGCTTCTGGTTGGTCTGGGCCGTCATCGTCATGCTCTGCTGTTTCTGCAGCTTCCTGCAGCGCAGGCTGAAGCGCCGCCACGAGGAGAGGCTGAGGGAGCAATGTCTGCGAACTGTAGAGATGGAGCCGCTCAACTGTCAACCCGCAGGATACCCGCCTCTTCCCCCTCCTCCACCTCCTCCAGCACCTCCACAGCTGCCCAGGGAGCCACCGCAGTTCTGCCCTCCTCAAACACTGTCGCCGCCTGTTCCTCTACAGGTTCCTCATCCCATGCCGCAAGCAAACTGGGTCAGCATGCCAGGTAAACAAAAGGGACTGTTATTTGTTTTCTTGTTCTGTGCATCATTCTGTTGATTTTCCTTCCTCCAGAAGTCAGAACAACATTAGGGGAGTCCGCAGGCTGAAAATGTGAGTTTCTGTGGATCCAGTGTTGTGGATCTCCACAGTTTTTAATCGTAGTTTGATATGCTGTAGTTTGAATGGTTTTAACAATTTTATTATGAAATATAATGATGGGCAGTCCTGTGTCTGAGTATCTGAGGTTCTGGGAGGAGGAGGTCAAGGAGGCACTTGGAGCAATTAAAGGTGTGGAGGGACTTATGTTTGTGAGGAGGAGGATCTTAAGGGTGACACATACTGTAGTGCCTTGAAGTTCAAGAGTTATTGTTACTTCAGTATACACTGTATCGGACCTCCATATATCACATTTTTAAGTTTGGGGGGGATTTTCAATATTCGGAGATGTGCACCTTTCAGATCACAAGCGCACAGAGCTGCTAACAGGATGTGTGGGTATGAGTGGAAGTAATTTATGCTTCATCATCCTTCTAAAATATTAAGTTGTCGGTTGCATAAAGCATTGAGTGTGTAACCTGTCTACTGTGACAATCATGTTGATTCTACTCGTTGTTTCCAACTTGTACGTTGTGTCGTAATAGTAGCCGAAATAATAATAATGTGCATATTGCAGACACTTGCAGAGGCAAACCGCAGCGCAAGTATGCGTCATCAAAAAGTGCGCTATGGTAACTTTAGCACTGGATTTAGCTAAGTTCGTTAACTATGCCTATTCACACATTTACATACAGTAGACCCCATTGGACCGCTGACATTTCGCCATGCGTTACCTTTCCGGGCGAGATTGTGGTATGTTGTTAAATGTTGTGTTATGGAGTTCAGGGAACTGTGAAACATAGAGTACGAGTTTTCCTTTCCTTGCTTGCGTGTTTCGCTTCTGGCTATGCCGCATGCAGCTGGTATCTAATTGGTTGTGCTTTGAAAGGTCATCTGCAACCAAGGTCAAAGTTCAAATAATTGGAACTTTGAGCGCAGCACTTGGTAGTAATTTTGAGCGGTGCGCCGCGCCAAGGGCAGTGCGTCCAGCTATTTGGCACCACTGCTCTCCCCACAGGAAAACAGTGGCACAGCTTAACAACAAGTAAACAACAACAAAAAGTCTTAACTATCAAACAAACTGCACCAGTGAGTCGCTCCAAACTCTGCAGGAGACAGGAATAGTATCCACAAGCTAACTGAGGCACCGAGTCTACTGTCTGACTCTGGTACCTGAACGAATCTGGCGAGCACATGAAGCCCCCAGTCGGTCTCTTCGTCGACAGTATTCGTCGACATGCTGGCTGAAGTTCGGCGTGTATGTTGTTAAGTGTTGAGGGCAGAGTAAGAACAGAGCGATAAGCCCGAAGAGAAAACACGTGGTGGTCAGTCACCACTCGCAGCGCTAAAGCCAAGCTAAAAGTTGTCTAACACCGTTTAAAGTCGTTATGCTTCCCTTTCAATCTCTGGTAGTTTGGTAACATATAAAAGCCGAGTAGGTGGGAGAAGGAGAGAACGTACCAGAGACCCTCAGCTCAACATGTGACCGACCCAAAAATGTTTGAATTGTTTGGAACTGCCCACCAGCAAATCAGGCTGTCTTTGACTTCAAGATATCCAGCTCCAATTGTGAATGAAACAATCATTGGTAACCACACAGCGGAGTGTTTTACTCTCTTCATCTCTCTGAAGCTGTATTTAAACCTTAACAGTCAGCATTCAACTACTGCATCCATTAGTCTCAACACCGAACTCTGAACTTCTCTCGAGCAGAACATTAATCACTTCTCTACTGCTGAGTGTAAAAGTAATGTCAAATACCAAACCTGTCACATCTTATTTTCTCTTTATTTACGGACCAAATGCATATTTAGAAGCTGAAGTTTAGCAAAACTCATCCTTCCCTGAAAATGGCACTCCTTTGGTGGTACTTGGGGACTTCAACATCCACCTTGGAAAGCCACAGGCTGCGGACTTCAACAACCTGGCTGCATCATTTGACCTCAACCGGGTTTCCACATCAGCAACCCACAAGTCTGGTAATCAACTAGATCTTATCTACACACGGTACTGCTCCACATCCTCGTCTGCCCCCTGGTTATCTGATGTTCTACGTGAGCATCGCGACAGCCTCCGGTCAGCTGAGAGAAAATGGCGTAAATCAAAAGATCCCGCTGACCTATGCCTCTACCAGTCTCTCCTCTCTAATTTCTCAGCTGATGTCACCTCTGCAAAAACGGACTACTACCGCTCTAAGATCAACAACTCACCTGACTCACGCACTCTCTTTAAAACCTTCGCTGCTCTCCTTTCTCAACAGCTGATGACTTTGCGTCTTTCTTTGTCAAGAAAACAACCGCCATTAGCAGGCCATTCTCTGCGCCGCCACCTGTTGACCTCGCACGCATCCCAGATACGTGTCTGCTCCCCTCTTTCTCTCGTCTATCTGAAGCTGACATTTCCAAGGTCATTCATTCTAACCACCCTACCACCTGCCCGCTGGATCCCATCCCCACCCATCTCCTTCAGGCCATCTCTCCGTCTGTTGTCCCTGCTCTGACCCACATCATCAACTCCTCCCTCACCACTGGGTTGTTCCCCACAGCTTTCAAAGAAGCCTGCATCACACCGTTATTGAAGAAAGCCACTCTCAATCCGACACTATTAGAAAGCTACAGACCGGTTTCCCTCCTTCCCTTCATTGCCAAAGCTCTGGAACGAGCAGTTTTTAACCAGCTCTCCTCCTTTCTCACACAGAACAATCTCCTGGTACGCAACCAGTCTGGTTTCAAGAGCGGCCATTCCACGGAGACCGCGCTGCTCTCAGTTGTCGAAGCCCTGAGACTGGCAAAGGCGACATCCAAGTCATCCATACTTATCTTACTGGACCTGTCTACGGCTTTTGACACAATTAATCACCACGTCCTCCTGTCCACTCTCAGTGCTATGGGTGTGTCTGGAATCGCGTTGCGATGGTTCAAATCGTACCTCTCGGGTAGGTCATTCAGAGTATCCTGGAGAGACGAGGTCTCAGAGTCCCAACATCTCAATACAGGGGTGCCGCAGGGCTTGGTACTTGGTCCCCTACTCTTCTCCATCTACATGACATCCCTTGGCTCGGTCATTCAGAAGCATGGCTTTTCCTATCACTGCTATGCGGATGACATGCAGCTCCACTTGTCGTTTCAACCTGACGATTCAACTGTCTCTGCTCGCATCTCGGCATGCCTGAGTGACATCGCGCTTTGGACGAAGGACCATCACCTGCAGCTGAACCTTGGACAAAACGGAACTGCTTGTGATACCGGCCAACCCAAAGATTCACCACGACCTCTCCATTCAACTAGGCTCAACGACTGTTACTCTGTCCAGCACGGTCAGAAACTTGGGGGTGGTAATTGATGATCAACTAAACTTCAAAAGCCATGTCGCCAGCACCACCCAGTCCTGCAGATTCATCCTCTACAACATCAGGAAAATCAGACCTTTCCTATCGGAGCAGTCTACACAAGTCCTAGTCCAGGCTCTTGTCCTGTCCAAACTGGACAACGCGCTGCTGGCTGGTCTCCCTGCTTGCACAACCAAACCTCTGCAGATGATCCAGAACACGGTGGCAAGAGTGGTCTTCAATGAGCCAAAGAGAGCGCACGTAACCCCTCTCTTCATTAGGTTACACTGGCTCCCTGTTGTCGCCCGCATCAAGTACAAAGCGAATGCTCTTGGCTTACAAGACCACCACTGGTTCTGCACCAACATATCTTTGCTTGTTCATACAGACCTACGCTCCTGCCAGGTCCCTGCGCTCTGCAAACGAACAACGTCTGGTGGTACCATGCCAAAAAGGAATAAAATCACTCTGGCGCACCTTCTCTGGATCCGTTCCACATTGGTGGAATGATCTGCCTGCCTCTACAAGATCAGCAGATTCTGTAGCCACCTTTAAAAAGCAGTTGAAAACGCATCTCTTCCGTCAACACCTAACTGACAATCACTAACTCTTCTTCCTTTCTACCTCTGCTCAAAAAAAAAAAAAAATAAAATAAAAACCCCTTCCTATCCTTAGCTTTGTATACTGTGCTAGGCTTTAATCAGACTCGTTTTTTGATGCACTTATGCTTTTTGTTACCTTGTGTTGTTATATTGCTTCCATTGTCTTCCTCAAAAGCGTCTGCTAAATGACTAAATGTAAATGTAAATATTTCATTCATAGGCCTCATAATTTGAACTCAACAAAAAATAGAAGGCAATAAAGAAAACATTCATATGAGCAATTCAGATGACAGGAGGAGGATTACTTTGTGCGCTGTGTAAGATGTTTTTAGACTCTTCAGTTCCCACCTTCCAACTCCCTGCTGCCGGGCAGCGTTGCCCCACGGGGCGTCATGGTGACAGCTGCCACCAAGGCGTGGGTGGTGACTGCGGAGGCCGAGCAGTAACGGAGCGAGAGCAACAACGCGACTGGGCTAAGCTAAAAAAGAAGCAGAGCGATGAGAAGAAAGAGACAATCAGAGGGAGCGGGTAGAGTCAGCAGGAGCACAGGTGGGGGAGAGAGAAGAGAGATGGAGGGAGGGAAGGGGAGAGGGCCGCCCCCCCCCCCCCCCCAAGTCTCCATCTTAAAGAATAGGTTTTGATTTTTTTCTTATATGTACGTGTACGTGAATGCAATCATTCCTTCTATCCATGCTGGCCATGAAGCCTTCCCTTCCTAACGTAATTATCCTACCTTCTGAGAAATGGGTGACACAATTCACAGTCCTTGTTCTCTGTAAACAATTATTCTTAAGTACAGCCAATGCTGGTATGAAGCTTTGAACAGTCTGAGTTCATTTTCAGTGAACAGAGAAGCTGTGTTAGCGGGTGCTGGAATTTGCTTACTGTTTCTTGTGTCGCGCCAAACATATATCATCTGCTACATGCTCATTTACTATTTCAGTGTTGCTGTGTTCTCCACCAAGTCTCTACACTTCTTTTACCTCAGAGGTTCCCAACCTGGGGGTCATGAAATCAATCTAAAGGTGTTGCGAGATGATTACCCGGTAGCAAAAAAACCCCAGAATCCTGTTACCCAAAGTTCTGTTTATTTGAAATATACTTTTGAGAAATGCCCTATAGTTTTATGACTTCAGGCCTCTAACAAATATTCAAACTGAGAAGGGGACATCACTCTCAAATTCAACTGTTCACAACTTGCAATCTGTGATGACTTTGCTTTGTATTTTGGGGCCCACATGCAAAAAACCCCCTGCTGTTTTATTTGATCCATCAAGGCAATCAATACTATACTATACTATACAGCTGAAATGTGAATGAAAATGTTAACATGCTGAGGTTTACCATGGTCACCATCCTAGTTTAGCATGTTAGCATGCGAACATTTGCTAATTATTTGCTGATGGGAATGCCATTAGTTTTGCAGGTATGTGGTCATAAAACAAATTGTATTGGACAAATTGAAAATGTTGATGATGGCGCTAGATGAAGAGTTAGAGGAAACTCAGGGGTTCACCAAAGTCAGTAGGAATCACCCTCTCAGGACCACAAATGTCTGTTCAAACTTTCATGGCAATCAATGCAATAGTTAGAGAAATTTCAATCTGGACCGACATTGCCAATTGTCGAACCACCACCGGTAACATGGTTAAAGAAACACTCATAAGGACTGAATGAAAACCCACAGTAAAAACAGAAAACCATCTTTCTTACAAAGAATAATTTCAATCCACAGTGTTCTTCCGTTTTAAGAGATATTTATTTAGTCAGTCAATTTACAACAGCCAGGGTAGCTGCATCACCCTTTCTCTCCACATTTGTGTAGCTTCTGGCTTCGGCACAAACCTACAAAAGCAATGATTGGTTCAGTTATTGATCCGGCTGGTGAAACAGCTGTTCATAAGAGCAGCATGATTCAGAAATCTGGAACCAGATTCATCGGGTATGAAAGCTCTTTTTAATCAACACCATGCCTCATTTATGCAGTCACAGCTGGCAGCTGCCAACTACAACCAGACTGACACTGCAGGTCACTCAGCTGCTACACTTACAGTTGGTAGTGCAATGCCTTGCACAAGGGCACCTCAACTCTGCAAAACCAGAGAGGGAGTTTGTCCTGTTCAACATTACACAACTTTGTGGTCCTGAGCACTTCCTTTTTTGCCCCAACCAAAAACTTGCCAATTGTTCCTCAGCCCAAGGTCAGTGTGTACAACAATTTTTATGGAAATTGATTCAAGAGTCCCTGCGACGAGTTGGCCACCGTCCAGGGTGTACCCCGCCTAAGGCCCAAAGTCACTGGGATAGGCTCCAGTCACCCCCGACCCCCAACGGGAACAAGCGGTAGAAAATGACTGACTGACATTCAAGAGTTTTGGGCACATTCTTCTTCACCGTACTGTCAGACGTAAACACAAGGAAACTTCAAGCTTCAACATAGAAAGCTAGAAAAAACGTTTCCACAAGCCACGTGAATTGTGAAAGAAATCCATCCATCCATCTTCTTCCGCTTATCCGGGGCCGGGTCCCGGGGGCAGTAGGGTAAGCAGAGACGCCCAGACTTCCCTCTCCCCAGACACTTCCTCCAGCTCTTCCGGGGGAATACAGAGGCGTTCCCAGGCCAGCCGGGGCCTCCTCCCGGTTGGACATGCCCGGAACACCTCCCCAGGGAGGCGTCCAGGAGGCATCAGGGACAGACGCCCGAGCCACCTCAGCTGACTCCTCTCGATGTGGAGGAGCAGCGGCTCTACTGTGAGCTCCTCCCGAGTGACCGAGCTCCTCACCCTATCTCTAAGGGGGCGCCAAGCCGCCCTGCGGAGGAAACTCATTTCGGCCGCCTGTATCCGGGATCTTGTCCTTTCGGTCATGACCCAAAGCTCATGACCACAGGTGAGAGTAGGAACGTAGATCGACTGGTAAGTAGAGAGCTGCGCCTTGCAGCTCAGATCTTTCTTCACCATAACAGTCCTATATATAGACTGCATCACTACAGAGGATACACCGATCCGCCTGTCGATCTCCCGCTCTGTCCTTCCTTCACTCGTGAACAAAACCCCAAGATAGTTAAACTCCTCCACTTGAGGCAGGAGCTCTCCACCAACCTGAAGGGGACAAGCCACCTTTTTCCGGCCGAGAACCATGGCCTCGGACGTAAAATAAATCTGAAATGAAATGAAAACAAGTGCAAGTGCAAGTGCAGTGAACTGTATTGTTAGAGCCAAGCAGCATTAACAGTAAGGAAAAGCACAGGAGGCCTGACATACATGGCAGTGATGGACCCAACGAAAATCCTACTAGCTCTAAGTGACATTAGATCATTAACATGTACAGCAGATTTGCTATTTGCAACAGCGTTTCATCAAATACTAAATTTACACTGTTTACATGAGAATGTACTGATGTTAACGCTTTTGTATCTCTGTTTAGGAAAGAATCCAAAATTATTTACAGAAGAAAAACAATAAATCAAAAGGCAACCAAGAGAAGAATTAGAAAGCAAAGATGGAGGAGGAACAGTTTAAACGACAGAATCCAATCTTTCAAAAATCTTTAGAAGGCTAGAAAAGAAAAGGGATGAGGGAAAGAGGGATTATTGGAGTGTAAAAGGAAAGCTGGGGTGAGTAAAAGAGCATCAGCTGCTGTCAATGATGGTTAATGAGCACAGACAGTAAAGGATAAAACAAAAAGTTTGCTGGAGTCTTGGTCACAAAGCAGACTGATGAAGAGGTTTCGTATCCAGGCAGCAGCGGAGCTAAAAGAGAAGCAGGTGCCGACCAGCTGAGCACAACAGAGGACGGATAGAGAAGCCAGGAGCTGTTTCAGTCGAATATACTGAGGGGGTGGGGAGGAACGTGGAGATTTTTCTTGACTCATTTGACTTGTGTGTCATTTACACTTCATGCGTCTTCTGCAGACCAGATAGCTGTGCAGTATCCAAAAAAAGCCAAGTGTAAATGCAACCAAGAAGCATTAGAGATGGACTGAAATCTGATAACTCAAACCACTAAAGCTCACTAATTAACACGCTGTATCCTGTTCCTTTAACCCCTCAGTTGCCATATTATTAGGTACACCTAGCTAAAACAGTGCTGCAATAAATTCTTTAATTAAATGTTCCGTTTTTGTAAAAACTGTTTTAGAGATGTATCAGTTTGTTGTCCCCTTGAATCATAAGCATTATGCAGAGAGGTATTTCTACAATTTAGCCTACCCTAATGGATATAATTGGGTGCACAAAATAATAAAAACACTGGTCATGCAACTTATTAAAATTCAACAGCACCACAAACTACATCTTCCAAATGACCACACAGAGTTTCAACAAAAACTGAACATTATAACCTTCATAAAGGGAGGATATATTGTAGGACTATTTTGTTAGACTGCTTTAGTTTTGGCTAGGCGTACCTAATAAACTGGCAACTGAGTGTAAATGGAACTTTAAAAACAAGAACCAGGTTTCAGGGATTTGGTATAACCGTGTTCTAATGGCCTTTTAAGCATCTTTTAGCTCTTGGTTTTGATGTTACAGCACATTTGCTTTATGGTGTAGTCTCAGCAGTGCTCTCATCAACCCTGTAGGCAGCTCTTTTTAGCAAAAACGCTCTGATAAAGCCACTCTACACTACCTGCCCAGCACCAAACAGCGGACAGACAAAGTTAGTGTCTAGCTGGTGAAGAAAGTGGAACATAAAGAGCCAGATATTTTTCTCAGGAGTTGGTGGATACTGAACTACTGTAAAAAGGAGAGTGAATATTGGATGTGTAAATAGGCCATTGCAACTGAAGACAGAAAAACAAAAACAAGCAAAAAGTAAAGTCCTGGCGGAGAATCAGCAGCAAACACACCACATGTCTGCAGATGTTTGTAGGTTTGAGACTTAAGTCATGCAAAGGATTCAACAATAAAAAGCTAGACTTTAGTTAAGTTCATGTTAACCTGGCCACTTTAATTGGGAAACTATGTATAACAAGACCAGGACTCTTAGGTTTTGAGCTAAATGCTAACATCAACATGCTAACAGGGTTAACTCCTAATGACTGTGCAAACGTGCTGATGTTTAGCAGGTATGTTCATCATGTTCAGCATCTTAGTTTAAAGGTGCTAAACATCCTAACATTTGCTATTTGGCGATAAACACAAAGTAAAGTTGCAGCTGATGGGAATGTTAATAGTTTTGCAGGTATTTGGTCATAAACCAAAGTAAACGGACAAATTGTAAAATGTGACATGGGAATCACCAATCATTAACTGCATATGACACATAAACCGAGAAGCCCTGGTTGATCTGCTCAGGGAAAAATTACAGATGAGCGCTAGGAGAGACCTTAGATGACATGAGGATGTAACACAAGATGAGATTAGGTGAAAAGAGAGATGTAAGGGAGGAGAGTTTGGGAACAAAAGAGATGTGAAGAAAGGTGAGCGGAGAACGATGAGATCAGGAGAGAAGAGAAATGAGCAAAAAGATGCGGAGACAAGAGGAGAGGGGGGATAGAGCGATGAGATAAGGAAGGAGAGAGATGAGATGAGGAACAGGAACGATGGTGAGGATTTTAGGAGGTGCAAGATAAAATGAGATGAGAGGAGGGGTGTTGAGACTGGGGATGAGGAAATAGGGATGAGATGAGGAGAGAAAAGACAAAAGAGAATAATTACGACTTCTGAGATCAGATAAACCCTGATCAGCTTCATTCTACTTGAAGTAGTTATACTGTGTGACCATTGCTGATATACTGAAATGCAACTGCTGTGCATGGTGGGCGCTCAAAATGAGTAAAAGGATCTATTGTACATTCAACGACCCATACTGTTTCCCTTTAACCATGTTTCTGTGTAATCCTGCAACTCACCATGATTCATATGATCACCGTGTTTTATACAGTAGCAGGTTTCAGTCACCGTCATATTTGTACGGAAATCACTGCATCGCATACTTTATCCTCACAGAACAGTTGAAACCCCCCTGATCCTCCCCCCAGTGGAAACATCAGTCCCATGCATTTCTGCTGACATTGTTTCCGTGCGCCTGAAGCTTATTTAAAGCTGTCCTGGCAGCTGGTAGGATTGTTTACAGCACAGAGATCGACAGGAGAGTTAAGACAGAGCTGAGAAACAATGAGAGCCTGATGCTGTTGGTATCTGTGAGGCTTGATGGGGGAGTGATGGATATTGGCCAGGTACACACACACATCATACAGTAGGTTATAATAATGCAGAGCGGTGAGGATGCAGCCCCCTCCATACAGGACGCGAGCGTGTACGCGGATAGCGATGTGCATTCAAGCTGCGTTGGACCCGTTCATATGAGACCACCGTCGCTCCGTTTACCACTGTTAGCAGAGACTCCCTAACAAGTGAGAGTTGTCCAGAGTTACCGTTAGGCAGCACAGTGAACAACGTGGTTAGCATCTCAGTGAGTCCTGACACAGAACTACGGAAGCCCTGAGAGGCAAGTGAGAGAAAAAAAATTCTGGTGATCCGTTTTCCAAGTCTGATCTTAATCTTTCATATCGTATTATATTAATAATTGAAGTTGTTCACCTTTATCGTTCTGAACCAGTTTTGATCCTTCACTATTTGGATCAAGAGGATTAGCGAAAAAAACGAGGGGCCAATAAATGAATACAATGTTTATATAAATAAAGGTCATTATCCTGAGTATTAAAAAAATTACCTAAACCTTCAGGTGTGACCAATTCATTAAAACGCCACAATATAAAGGCTGAAGTCGTATGTTGAAGTTGTATGCCAAATGATACAATGGCTGCTGCACCTGATGGCTTTTTGCCATCCAACTTGTTTCATTTTGTTACTAATGCCAAAGCTTAAGCTTCCAAATAACAAACGTTTTCCTCTGTCAGTTTGATCATCCATTACTTCCAGGTCACAATCTGTAAAATTGCGCTTCATTTTTTTCAAGTGCTTCTTAGATGCTTCTGCCATTTCTCCTCCAAATGTAACTAAATGCCGGCCCTTTCATATGCAAACCATGCAATTGCGGGGGGGGGGGGGGGGTGACGCCGTTTATAGTAAATTGTGGGAATTGTCAGACTGTCAGGCTCCTGCAGGTGCGTACAATTTCAGGATGATTTAGTTGTATGAGGAAAAAACCCAGTGGTGACAGATGTATGTGGGTTTTTATAAATCTGACGAAAAGACTGCGTATGCATGTTTTCTGTTTTATGTGTACGCAGATTCATACACTCAAATATACATAGAATTTTATACGTTTGACCCAAGGTGCGCCAGATTCAGTAGGCTTCGCTACAGCTGATATTTCAATGTGTCACATTCATATTTAATCAACATTTGGGTAATAATCACATCGGACTCGGACTGGGATTAGGGACATCCCTAGTAAAAAGTCCCAACTTTCTTTTAACTTGAAGAGACGTGTCTGTCTCAGTTCACATGAGCTACAGTATAGCAAACATGCATATTATCGCATGTGTTCACATCTTTCCATTAGCTTTATGAGGCCCTTCTAAAATTTGCTTCATGTTCACTCTGAACACACCTTGAGAAACGCAGATTCTTTTACCAATATTATTAATTAATACCATTTCAAGGTCAAAGATGCTTGAATGGGCAATTTAAAGAGTTTTGAAGAGTTTACATTGCCTGTAGGGAAACTAGTATTTTTTCACCCTCATTTCCCCACCAGCCAGTAGCTGGAACAGCTCAAAAACCACTTTCCCTATTTTGCAAAGCAACTGTTGTTGCACTGGGAAATTAAACATATGATTCTTGCATGGATTAAAAAAAATAAAATAAAGTGGTGCTATTCAGGGTGTAAACTTGGTATTTTTTTTATCCAAAACAACCTGTGTAAGAAGCTGACAAGGCCAGTTACTGTCAATATTTTTGGTCCAGTCTTTGGAAGCAGTAGGAGAGCTTGTGCAACATTTCGACAGATATTGATCAGAATCTGGGCAGATTCATCAGCCTGGAAATAGAAACTGTCTTCAGGTCCAGAAAACTAAAACACTGCTTTAAGACTGATGTTTGTTGCCCAAGGCTGTTGCATCAGGCCAACGTATTTTCCTTTATACCGACAATACATTGAAATACAGACTCCACCGTCTTACATTGTGCCCACAGGCTCTCTGCCAGGTCAGAGGTATTTTGAAAGTGTTGCAGTGTTGCAAGCTTGTGTTTTGCAAGGTAGATGCTTTTTCTAAGGCTTATTTTTGTGCTTCGTTTCTATACACAAAAACATATATTCAGTTGTTTCTCGCTTTAATTTCATCCAGAAGAAAAATGTCAAACTAATGTATCCATTTACATTAGCTCTACATTTAGAGCTGTTAAGAATAGGCCTATTAAACCTGTTGTTGCAAATAAGGTGAGAGAGGAATGCTGACTGATAAGTAAGCCTGCCATTTTTTTCTGAGGTGGCCGCGGCACAATTCGGAGCTGTGAAACTTTAAATTTGATACAGCAGATTTAAACATGATACTCAAGAAGTGTGTTCAAGTCTGTCAGTGAAGTGAAGTTTATTGATTGAATATTATCTGTGATAAATACCAATAAACGAGTCAATTTTTTAATCGGTGTTCTTTGAGCTGCATTAGTGGAAAACTGACCTGGCAGCTGATCAGGACCAAGCATAAAAACATAATCCAAAGTGGTCTGTAGTGTATAGATGATTTGCTGTGGAACATTTGTCAGCGTGTTAATATTAGGCTACAGATTTCCTGCATCACCAACTGAATGCATGTAGGTTCCCATGCGAGCAAAAATCATACAGCAAGCAAAAGGCCGACTGTAACTGCATGACTTCGTTCGGTGGCATATTAACGTACCGCTCAACAAGTTTGCATATATAACGTGTTCCCTCAGCTGAGAATCTGTATCCTCTGAGAGAATATCGTCAGGAACAGAATCAGTGGACGGGCAACGCTTTTTACTGCCAATTTAAGATGAAACTCTGAACATAACCTCCTCCGGAGCAGGTTAAAGCTGGCTAAACTACTAACCTCGCTTCATAGTACAGCCCTCTGGAGTACGTCCTGTCCTGCATGTTTTAGAGCGCCCCCTGCTCCAACACAGCTGATTCAAATGATCAGCTCCTCATCAAGCAGCTTCAGGAGTTCGTAAAGAGCTGATCATTGGAATCAGCTGTATTGGAGCAGGGAGAGCTCTAAAACGTGCAGGACAAGAGGTGCACCAAGAGAGGTTTGGGAAATGTGGCAGCCTACCAGCTGCTGTCAATCAAACACAGACACCGACATGCAGACGCACAAAACATGATAACATTGATTCTTAGGAACCAGAAATCGAAGGTACTGTTGTAGAGAAATTCTGTCTAGTTAAGGTTCTTAAAAAAAGATTCAATTATCTGTGAATACAGGTTTCTTTTATTGGTTTGCATGGAAATCATGCAGCAAATTGAGCAGTGATTAACTGTTACACTATTATCTTTTTTAGCTGCTATAAGTCACAACTGATTCCCTATAGTGCTCTTTAAATTGTTCAATCAAGCACCATGATTTTAAATTGGTATTAATTAGGTAAATTCATTCTTTCATTCTTCTAGGCTAAATTCGCACACTTTTTTAGGATATTTCAATTTCATTTTAATTTCAATTTTATTTAAATAGCCCAATATCACACAAATCACAATTTTTCCTCAATGGGGTTTACAATCTGTACAACATACGACGCCCTCTGTCCTTACACACAATTCGACTAAGGAAAAACTACTCAAAAAAACAGGGACAAGCTGTACTAACCTTATCTAGCACATTGTGTAGTTGTGCTACCAAATATCTGCACAAAATGAGTCTTGGTATGTTTCAGTGAAAAGGACTTTCTTGACCATTTCAAACCACAACCAACCAGGCCACAATCCACAACAGAAAAGAAGTAAATGGAGATTTCAGACACTCGTGAATCATCTTGCATCATCACTGACACATTAAGTGTTGCATGACTCTAACGTTCACATCTAAAACATGGATTTGATTATGGGTTTGTGAGCAGTAAGTAGTTTTAACATGCCATGAGCATTATTTCCCCTAGAACAACTGTAAACCATGTGCACTGCACAGGAGCACTAAAGACCATTCAGACTAGCCTGAGCGGCGATGTCAATGAAGACCGGAGAGAGAACTATCACCTCTCCCGTTTACTGTCTGCTCTGAATAAACAGGAATGAATGAATTCACGATGAAAGTGTTATGGGTTTGTGTATGTTGTTTCTCAACTTGCAGTATTGCAGTGCTTCCACTAGAAATTATGAAATCGTCAGAGGGAGGCAGAAGGAAGGAAAACAAGTGTGCCTGGAATAGGAGCGAGTGATGAAGGAATATAAAATGTGCTTTTGTGAGAGTGTGACTCTCTTTCTTTCACCAAATCTCTCTCAGAGTTCAGACCAAATGGGCTGTGATGTTTTTTGTTCCCACAGCTGAACACATTGTCACATGTTTCAGTAGGACTGTGTAAATTACAATTGTTTGGCTTGTGACCTGAAAATGACGTGTGTACACACACATATTCTAGGCTGCATCATACAGAACTGGATACCAGACTGCAAGATGGCGTTCATTCATTACAATAAAAGTTGTTCACCCAGCCAGTAAGGTGTTCCGTCACTGCACATGCCCATTAGTGTCTCTTTCCCTCACCATGCTCCATTGGCTCATAGACTTTACATTGGGATGATGTCACGAACATAGAAATAGCTTTTATAGAGTCTTAGCAGTTTGATATGTTCTGTTTTACAGGTCTCCATTCTTTATACTGCTTATCCTTTGAGATGGACGGGGATCGGGAGGCTGGAGCCGATCCCAGCTGACATTTGGCGAGAGGAGGGGTACACCCTGGACTGGTCACCAGTCAGTCAATCACAGGGCAAGAGACAAACAACCATTCACGCTCACAGTCACACCCACAGGCAATTTAGAGTAGAGCTGAAGATCTTTGCCCGAACCCAACGGGACCCGACAGGTTCTGACGGGTTCTGTCCTAATTTCTATCATTTTACACGGGCTCGGGCCGGGCTCGGGATTGTGCGGTAAATGAGCAGTCAGGTGATGCGTTTCGATTGGCGTTTCGAAAATGGATGCTGAGGAGGTGAAACGGAGGCTGGCCTCTGGCGATTACGTTTTGGTTGCACCGGCACAGCGTGTGCACAGACCGGCATAATATTTAGAGTATAATTTCTTTCTTATTTAGAGTTAACCTAACCTGCATGTCTCTGGACTGTGGTAGGAAGCCGGAGTACCTGCTGAAAACCCACGCAGGCAGCGGAAAATATGCAAACTCTGCAGAGAGGGGCCCCCAGCCTATCATGGTGGTCTATGGAGAAAATGTATTATGGGCCGCAGGGGATTTTTTGGTTGTAGTACTGCGGTTGGCCTTTGGGACAAATTTGAAAGAAAGCTGACTTGGTAAAATTGTGGTGTATGTTGTGATTGATCAAAGTCTCCTGTTTTTCAGACACAGACATATTTGGGAAGCCACCCTGCTATGAGGAGGCAGTTCTGATGGAGGATCCTCCTCCGCCCTACAGTGAGGTCTTGGCCGACCCGCGGGGGGGCACCTACCTGAAGCCCGCCCCGCTCCGAGCTGCGCCGCTGCTACCTCCCAGGGAACACCAGGATCCTGCTCCGGTGTTCACATCTGAGACCAGCAAGCCACCCGTGACGACTGTATTCCCCGAACGAGGTTACTCCTCCCTGATACGCCTGCCTTCGTCCCAGCGCTGGGACTCCCTGGGTCATCTCCTGTCCAACATGGATCTGAACCACAACAACCTCACCCCACCAGGGGCCTGCTCCATCCAGGCTGCTGCTGCGATGGCTACCATGCCCCGCAGAGAGCCCAGGACTCAACATGATGGACTTGGGCTCCGAGGTGGAATACAAGAACTCCAAGGAGGCATACAAGGATTCCAAGGAGGCATACAAGGACTCCCAGGAGGCATACAAGGACTCCCAGGAGGCATACAAGGACTTCAAGGGGGGATACAGGGGCTTCAGGGGGTCCATGGACTTAGGGCACTGGAACCCAGCTGTGGCTTGCCAACAGCCTTCCCCCTGCTGGGTCGGAGCACCGCTGTCTAGACCTGGATGCTTACTGGAGGAGTCTAACCAACCAATAAGCTGGTCCATCTCTGAAGAGCCTTCAAGCAGGAGATCTGTACAGACAAACTTCCTGTCTGTATGCCTCCTTTGCTACTCAGTGTTTACAGCACTAATACCACTAGAAGTAGAGATTTAATTCCCTAAAGAGTTGAAATAGGGTTAAAGTGCTGCGAAGGCATCAGGAGTTCAATTCCCCATGCAGCTTTGTGGGCGAAGAGTGCCACCTACTCTGCTGGGATCATGAGTTTCAGCTCTGTGTGTGGATAAAGGAGGAAATAACACACTGTTTCACACCAGTGTTGTTGAGTCACAGAGGTATCCTGGTGTCATATCAAAGCTAATTGAGTCAAAGTTCCTTTGAACAGCAGAGGAAGAGAGAAAAGAGCCAGTAACGAGGTAAAAGGACGAGCAACAAGCACCACTGTTTCTCTACCTTTAATCCGGACTCCCCCTGCCTTTATTTTCTTCTCTGCCTCCCCTTTTCGTGTCGCCCTCTCAATTCTGTTCATCCCTCCTCTCCTCTCTCTGTGACTGAGCAACCTATTGTACTAATCTGCCGTTGCCATGGCTCCCGGGAACTGTCGGTTGCCAACGACGACCTCCCCTCTGCTATCTCCTCTGATTTTCGAAGACTCTGTTCACAGCTTGTCTCCTCTTAAGGACTGCGAGTATGAACACTTACAGAAGAACACGTGGCGACCTTCCATGTCACCGTGTTTGGGACATTAGAGGCCAAAGGCCACTTCTGACAGTGACAGCCACAACAAAGGTAGAGTTCAAAAAGCTAGCCAGAGAACCAAGTGAATATGGATTGCATTTTGTAACATGCCGCTTTGTTGTTTTCACTGTTGTCTTTACAACAAACTGTCGTAGTTAGGCCTCGACCTGCAGATTAGGGCCCTTTTGGTGATCACAGGATGGCGTCATGTGAAAAGTTTTTATTTCTTCGATGTACAAATCATCATTCATTTACGCTTTGTGACAAATGCCTTTTCTCCTGTGAAATAAAAACATATACACCTGCTACACCTCTTCCAATATTTCATGGATTAAAAAAAATGCCAAAATGGGACCACAAATGCTAGGGAGTAGCAGTCTTCACGGGTTCCTTTTAGTTCTTAGTAGGTGAGACCTGACCCGGGACCGGAGTCAGGCTGGGCCCAAAATTATAAATATGTGTAATACCCAGGAGTGTAAACTGTGAAATGCATGAAAAATGAGAAGTATTGGTTCTCTTTTTGATTGCGGCTGCTCATTTAAAAAAAAAAAAAAGGTACCTTGTGGAGTTTTTGAACACTAGTAGCGCTATGGAGGTCATGAAGACCTCTGTTGGGGAACCACTTTCACACCAAGGTCTGGCACACCACAAAGTCCTAGTGACAGGTGTGTCGGATCAAAAGCTCTTGACTTGGAAAGAAAACTAAGAATCTTGCAGATTCAGGTGAAATTCATATGAACAAACACTATATGACCTTCACCTGATGAAGGTGTGAGGTCAGCGACGTCAATAAAGTGAGTGGTTCGGGATACTTTGTTTTCTTGCCTCGTGGCTTGCTTTCTCTCCTGCACTTACACGATAGGATAGGATAACACTTTGAATCATCCCCAGGAGGGAAATTTTATGATTGTCTGTCTTTTACCATTATTCCCAATTGTGCATCAGAAAATAAAAAGGCATGGATTTGCTTTGGGGTTTAAGAGCTGATGACAACCATTTTGCATCTTCATCTGGACCCTTTCTCCTCATACTGTAATTCGCTGTGGTCACATATCAACATTCATTAAATTAAAATGCAGCTCCTAGTGAGCATCAGTTTAACAACCTTGAGTTTGTTAGTAGGTTGATTATTTCTGGTTATTGCTTCACAATGTGTATGATACAGCACTGCTTCGTTAATTTACAATCAAACAGGATGAAAGAGATGTTCTCCAGCCTTCTGTTCCTGTGAAGCTGCTCTTCTGACCTCCTATGCTAACCTCTGACGTTTTCACATACATTATTCATCATATCGTCTCTGTTCTTTTTTTCCTCTGCTTCTCTCGGCTATAAATTGATTCTGAACGCCTGCATCTGCCAATCAGGAAAGCCTTTAATGTAATTTTTGAGTTTCTCTCTGACTCGCTCAGTTAACCTCTGAGTCACTTGTACCATCCCTCTCCTCCTCCTGTTATTTCCCCCTTTGGAAATGGAATCTGCCTCATTGGCAACACCCTCATTGCTGCCACTCCTGCCATCTTCACTGGCAAAGGTTTTCATGTTTTAAATTGTTTCTCTGCCTCTTTCTGTTCTCAAACCGAGTCGATATTTTTCCCTTCGTATCACCCTGTCCACTCTCTAGTGCGCAAGACAGGCTTCCCACAAATTTTCAAAACAATATAATTTGAAAAAAATTTTGATTTTCCTTCTTCCCAACACATCTGGTAATTGATTACGTTTCACAAAAGGGATTCACAGTGGGGGATTCCTGCAGACGTACAGTGCAGTTAATGTCCAGTGCTTGACTGCTTTTTTATAGGCGTGCTGGGAATTTGGCTTTTGTATAGTCAGCTCATGTAAAATGTTAAATGAAAGCACAGTATTACACATTGTCATTAAATTGTCAGTTGATGCACTTTTTTTTAAACAACTTTTTAACATTTGATGAAATGCAGATCGGGTTCTAGAGTGCAGATCTGATGTGCTTCTTGTTGCACTAGAATTGTAGAGTCTATGGCTTACACTCTAAAAACCTTTGTCCTCTGGAGTTCTAGAGTAGTATAGTTTTGTGTCTGAGGCCCCAGGATCCTTTCAGGCTGTGGAGTTGAGTATCATGCCTAGACGTTTAGAGTTCTCAGTTTGTTCTAGCGCTGTATAGTTCTGCTTCTGAGGTTCTAGAATGCTTTGTCTGAGACTCTGGGGTTCTAGAATTGTGGAATTCTATGTCCTGGGGTCTAGAATCCTTTCAGGCTGTGGAGTTATACCGCGTCCCAACTGAATGCGAGTGTCCTACTAAAGCGTCACATCGCATACCATCCGACTCACACCTATCAGCTGTGCGCTGGAGATCAGATCGGAGGCGTTCACCTCTCAAGTAAAAAATGGGTGAATGCTTGCTAACTACTTACATTTGTAGGCCTGCTTTTTAAACAGAAAACTCATGTTTTAAATTTTGATATTTAGATGTTTCTTTACTGCAAGCTCTGCTGAGCATCCTGACAGGAAACAAAAAGATCAGCCTTCCCACTAGAAACTTCCGGCTCCCTGGCGATCTCTCTCCAGTCAGCTGCCACCTTATTTGGGTTAACTCCTCCTGAAAACTTCATGAATCAACCGTTCCTGGTCCATATTGCAATGCTTTCAAGGCGAGTGTCATAAATTAAAAGAAACAGGGCACCCAACATAAGTTCAGCTCAAAATGGTGCACCGGATCGCACTGTGCTGTACTGCGTCACTCACAGCCAGTAGGACATCCAACTAGAAAACAGTGCAGTTTAACTGATTTTGTCGCTCATGCTCGCGTCCCAGTCAGTGCCACTAGATGCCACGGTAAATGATTGACAGGTGCACTCTTTCCCTGAAGCACAACAGGAAACACTTCCTGGCTGCACCGGATTGGACGAACGCTTTCACTCCTAGGCTAAACAGACCAACATGGCAGCTTGTTTGGAAACTTATATTATGCAAATAGTTCACGGAAATGTTTTTCTGAAAACATTTTAGGCGAGAAATAAGCCATATTTGTGGTGAATCTGTCTGTCTCCAGATGCAGCGAGTTACGCTGGACTCCCCGGACTTGCAACCAATAAGGAGCTGCCAGCGTGACGGCCCGTCTCTCAATACGCAACGCTGCATCAAAATGCATTGCATGGTTTATTACATAGACAAAGAATGGAAAGCGTGGAAAAGATCCTGTGGACATGTGCCATTAGGCTGTATCCAAAATCACTTCCTTGTTTACTCGTTCACTACTCCTTATGTAATGGACACTCAATAGTTGAGATTTCAGACACTCAAATAAAATGGCGGACAGTAAATGTAATGCATTTAGTAAATAGAGAACGCTTTCGGATACATCCGAAACGTCTGCTTAATTAGTCAAATCCGTGGAGCCTTTGAAACCCAGAACTTTTTCATCTTAAAAGCTGATCATGTAGCTTTTATCATGAACTTGTTGTAGTTTGTCAAGCAGGGTGGCAGGGAAAACAAGGGTTTGGACCCAACTACAGACACAGAGGCAGAGCTGGTGAGGTTCAATGAGAAATAATATGGCTTACAAGAATAAAAAAGCTGGCAGGGGGCAAAACCAGGGAGTCCAAGAAATTGACCAAGAAACAAGGGAAGCACACAGATTATATACACAGGTGAGGGCAGGATAACTAGACACAGGTGAAACTAATTAGGGCAGGGCAACGTCTGCTCCACATCATCAATTGTGTGGCCTGAGGTGAAACATGTTCAAACCTTTTTACACATAAGAAAAGAGTAGCACAGCAGCAGTTTTCCACCCTACAGGTTAATCAGTGTTGATTCACCCTTTATACAGATCATCAATTGTGATCATCAAATCCTTAACTACAAAGTTAGAGCAATTTGTTTAAATGTCACATCCTCTGAGGCCTTCTCATTCCCTGCTGCCACAAAATGATGGTAATAATGGTTTTAAATCATTATAATCATTCCAGCTCTGGCTTCTATCAAGGTGGGGAGCCTCAAAAATAATGTCACAGCAATTATTATCATAAACTCTAAGGGGGAAGGGTTGAGATTGGCAGTTGGTTAAAGGTATAATATACTGTTGTACAAAGAATGACATTTTCTCAAGCATTTGTTGTTTTTATGCACATATAGATTTTCCTCTATCTTCTATTGTGTGTAGCTCTTGGTAGCGTTGTGATTTCAGCTCTTGTTATAAGACTAAAGGGTGTTGAGCTTGATCCCTAGTCTCTCTTAAACTGTGAATTAATTTTCAAAGATGACGCCCAAAGTGGAGACTCAAAAGCTCTAGGAGAGAATCGTCCAGTGGAAAAAGGGACATTTGCAACCTAGACCTTGCTTTATATTTCTACTATGTTTATTGTTTTTGCACCAAAACACCAAAGCAAATTCACTGTATGTGTAAACCTACTTGGCAATAAAGCGGATTCTAGAATTTGGGAATTTGTCATTGAGTCTGGTTTGATCCCTGTCCATCACCAGTACCTGAAGCTAAAACTTATTTTACAGACACTTTCAACCAAAGCGACTATGAGGAAGACAATGGAAACAAACAACACAAGGTAACATAAATGCACCAGAAACTAGTCTGTTAAAGCCCAGCACAGAATACAAAGCTAAGGATGGGAATTTTTGTTTTTATTTTTTTAAGCGATAGAAAGAAAGAAATGCAACCGCAGGGGGGCACAAGCCAGTGTCTTCATGTGCCAGTCCCAAGTCTGGATAAATTCAGAGGGTTGTGTCAGGAAGGGCATCCGACGTAAAACACATGCCAAACTAAAAATGCGAATCATGACAATGACTTCCATACCAGATCGGTCGGGGCCCGGGTTAACAACGACCGCCACCGGTGCTGTTGACCTACAGGGTACCGGTGGAAATTGGACTACTGTTGGTCGAAGACAAAGAAGGAGAGGAGGAAGGTGTGTTCGTAGACAGAGAGAGAAGAGGAAAGCTAAGAATGTAGGACTGACAGTAGGGACTTTGAACGTTGGGACTATGACAGGGAAGGCAAGAGTGTTGATTGACATGATGCAGAGAAGGAAGGTGGACATACTGTGTGTACAGGAGACCAGGTGGAAAGGTAGCAAGGCTAAAAGCTTAGGAGCAGGGTTCAAGTTGTTCTACCATGGGTCAGATAGGAAGAGAAACGGAGTAGGAGTTATCCTGAAAGAGGAGTTTGTGAGGAATGTTCTTGAGGTGAAAAGAGTGTCAGACAGGTTGATGAGCCTGAAGCTGGAAATTGAAGGGGTGATGTTCAATGTTGTGAGTGGTTATGCCCCACAGGTAGGATGTGAGTTAGAAGAGAAGGAGAAATTCTGGAGTGAGTTAGATGAAGTGATGCAGAGCATCCCCAGAGGTGAGAGAGTGGTGATTGGTGCAGATTTCAATGGGCATGTAGGTGAAGGGAACAGAGGTGATGAGAATGTGATGGGCAGGTTTGGTCTTCAGGACAGGAACGCAGAAGGACAGATGGTGGTAGACTTTGCAGAGGATGGAAATGGCTGTAGTGAACACTTTCTTCCAGAAGAGGCAGGAACATAGGGTGACATATAAGAGCAGAGGGAGAAGCACTCAGGTGGACTACATCTTGTGTAGACGTTGTAATCTGAAAGAGACTAGTGACTGTAAAGTAGTGGTAGGGGAGAGTGTAGCCAGACAACACAGGATGCTAGTGTGTAAAATGACTCTGGTGGTGAGGAAGATGAAGAGGACAAAGGCAGAGCAGAGGACGAAGTGGTGGAAGTTGAAAAAGGAAGAATGTCGTGTAGTTTTCAGGGAGGAGCTGAGACAGACTCTGGGTGGTCAGGAAGTGCTCCCAGATGACTGGACCACTACAGCTAATGTGATCAGGGAGACAGGTAGGAGGGTACTCGGTGTGTCATCTGGAAAGAGGAAAGTGGACAAGGAGACTTGGTGGTGGAACCAGGAAGTTCAGGAGTGTATACAGAGAAAGAGGGTAGCAAAGAAGAAGTGGAACACTGAGAGGACTGAAGAGAGTAGACAGGAGTACAGGGAGATGCAGCATAAGGTGAAGGTAGAGGTGGCAAAGGCCAAACAAAGAGCATATGAGGACTTGTATGCTAGGTTGGACACTAAAGAGGGAGAGGTGGATTTGTACAGGTTGGCCAGACAAAGAGATAGAGATGGGAAGGATGTGCAGCAGGTTAGGGTGATTAAAGATAAGAATGGAAATGTATTGACAGGTGCCAGGAGTGTGATGGGAAGATGGAAGGAGTACTTTGAAGAGTTGATGAATGAGGAAAATGAAAGGGAACGAAGAGTAGAAGAGGTGACTGGTGTGGAGCAGGAAGTAGCAAAGATTAGCAAGAGTGAAGTGAGGAGGATGTTGAAGAGGATGAAGAGTGGAAAGGCAGTTGGTCCTGATGACATACCTGTGGAGGTATGGAAGTGTCTAGGAGAGGTGGCAGTAGAGTTTCTGACTAGTTTGTTTAACAAGATCTTGGAGAGTGAGAGGATGCCCGAGGAATGGAGGAGAAGTGTACTGGTGCCAATTTTCAAGAACAAGGGAGATGTGCAGAGCTGTGGCAACTACAGAGGAATAAAGCTGATGAGCCATACAATGAAGTTGTGAGAAAGAGTAGTGGAAGCTAGGCTAAGGGCAGAGGTGAGCATTTGTGAGCAGCAATATGGTTTCATGCCTAGAAAGAGCCCAACAGATGCAGTGTTTGCTTTGACAATGCTGATGGAGAAGTAAAGAGAAGGTCATAGGGAGTTGCATTGTGTCTTCGTAGATTTAGAGAAAGCGTATGACAGGGTGCCGAGAGAGGAGCTGTGGTATTGCATGAGGAAGAGAAGTATGTTAGAGTGGTGCAGGACATGTATGAGAGCTGTAAGACCGTGGTGAGGTGTGCTGTAGGTGTGACAGAGGAGTTCAAGGTGGAGGTGGGTCTGCATCAAGGATCGGCTCTGAGCCCCTTCTTGTTTGCTCTGGTGATGGACAGGCTGACAGATGAGGTTAGACAGGAATCTCCATGGACTATGATGTTTGAGGATGACATTGTTATTTGTAGTGAGAGCAGGGAGCAGGTGGAGGAGAATCTAGAGAGATGGAGGTCTGCTCTGGAAAACAGAGGAATGAAGCTTAGCCGCAGTAAGACAGAATACATGTGTGTCAATGAGAGGGACCCAGGTGGAACGGTGAGGTTACAGGGAGCAGAGGTGAAGAAGGTGCAGGACTTTAAGTACTTAGGGTCAACGGTTCAGAGCAATGGAGACTGTGGAAAAGAGGTGAAGAGGCGAGTGCAATCAGGTTGGAACGGGTGGAGAAAAGTGTCAGGTGTGTTGTGTGATAAAAGAGTGTCAGCAAGAATGAAAGGAAAGGTGTTCAAGACGGTCTGTATTAGGGGGCGAAAATATGATGGTGCAGAACCAGTGGTGGTCTTGTAGGCCAGGAGCATCGCTTTGAACTGGATGCGGGCGACAACAGGGAGCCAGTGTACACTGATGAAGAGAGGGGTTACGTGCGCTCTCTTCGGTTCATTGAAGACCACTCTTGCCGCCGCGTTCTGGATCATCTGCAGAGGTTTGGTTGTGCAAGCAGAGAGTCCAGCCATTAGCGCGTTGCAACGGTCCAGTTTGGTCAAGACAAGAGCCTGGACTAGGACTTGTGTAGACTGCTCAGATAGGAAAGGTCTGATTTTCCTGATGTTTCCATCCCTGAAGTTGACACATGACAAAGGCCCCACATGTATAATGTGTTTGATAAAGAAAGTATGAAGTTATGGTTATAAAGACATTCCCTGAAGGTTAAGCAGTGATTATTAGGGCTGCAGTAATAAAGAGATGAATGCCGCAGGTCTGTGACGGGATTTAAACTTAGGCCTTTTACAGTCAGATGTGTTTCATGGCCACCACCCCAACCTCCCTCCACACCCTTACTTTAAGGGGAATATTACTTCTTGCAGGGGCACTGAATAGTGGTCGCCCAGTGCGAACAGAAATCCGGGGGTTACTGGGCTGCAAACTCACCAACACACAGTAGCTGCACTTACATTTACTTACTCATAGTTGTATTACAGAGCCTGGAGACCTAGTTCAGATTGATTTGTGTCCTCAGACTTTAGGGGGAGGAACAGATCTGCCTAATATATTTGATATATAAATATATATATGTACAATATATCACAAACGCTGCAAGCTGTCAATCATGTCAGTCATTGTCTTATTTTCGTATATGATGATTTCACCAGTGCCCTCAGGCTGATGATTCAGTGATGATGAGACGGTACATGTTCACACCTTCAGAGCAATATTTCTTGGCCTTGAGAAACGGGTTGCGCAACTGAAAATGAGCATCTCAGTTTTAAGACGTGCATTTCACCACGGAGACAAACACCTTGATGATGATGATTCAGTCTGCGAGGTTATATAAAGAGAGAGAGAGAGAGAGAAAGAGAGAAAGAAGTCATTCAATAATGTTTTTACGACAGCAAATGTGCTCTCGAGTAAGCTCTGTGAGACAGAGTCCTCGACACTTTTTAGAAACCAAAGTGTGACGTCCTCATGTGTTTTCATTGTTTGTTTTGTTTTGGGGGTTTTTTTTTTGAGATATTTTTGTACCAAAGACTGACATGCTTGGATTCTGACAAAACCATGACTCGACGCTCACTCCACTAGTCGAGCACGTTGTTTTATTTGTTATGTATTATACATATTCTATTATTGAAAATGGAACCACCATGTAAGTCAGATTTTCAAATATATCAAGATATAGATCAGGCTTGTTTCTAATATGATGCACATTCCATTTTAATAAGGTTAAAAGTTTATGTTGTTTTTTTTCTAAAGTTTAATGTTTAAAAAGTTGAAAGGACCATGTGAGATCGAAGCGCGAGCCAACTAGTACTGCAGGGCGTGAATTTAGCTTAAATAAAGCGAACCGTGTTGGAAAAGTTACTGACTAATCGTGCTCCATCATGAGTGAGCAATACAGACAATAGTAAACATTCAGTGGCTAGCTAGCTAGTTCCACGAATTCCTTCGTCACTCTGACGTATCATCAGGGGCACGTTCAAAGCGAAAACGTTGGTCAACGTTTTGCTATGGTTTCCGGGTTGAACGTCATGTTTCCTCCAAACTGTGCGCAACGGGCTTTGAGGCACATTTTCTCTCGTTTTTGTGGGTGTGTCAGAGGTGTTACCCAATCACAGCGGCATGTATATAAGCCCCGCCGTATTAAAAAGTCAGTGCGCATGTGTGTTCAAGGCACCGCAATTTTAATTTAAATACATGTTTTGCTACGTTTTGTTGGGGCTGAATGCGCCCCTGGTGTTTCCTGTGTTTCCACGGACATTCTAGTAGATTGGGTAAGGGGCATATGACGCCATTGACAGGCGACTATATGAAACGCACCGTTACCTTAAATAAAACTGCGGATTTCTCTGGGTTTGGAACTGTTACATATTACACCCTTAAATGTTTCTATTCACGTCTCTGGGAGTATTACATTAGAAAGTCTGAGGCGTGAAGTCTTGTCCTCGTAGCTGACAGGGGGCATTTATTTATTCAAAAAGGTCAAGACATCGATGACAAAATTATTGCTTTTTCTTGGCAACAATCAGAGAGTTTGACACCGTGACTCCTTCGCCTGGCACTGGATCACATCTTTCAAACATTGAGGAAAAAAAACAAACGACACAACGTTGAGGTGTTCTCTTCCATCAAGCCTCCATGTCGAGCCTGGGATCTGTGACAGTATGTGTTGCCTGGCAACCTGCTTAGCCTTGTTGATATGTAATAAAAAGAACACCAGTCTCCAATGCTCTGCCACATCACCACGGCAACGGCTGAGCATTGGATGCCTTCTTCGCCCCCCACCGCTGCTGTCTTTTGTGGCGACCACGGCGTCCTCGTGGACCCCGTCCACTGTTACATCACAGCTTTTACAGCTGGAAGTAAACTGTCAGAAAACCAGGGTCTTTTCTCATTCCAGTTGCATCACAAGTCTCCAGTGGTGGAGGAAGTATTCAGACCTTTTCCCTAAAAACACCACACTGTAAAAATACTTTGCTACAAGTCCAGCACTGAAAATGTTACTTCAGTAAAAGCATGTAAGTAGATGCAGTAAAATGTCCCTGTTGTACTATTACATATTCTATCCTCAGGTTATTATTCCTCATGCATTCATGTAAAAGCAGGATGTTGCTCGTTGAGGTGGAGCTCAGTGTGTATCGGAAAGCAACTGATGATTCTTATCACTATGCTGATTGATTGGTTTGTAAAAATTCAGAAAATAGTGAGAAATGCCGTCACAGTGGCCGAGAGCCCAAAGTGCCACCAATGGGCTCTGCTGCAGCACACACACACTCACACACACACACACACACACACACAGAGTAACACAGCTGCTCCAGGAGGCCTCGTTTCATTCATCATGAGCTGACCGTCCTTCCGTTTGGCAGCAGAGAAACACACCTGTGAAGGCTTGGGCCTCCTCCACAGGTAATTACAGTGAACAGCCTCCCTCACTTCTACATTCATTCAGTCCTGCAGACATTCTCTTTTGACATTTTTCTGCTTTTCAGATGAGCCTCATTTTGATATTTGGTTCTATCTCTTTGGTTATTTCTTCCTGCAGCACCTTTTCTGTCAGTCTAACAGTAAAAAAAAACCCCCAAAAATTAAAAAAAAAATTTCTTTGCTGTTTTTTTTTTAATTTAGTTTTGCAGTTTATCAGTGAAGTTGTCAGTGTGTTTTCCAAGCACCAGCAGACTTAAAAGAAAAATTAATTGTGAGCGGTAAGGAAGAAACAGCTGTTGCTGCTATTGCTAAATGATGATCACTATAACAGGACCAAAGTTTTAATGATGTTCTCTGACTGGCCACCCTGAGGGGAAGTCACTTTCACAATTCATGATGTTGCGATTTCAACTGTGAAAGATTAGATTTAGACATTCTTTACTAACTTGAATTAAAATCTGGCGGAGAGGTGAGAAAACAGATAAAGTATTATCTGAATTGAATAAATAACAAATGAAATAGGAATTAGAGAGCTGACATTAAAACAAGCTATGTAAAACAAGTACATTACAATACCTTAGACTATGTAAGTGAATTGTGAAAAAAATTGTGCAAAAGACTTCCAGTATTGCACCACCTGCAGCCATAGTGTATGAAGTATATAGGTATGAATAATAAGTACAATAAACAAAAATAATATAATAAAGTATATTATATATATTAGCAGTATATGTACACACACTATACAGTAATACAATACTATGATAGAAATGGAAGAGAATACTATGATATAACGTATAATAAAAAATAGAAAGGCAAAATACTAGCAATATAATAGTGGCATAGTAATTTTATATAGTGATAATGTAATGTAAATTATAATAGTGTTAGATTTGTTAATACTTCTTAAACAAACAGTATACTACTGTAGTCAGTTACCATGGGAGGATAGTAATTTCGGTACACATTATCAGTACAAAGCAGTTCAGAGCAAGCAAGACCACTTGTATAAAGCACTTTTGCAGACAGAAATTACAAAGTGCTTTATAGGAAGAAGAAAAACGGGGACAATATATGAAAACAAGTTGCATTTAAGTGTAGAATCTAGAAAATGAAAGGTTTAAAATCATAAGAAAGCCAAATAAAATAAATTGGTTTTAAGCAGGGCTGTCAATCGATTAAAACATTTAATCGCACATTTTTATCAGTTCTAAATGTACCTTAAATTAATATTTTTCAAGTTTTTAATACTCTAATCAACATGGGTATGGACAAATATGCATGCTTTGTGCAGATGTATGTTTATTATTAGTGAAACCATCAGAGCATGAAGACTAGGCATGTATCAAAGGGCATCGATTTTTTTCAAACCCGAGGCCACCTGGAGGAGCTCCTGTGAGTTCGGTCGCACTCGAGCTGTGCCGCGGTTCACGTGAACAGTGTGAGAAACACGGACTCGGGAGCGCAACTTGTTCAGAGAAGTAACCTGCGCGTTCGTTTCGGCAGATTGCAACGTGTAGTTCACTGAAACTCCACAGGAGTGGAGATGGTGAGCGAGAGCGAGCTCGCAGTGTGTTCGCGCAGTCTCCTCAGAGGCCCTTTACAAGCATGCAGCAAAAAGCCCCCTTCATCCAATACACTATACTGGCATGCATTCTGTTTTCTATCATACCCTGGGGATGTTTGTCATCATGTAAGATGCACACAAATGCACCAGGGTTCAACAGAATCGAGTTGGCCAGCGCTGCGGGGGAAACCGAGAACTATCGCGCTCGGACTTGGACCGCAGCAAACGTGCTCGGTGTAAAAACGCCCTTTTCTTCTAATAAAAGTTAAACAGAAACAATGGTAGCTTATGTAGGCTATAGAACATCACTTGTTTCAGAATAGTAATGTCAACGTTAGCCCTTTTCTTTCCCCATTTCTGTTTGCTGCTCCTGCTCTCGATTTCTCCAACTACGGGCCGGGCCACGGATCAAACCGAAAATGCGCGCTGCGTTAATAAAATTAGTGCTGTTAAAATTAATTTGTGTTAGTGCGTTGATTTTGACAGCCCTAGTTTTAAGATATTTTTTGTACACAAAGTACATTTAACAAAACGGTCAATTAAACTGAAGATGAGTTAATGTACAAATCTTAGTTTGAAACTTTCTAATAATTTTTTTTACGTTAACCTCTACGCCCTCTTACAGCCGAGGGAAAGCCAAACGGTCTCTTCTGGAAGTTGCAGTTGTGTTTTTTGCCTCTGAGAGTTAAAGTGTCTAAAGTTTCACATTCTTGGGCGGACTGTAGTGAAGTCAGTGGAGCTGCTGCTCTTCACTCAAAGCCGCCAAATTAAACCAGAAACAAGAGAAAAGACTTACTGCTGCTCTCCGTTTCTCTTCTCTCTGCTTGAATATATTTAGCTGTGACATTTCACCATTTAAAATGCTGTTGTGACAAAAACATCTTGATTAAATGGAGATTTGTTTCCATTGTACATTTGACAATTTAACAAATTGGTTTTTGTTCCTCTAACATGTCAGAGAAGCACAGAAGAGAACACACCAGCAGGTTTGGAGGTGTTTTTAAATCTTTTAATAACACAAAGCACATCAGCATGTCACAAAATACATTGTACTTTTAAGAAAAGAGCACGTAAGAAGATGGAAAAAGATGAAAATTAAAAAATGGAAGAAAAGAAATTTATCTTAGAGAGGCAAAATGACCTAGGGGCTGACCGGGGAGAAGTTGGTCTTGTTTTAGGGGGTGATGGGG